>SKCR01038366.1:0-93663 GCA_019454045.1 Zanthoxylum bungeanum
AAAGGCTGACTTGTCGTTTTTGTTGCACGGATGACATGTCGTCTCGATAGGCACTAAGCGTATGACTTGTCGTATAATAAGCGGATGGCATGTCATACTCTTTTCTAAGGATCAGATGACATATCGTACGTCTCTTCTGGGAGTGTTTTTTTGGGTAAAAATAGGTTCGACTAGCCAACTTCTAGGGTCCATATCTTTCTCAATTTTAATCCAAATTAAGCAAATGATATACCAAATTGAAAATCGCATGTCCTAATTTTCAAAACATATTTGAACATGCCATTATCAATTTTATACAAATATTTATTACAGTCCAAATTTGGAAGAAAATCATTTTTGTAAAAATAAAAACCAGAAGTATTTTCTACATTTTTCATGCAAGATCATGCATTTTTGTGTAATCTAACTAAAATACATATATTTAAGCTCTGATACCAATGTTAGGAAATATCATCCCTAATATATTTCAATATTTGTCTTCTTAGGTTCTAACCAAACATGTATTACTAGTCCTAGATTTATTCACAAACTAATTGAAATAAACCTAAGTTAACCACAACACAATTGCATACCTTTCTTCTTGTAGAGATGTTCTTAATCAAACTTAATAGATTGCTTAACTTAATAAGCAAATGCTCTTATTTATAGGAGGGAAATCAAGTCACTATAACTTCACATATATTGCTTCCTATTAGCTCACATGCATTGGGAAGCAAGCCTTAATTACTATGTAATCACATGCATTGATTACTATGTAATCACATGTATTTGGATGCATAATGACTTTCTCTATCCCTTCCAAAAATGTTATCATCATGGGTGAATCATATGTTCCCTATTAACATTTTCCAATTTGTTGTTATTTAATAATATTTTCCAACAGAGTGGAAAACTCTCATGAGTAAAAAAATCACTCTGGATATATAGGCTACTAGTTAAATCCACTATAATAGAGAAAACTTACAGTTATTGTATAATACTTATGGTGACAACTTCACCGACTCGAATACCTATAGACTGTAATAACTCGAAAAACTCTCTGCGCTTGCACCAAATGACCTTCTTCAGAATCTCTAAAGTCTATGAGTGGATCAACCTTACGAACTCGTAATGTTAGAACTCCGACTACCAATCTTCCTCCTAAAGAAATCTAAAGGCTTAGAAAATTGAGTTAGAGTTATGTTTCTGTGTTGATGGTCAATTAATTATCAATATCACCAAGACAAAGTAAGCAATAAAGTCTTCAAGGTGAAAATCAAGAAGGAAAAAATAAAGTGTATGTCGTTAGATCGCTCAGACGAACGCAACGCGAATGCACATCAAGGACTGGTTTTGAGGTACAACTTAAAACGCTTGTAACTTTCTCGTCCCTTGGCCAAATCATGCGTTCTTTATTTGTAGGCGATCGTCTTCGAGTCTACTTTCTAATGACACTAATCTCATGTTAATCGGAGGTCTAAATCTTTAATGAATGTTATTCTGATATCTTCATATAATGTTTTCCAAATACTTGTTCAATTGCTCCAAGATTTTAAGACTCATTACAACTGAATTAAACTTATTTTGTTATGGAAGTTCCCAACATACATTGAACTAACAAAATTTTTCTTTACAATTCGTGTGATTCATTTACATCATATAAAATGTAATTAGGAAACCCTAAACAAACTTCATAGTTGGCTTGACTATTCGTTGCAGCTTCATGAGCCGCCAAACAACTTTTCCTCTCTTCATCATCAGTCTCTACAATCTAAAATGGCAAATGGGTTCTTAATTTTATGCCCTTTATTTGCTTCAACTTTTTATTTTTTCCTTATTTTCAAGACGGCTATCTATCTTAGAAAATTTATTTTTATTCTACGAATTGCATCCTAACATTGCATCAATCTGAAAAATATCATATAATAGAACAAAATAAGCCATGTTATTCATTTATTAATTGGCATAGTAAAAGCAGACTTGAAAAATGTCATGGTTCTCAATGTGCCCAAACCAATTCAGATTATAAGCTCAAAACTTATGAATTTTGTACTTTTACATTATCTGGGTTTGTTTAAAGTTATTTTTGGATAGTATCTTGAGCTTTATGTTATCGTATTGATGTCCCAGCTTTCATGTAATGTTTTTCACTTCTGGATAGCCATAATTTTGTTGATTGTTGATTTTTATGTTTTTAGGTGAATTTGATTTATTGGAGGTTCTGGAAAGATAAGCACCAATGGATAAAATAGGAAATAAGAAAGGGTAAATGAGTCATTTTAATTATTTAGGGTTTAAATATAAATTAGGGTGTTTTGTTTTATTTTGGGTATGCAATCATTTTGAAAAAAAATGGGAATTGGGATTGGAAGTGGAGGTTGCCAACACCTCAAAATTATGTAAGGGCTGATGAATCTATTCACCTTCAATTATCATGGTGATTTCAGTTTATTTTCATGAATAAAAGTACATTTTCTCTTATATTTTTTTTTTGTGTATTTTGTTGTGTGATTGCTATGTAATTTGGAGGGGTTTCATCAATTGGTATCGAAGCAGGAGTTCTTTGGATCTGTGATAATTACTGATCATTGAGGGAAGAAGTAGAAATTAGATGAGGGCAAAAAAAGGGTTGCAGTGCAATTTGCGTGATAAAAGAAGAAGAAGAAGCCATAAAAAAAAAGGAAACATCAGCCATAAAAAAATCAGTTGTCAACGAAAAAAAAACATCGCAACAACAAAAAAAAAGGAAAAAAATAAAAAAATAGAAACTGCCTCCACCCTCTATGGCCATCGTCGTTGGCAATCGGTACCATCACCAGAAACAAAAACGTCGGTGACTAGAGCCTCACCTGTAAGTGTCCTAGACATGCCAAGGATCTCTAAACAAGATTTATGTGTGAATAAAATCAAAGAAAGTTGCGGAAAAACTTACAATGATCGGATGAAGTTCAAGACTTTTTATTTGTTGTATGAAAGCTTCAAGCTTTGTTGAGTGTTCCAAACTCAAAGGTGAGTTTCCCTATCACCTTCTTTTGACTCTTGAAGTGCTAGCTTACTTGAAATTTAGCAACAAAATTCCATGGGGAGAAAGCAAGGGTTTGGCCTACATGAAAGAGAGAAGGAGATGAATAGTTCAAAACTAATCCAAAAGGTGTGTGTTTACTTTTTACTTTCAAAAGTTAAATGGTTGTGTTGGAAAAAGTTGTAATAAATACAAGGCAACCACTTCCATCACTTGTCAAAAGTTTATGTAAGTAAAGTGGGTCCCACCACTTTAAATTCAAATTTTGGTTGGCACACACAACACGACTTTGGGCCCGGTTTCGTTTAATCCGATTAAACGAATTTTCTGTCGCTACGTAATTAAATCTAATTTAATTAAATAATGATACCCAGTAAAATTATTACGGAAGTTGCTTACGAATCAATTCTAAATTAATTCGTTTGCTTGAATTAAAATCCAATTTTAATTCCGTATTGAAATCCAATTTCAATTAATATATTCGATATATTATTTAGCCCAAATAAATAAATTAAATAGTAAAATCCAATTTAACTATTAATTTACTTTGTCGATTAATTTCAAATTAATCGTGTTCTCTCTCTTCTAGACAAATTTAATCCCAGATAAATTCTTGACGCAATTAATCCCAGATTAATTTTATGTCTCATAATTAATCTCAGATTAATTCTTGCCGTAATTAATCCCAGATTAATTTTCTCTCTCATAATTAATCTCAGATTAATTCTGTTCGAGTCAAATGTCATCGGTGAATCTTTGGGAAGCGACCCAAGAGATTCATGGATATGTTGGCAGTAAATACGGTTGTCGAACTATCTGACACGTGCGTACCCGGTACCATATTCTTACTGATTTATAAGACATGGTTGGCTTCTAGCAAAGCACCGTGCCTACCAAATTCTCCAGAAATATATTCAACATGGAATATATATAATCTGTATCAGGCGTAGTATACAATGTATTGCGTATTACGATCCAGTATTGGATGTAACATGCTAGGCCTAGGGCTGGAATTGTGTCTGCCCCGTACGAAACATATATCAGATCACTATCAACTAGTCTCTGTAATCGGATAATTATGACCTAGTCATACTATCCCGATAGCTGCAGCATTTAAGAGTACTAGTTCTGTATCCCTGCGTGATCAGCATCTCCATATCACTGAAGTGATACTTCCATTTTGACATCACACCCAATACACTATGATTCTCAGCAAACCCAGAAGAGGCGTACACAGAACCTGTTAAAGCTCCGGACGACCAAAACCAAAGTTTACTGATTGTCGCAAGTATTAGCGATGCAAGTCTCAGGTTAAGACCACATACACCTACCCTGATTCAGATTCCCATAGACACATAGTCATACTACCAATGAGATTCCGAGGGGTCTATCCAGAGCGAAGCTGTTCCCGGTCCAACGGCTAACAGAACCTCCTATCACACTTGTATAAGTATCCAATATTTAAATATATGAGAACTATGTCGTTAAGCTTCCATAACGCGCGCAAGTGTAATACTAGCCTATTCCGCATTATCGATGTCCAGTCTCGATAATACTACAACTAGGGATTTTTAATGATTAATCCTTTCAAGGATTAATATTGTCTCATATCTTATTAATCCGGTACTAATCATATGGACTTTTATCATTTATATATCCAAGTAATCCAATTACAAAATGATAAAAGAGCAATTTCCTTTGTCACATAGTTAATTTGTACAAAAACAAAATGTCTTTTACAAATAGTGATGTTATGGTCATAATTGTCCAAAAATCTCCCACTTGGCCTATAGCCAATCACTCAAGTGTCCAACACCTGAACTATGTACAGGTCGCTCAAACTTTTGCTGAGATATAGCTTTCTTCACCAGATCTGCAAGGTTATCATCTGAAACGATTTTTCGATCTTCACATCACCACGATGTGTGATCTCTCGAATCAGATGAAACCATTGAAGTACATACTTGGATCATTGATGAGACCGTAATTCCTTAGCCTGTGATGTAGCCTAGCTCAGCTGCTAACAGAACTACTCCTAATCCAATTAGGAATTTTATAGATCCAAAATGCTTCTTTTGCTGCCTCAGCCGTAGCAATATATTCTGCTTTTGTTGTTGAATCGGCAACAATGTCTTGGTTGGAAGATTTCCAGCTCACTGTTCCGTTGTTCAAACAAAATATGTACCCTTATTGCAACTTACAGTCGCCTTTATCAGTTTGGAAACTTGCATTGGTGATCTTTGTCACCTCAATTTCTCAATCTCCATAAATTAAGAAAGCATCATTAGTTCCTCTAAGATACTTAAGGATGTTCTTAACATCAATCCAGTGACCATCACCTGGATCGGTCTGATTGTGACTCCAAATGCTCAAAGTATATGAGACACCAGGTCGCGTACATATTTGTCAATGTACGAGTTCTCGGAGAGTGCTAACAACTTTTAGATCTATCCCAGTAGATCCTTATTCCTAGAATAAAGGTTGTCTCTCCCAAGTTTTTCATAGAGAATTTTAATGAAAGCCAAGCTTTCACCGATTGTTTTATGGGAATGTCATTGCTAAGAAACAATATATCATTATCATATAGGATAATGAATGTCAGTGCGCTCCCACTAACCTTCTTATATACACAAGAATCATCATCGTTTTGATTGAAACATATACCATTATGATCTCATCAAAATGTTGGTACCAAGAATGCAATACTTGCTTCAATCCATAAATGGATCGATATAACTTGCAAACTGTATGACACAGGAATCGGTGACGCTGTTCCAGGCTCGCGGCCCGGTCGGAATTACGAAGTAGCCCGCGGGGGACTAAACTGGAGAATGATGGAGTCGCCACCCAGTGTGAACTGGGAAATGATTTAAGGCCGCACTCACCCCTCGCAAGGGAAGACCTCAAACCGTTGGGTTCGGAATGGTCCCGTACTTATGTCGTTTGTAATGAACAGATTTATGCAATAATATAACCAAGTCTACGCAACATACACATGCAAGAATAACCTATATCTAAGTTTGCACACATAGGAGTAAATAAAATAAAAGCGAGCGCACAATCTCATAAACATATCAAATAGATAAATGCGGAAATATAAATGGCGGAATAATAAAAGAGAGATGTGACCAATAGTTTGGCCGTTTTTAATATAGGACTTCGCATGCCCGGTTGGACGTATTCCACCTCTAACCAAGCATGCCGTGTCCGGGATAACAAAATAAAATATAACAAAAGGTGCCCTCAGGTCTTACCTTTTAAGTCATTTCTCGGGAGTGCGTTGGGACGTCGCCGGAAGGGTTAGTGTTTCTGCTATTTTCACTGGTTCGTTGTTTTCTCTGTTCCCCTCGCTGTTTTCGCTCGCTATTGGGTTCTGTTTTCAAGGGTAATTCAGTGGTTCGGGGGGGCTGTTTTCAGGGGTTATTTGGCCACTGTTTTTGGTCTAGGTTTTGTATCGGTCAGGTGGCTTATACTTCACGATTTGGGTGGCTTTAGTGTGTTAATGTTTGTTGGTTTGTCTGTTGGTTGTGTCGGTGAGTGGGCTGAAGTCTGTGTCGGTGTCATGTTTGTGTGTGGTTTATGCGTCTGACGTGTTTATGGATTCTTTTGGTTAAGTGCCGAGAGAGAGAGGGTGTGTGGGGGCTTGTCTTGGGCAGCATGTGTAAGATGAAGCATTTGGCTACTTGCGGTGGATCATGCATGGGCTGCTTATTTGCAGTCACGTAAAGCCCATCTCATGGATAGCCGATCATTTGAATCATACCTCATACGCAACAGATGTGGGATTCTTGTTAAGCTTGCACACGCACGTTGCCCTTCTCTTGGTGGGTTTCTTTGTTTGATTTTTGTGAGTGGCCATGTGTGAGTCAGTTGGTGGAGCGATGTAGGGTTATTGGCTCGGTAAAGGCTGTTTTGTTTTGTCGGTTTAGGGTTAGTTTGTTGTTGTGTTTTGTGATGAATGAGAGTATGAAGATGGCTGCCCAGAGGTTAAGAGAGAGAGGGGTGAGGTTTGGTTGAGGGTTTGTCGAGAGTTTTTGTTGGGAACCAGAGAGAGGTTCGAGAGAGTTGAGATTACTTAGGGTTTATTTGTTTTGGCTTTGTGTGTGTGTGGAATGAGAGAGAGAGAGTGGAGATAGGGGAAAGTGACGGGGGATCTTTTAGGGTTTTTGTCGAGAGTGGAGTTGGATCCGAATCAAGCTTGGCTCGTGTGCACCCGCGTGTCCTGCGTACACGAATGCCGGACCAAATTGTGCGGGCTCGGCCCAGCCAATTTTTGCAAGCCTCTTCATTTTTTCCAAGCCTTTTAAAGTTCCATAACACTCAAATTAACTATATCAATTAATTTAGTGGTTACTTCAAATGAAAGGTCTCCCACTAATGTGTTTTAAGGAGATTGTTGCCGCATCAACAAGCCTCGGAATTCTTTCCACTGCCTTCGTTCCTGATCTGTGCCTACCGTTCACTGTCTACTGTTGTCCTGTTATTTTATTATTACTTCTGTATTGTTGATTATTGTAACAACTGTGTTGTATTTACTGCTGTTCAAATTCTTTTGTAAGGACACAGTAACAAAACAAATTATTTGTAATATCATGAAATAAAGAAAAGCTAATTGTTGTTAAGTAGCCTTCCCAAAACAGAGTAAGGGAAAAACTAGGGATGAATCAACTCTAGTTCGAGATAATTACCTACCAAAAATCCTGATCTTGACCAGACTCATCAAGACAGACGAACTTAGTGGATAAGCATTTATTAACTTTAAGAGTCTTTCAAATAATTTATAGAAAGTTGATAAGTGTGCGGCAAGCTCAACGGATTTCTTGATGATGTTCCTTCAAAAGTTGTGATACGATGCGTGACTAAAAGCCTCGAAGGTGTTGGAACGTAAATTGGTGCACGAGCATAAGTTATAGAGTGAAAAGCGATTGTTAGCTTTGTTCATATAATTGTGGTTAACACGAATACGCAAAAAAAAAAAATGATGAGTATGAGCTATAAAGTTAGTAAATTATCAGTTTTGAGTCAAGGTAAAAAAAAAATGTCAGTAGTTGGTTTAAGGAAAAAAAATGTCAGTAGTGGAGGATGAGTACCAACATGAGGATTGTGGTAGAAGTCTAGGCGAATGTAATCAATGATAATCGATGATGATCACTCTTACTACCACACCTTGAGATTGAGATCCGATCTGAAAGAACCCTAACCATAAATCTGATGTGAATAAACACACACTAATAGAGATGAAATGAGAGAAAATTCTTCTTTATATCAACAAACAAAGAATTACAAAGCTTACAACATTAAGCTTAACAAAAAACTCTCACACCACTTTACTCTCTAATACTCTCACGTTTTGGGATGCTGATAATGTTTCAGAGGCTCAAATTTATAGAGCCAAAACCGCGTGAACAGTGTCACGGTTTGGCCAACTCACACACAACTTGGAGACAACACACACACACGTTTGTTGCTGACTTTTTGTTCACTGCAACTTTCCTCAATTGCTGCTGCTTTCGGTGGAAAGTTGGCTCATTTAGTCAACAAAATCTACATCTAACATCACACCTCATACAGTCCTTTATTTATTATAACCAAGTCAGCACAAGCACCGGTACCTACGGTACCTCAGACCAGAAGCAAAACCTCATGAAGTGTTTATCAAGAGGATTCATAGTGGATATTAGAATTAACCAAGTAAACTACCGACCTTACCTTCCCCTGATGGTGAGAGCTCAAAATCGAAGTAGACATAACTTCCATAACCCAACCTAGCTATAACGAATTTTCCCAATATGGAATGACCTTAATAAAATTCAAGGAAGCTGAATTTGTGATTATGAGGTTTCAATATGAAGTCTTTTCATATCCTTGTCTTTTTGGAATATTCATGTGTTATCTAGAAGAAGAGTGATGATGCCCTTCAGTTGTGTGGAAAATCGTAAATAGTTTGATTGGAATACTATCGAGAATAAGTAACTATCATTGAAAATCAAAGGTTTGTTCGATTAGTTACGTAGAGCGTAATAAATTCTTCCGAGAGTGAACATAAGCTTGAATTTTACCAATTTAGCATTTAGATGGAGGACACTCTCAAAATAACATTCTGAAAGATATATATATATATGTAGCACGAATCGTAGGCACCGCCCTAAGCATGAAGGAATGCATGTAGTTTTAGTAAATAAGATGAATGTTTTTTTTATGTTGTTTTATTGAGACAACGTAACCACCATTTTCAAAGATTGCTTCAACAATAACCATTACTGATATTATGTTACATTCTTACAGTATGTGAAATCATACAGAATATCGTCGAGTTCTGTACCAAGTTTTCAAAGGCGGATTCTGAGTACCATCGAAGGTAAACCTAGTATGTGAGACCAAAGTAAAGAAACTACGTAGGTTTCCAAGGATTGAGATAGTACAAGATAAGTAATGATCGGTTATGTCCGAGATAATCGGTATCTTCTGGGGTGGTAGGATATTAAAGGGAGTGGGAGAGGAAAAAAAATCCAAATTCTTCAAGTAAAGAATTGAAGAAAGAAGGAAAAGAAGTTCAAAACCCAGGAGGAACCTTGGAACACTAGATAGGGATGGGCTACTATCCTTTTGCATTATCTCATTTATCTCCTTTTAATGGTTATGATTTAGTCAAAATAAATCTAATGGCCATTATTTTGCCAACACAAAAGTCAAGTCAACTTTTGGATCAAATTCATTAATGTGTTGTCAAGATTTTGACCCTTAGATTTATCTTGATTAAATCCTAACCTTTAAAATGAGATAAAGGATATAAATGTGAAAGGATGATAGCCCAATCCCACTAGATAAGGATTCCTCAAAATCCTTGCATTTTTGAATTTTCTTTAAGATGGGTATGTTGGTTCTATGTTCGATTGATGCTGAATTGATGTTGTATGGTGGTGGAGGGTTGGAATTAATGATTAGAAGTTGTAGGAGTTGTGTTTTTCCCTTATCCTGAATGGGAGCTCTCATGTGCAGTATGTAATTTTTCATGCAGAACTTGAGTTTTGGAGGTCGAATAACAAAGAGTAAAATTCTATTGAAAATAGACATAATAAGAAATCACATAGTTGAAAATCATATTTTTCATGCTCACATAAAATCATTGTAAAATTCGAAAGATTGTTGTTCTACACTTAGGGTATAATCTGGACAAGTTGTAATAATTGGATTATAGGATGAGTTCCTTTTGATATTTATAAAATTCTACATAAACTAGATATAATGGGATACAATATATTTAAAAATTATAATTTTTCAATTAAATTTGAAATTATGGTGAATTTAGAAAGTAGTGTGTTCTGCTATGATGACTGAATTTTGTTACCCCACGACAATATCCACTTATTCGGTTATAACTCAAGTTTTAGGCAACCGTTTGATAAAACATAAATTTCCACATGAACTAGACATGTCAAGGTCCATCATAGTCGAAAATTAGAAGTTTTGGATGTAAGATGAAATTATAGTAAAATTCGAAACTTTATAGTTATGCATGTGACCTGATGTTGTCTTTACTAAATAAGTTGAAAAGATTCGACGATATCAGGAGTTTGGTAAATCGAAATTGAAATCCGTAAAATTTTGAGAAAACTAGACATATTAATGACCAACGTATTAAAAAATCATAATTTTTATACTTAATATGAATTTGAACCAAAATTTTGAAATTGACTGCCCTGCAGTTTCGTCAGGTTCCAACTTGAGTTTAGGGCATCGAAATTGAGATATGTAAAAACCCATGTAAACTAGATACATATGGGATTCCTCTATAAAAATTTCAATCCTTGATTAGCCTTTGATAGAGCGTAGGGAATTTTCAAAATTGGTCGGTCTTCGGTGAATTTTCAGCTTTGTGACAGATTTTGAAATTTTATATCTTAACTTGCATAATCCTAAATCAACCTTTGTAAAATTCGTAGGTTACCCAAATACATTAATATTCCCGCAAGGATGAGTGCACATGTGTTGCATATCTTATTTGTTATATGAGAAATATTTTGTGTAACTCGTTCTAACGAAACTAATTGGTTATAGATCAGTGACGGGAAATGTGAATGTCATCAATTTCATGGAGCCTTATTAAAAACATCGAAAAATCAGTGTGTGGATACTATTTATTTTCATTGATACTTTTATTTTATGTTTCGTTTGATATTTTATTTTATGTTTTGACGGTACTTTTGTTTACTACTAAGTGCTTCAATAATGATTAGTTTGGATAAAGTTATTTCTTGAGATATGAGATATTTTGATTGGATGTTATATGATATGTTTCCGCCATGGTGCTTATAGGATAATTTTATTTTATGGATTTTGAAACCTCCGTTGTGCTTGTTAGGGCCATGTCCATCTCAAAATTGTCGATTCATTACCCTTTGTCGATATGGTCTTGATTCATACATTGTTCAATCTTTACGCGTGACTCGGGCAATAGACGCTTGGATGGTTTTTGACTTATATTTTAAATGAAAAGTTTCGAACTTGGTTTTATAATTTTTTATTTATTTGATTTACATGTTTTACGTTTGTTTTTTTATAGTGTCTACTCTCTGGGTCCTCATACACTCACACACCCCCTCCCTACTCCACAGATTTTGCAGGTAGCGGTATATGATATCTGGTTAGCCATAGTTGATCTGGAGACATGGATTGAGGAGAAGAGATATCACTACAATCACTAGAATGTGGGTCTGTTATGTAGAGTTTGACAATTGCATCAGGTAGAATGTATATTTGTTGGTGTGAGTCAAGTTTAAATGTGTATGACTAAAGATACAATGTATAAGTATTGTTTAATTTTATTGAATATGTTCTTATAACATGAATTAGATCATGAAATAGTTTAACAAATGTCAGTCATGGTAGCATAGTAAAAGTGATAAGTGAGGAAATTAAGAATAGTCATAAGCACATGGTGGTTATGAGGATCCATCATCTGCTGTTAACATCTCCGTAATGTGGATGTTACATTTAACTATAACTTTTGCATACAATGTATAATCAAGATTATTCGAGTTACGTTGGAAAGAAGACTAAATTACCTATAAATTTTTAGTTTATGTCAAAGACTAAATCAGGCTCTTCGTCAAAATCGAGCTTGAAGTTGAAGGTGATGTAGTGTCACGACACTGAGTAAGTTAGTGTTGCGACACCAAGTAACCCAATGTAACGACACCAAGTCTGGGATGAAAATAAGCTACTTTAAAGTCAATGTTGCGATACTAATTCCTCAGTGTCGTGGCACCAATGCGATAGACTCCAAACCAGAATAGGAAACTTATTTTTATGATATCTATATAATGGAAACGAGTAATGTCAATTCATATAAGATTTTGAGGAGGAAAATAAGCCTATTTTGAGTTAAAAATACTCTTTAAACACACGACCATTCAAGAACAACCAAGAATAAGAATATCAAATAAGATTAATAATAAAAGACTATAGAACTTGGAAACTGAAGATTGACAATCTTCGTAATTTGTTTTCTTTATCCCTTCTTTATTAATTCTTTATTATTTATTATATTGAACATGGTGTTGTTTATCTTCTTCATCATTAGATAAATATTATTACAGGATTGTACAGAAATCTAATATGAACTTTTGATTAATTGAATCTATTTCATTATTGATTTATGATCTTCTATATGGATTATTTATCATTCTCTTTTCTTATGTTTTCTATTACTTGTCAAATAATAGGATAGTTGTGGTAAGCCCTATTGAACTTGAAAATGGGAATTTTGATTTAGTTTTGGGAATTGATAACCTGTGATCGTATTCATAAAATAGATTTTCATACAGGATAAGAATATACATGCATGGCATGTGTAGCCATAATTAGAACCTGGTCGTAATTAGTTTGGCTTAAATTTTATTATAGGAATATAAGTAATTGAAATTAGGTGTTTCTACTCGATCATCGGAAGATGTTTGTAGATAACTTCATGTTCTATGTTAATAATTCATCATAGTTGATCATTATAAATAGATGGGAAAGTTTTAAGGGAATATTATAGGGAAGTTGTGATCTTAAGTTTTTCTTATCCTATTTGTTGGCGACTGTTTTTCGTTCCAAGGATAATTCGGGAAAAACACTCCTCGAACAAACTCTTTCAACTGTGAATTTGTTTGGATTGTTGAGAACCAAATGCAAACTTAGCTGACAGAAAGAATACACACAGAAAAACAAAGGATTTAACGTGGTTCGGCGAAATGGTCCAACCTACGTCCACATACACAAGGGAAAATGAAAATTTTATTACTGGTTTGGGTCTGACCGACCTCTTTTCTTTCTCTAGCTCGAGATTCTTTTGCTCTCTATTACAAATTACAAGTGCTTGTGAAAAATTATTCAACCTTTTACAATGTACTCTCAACCCCTTTATATACTAAGTCTAATACACTGTCACCCAACTCCATGACGTCAGCCACGTTGCCAAACAATTATTACTTAGGCTCTCCTCCCCAATTATCCTATGGATAATAGCCCAGCCGTCTGACAGAGCTACGACCTGCCACCTGACACAGCTACTCTCAACCACTCAAATCTCATTAATCATTCTAATTTTGGTAACTGTTACACGCCATGCCACTATGCCAGCCTGCATTCTAACCATTCTCATACGATAGCGTGTGCCAGTCAACAAACTTACAGCCATGCTTCGTCCCATTAGCCATGGGCTACTTCTAGCTCGTCAATCCTTGGGAAACTCAAACTTCCGCTTAGGGCTTCATGATTACGCCCAAATATGACTTGCGGTTATCGCAGTATAACTGGGGTGTCGATTCCTCAGAGAGATGGTTACAATGAAACTAATTCACTCAATCAAGAACGTTTAGCAATAACTTTATTAAAGAAAAGATTAAATTTGCAATTTAAACTAAAGATTAAGAAAAGTTGCAGGATTTTATCAGCAGAGATAAACAGCAAAGCATCAGGAATTCCTCTTGTATCAACCTCCTGTATTCAGTTATTGATTATTTTCATTACACAATTGAAGGTTTCTCCTCTCCCAGGGTTTAGGACGAAGTTGGATTTATATAGAAAAGTCCTGAAACCCTAAATTGCATTAACAACACACAGCACACAATCCTGAAATCGCAGTTTCGCGTCGCGACGTGCGCCGCGTGTCTCCACGTGCCAGAAGCTATGAAGGATGCTACAATTGACTAGATCTTTTCGAGTAGATGCAAATCGATATATTATGGGTCTCGTAACTCTTTCTAAATCAAAAGTTATAGCCTTTTTAAATTCAGTGCGCGGCTGATGCTCCTGCGTGCGTCCGATATGTGTTAGGCTCTGAAACATGTCCAATTGCTCCATTCTCCTTGATCCATCACTTCCTATTAACAAAGCACAAAATTACTCTAATTAAGATTAAAATATATGATAATAAAGCTGAGTTAGCAGTGTTCTAAGTACACTTTCGTGCACTTATCAGCTCACGTCACCCAGACTTGAACATAATATTATTACCCCGACCTACCTCATTGGGCCAGTAAGTTGAGATGATTGATTGCAAACTAAAATGATCGACATGTCCCACTAGATCAAGTCGGTGTTGAGGCCATCAATCCCCTCGTCTCCCTAAATATTTTCCACCTCGGGTCAGACATCAAGTGAAAACTAACTCTGGTATTTTTCTCGGGTCGGATGCCTATACCTCTTGGGCCCGGACCCCTTGTTCAGGAAATGAAAATCCCTTCTATACCCTTCTATTTCTCTCGGGTCAGTAAATCACCATCAACACTATTACTTTATAGGTTTGAATTTATTATTTACTTTAGTTTGTTTGTTAATACAACTTCCTTCATAGTTACTAGTATAAATAAGATTATGGTTTGTTGAGGGGTGATTTTCTTCCCATGGGCAGTTTTGGGATAACTCTCCTGAGACAATCCTCCTTCAACCTTGAATTTGTTTGGTTATGGATGACCAAAAGCAAATGTAGCAAAAGGCAAAATGAACACAAGATCGACAAAGAGAGTTTAACGTGGTCGGCAGAGCAAATCCAGCCTACGTCCACGGGCATAAAGTGGGGGGTTGCTTTTTTATTACCAAACCGAGCTCGACCGACCTGTTTTCAAGGAATGTCTAAATGGAACCGAGTTGTTTGACCATATTTCTTTACAAGTAATGCTCCTTTTTTTGTTACAAATTTCGCTATCTCCTACGAATGAAACTAACTTTCCTTTATATACTAGGAGAATTACAACATTATTCCCATGCTTCCATGACGTCACCCACGTGAACCTCCGGCTTACTGATAAGCTCTTTACCCCGAGACTGTCTTCACCGAAAGCAAACCTTCTATCTGACGGCTTGTCACATCACCCTGCTTTCTCCACTGCCACACGCAATGTAATAAAGCCAGCCTGTAAAGAGATTTCAAATAGTGGTGTATGTCAGAGGAAAAAGTCCAAACTATCAATGATCACACGTCGGACTTCAAGATGTCGGCCAAATGATCTGCCGAACTTCCCGAACTCCCCCGACCTGATCCAGAATATCTGAGCTCTTTATCCCGATCCAGGAGGAAAGACAGTGCCGAACCAAGCTATCGGGCTGAAGTGGTCAGTCTCGGCTCTGACGTTGTCGGTCTCTAAGATTCGCATCATACTATGTCCTCTGGTAGGCCAGATCTGGGAAACCGGGTCCGAACACCATGCTTGGCTGAGGAGTAACCAACACCCTCAGAAATCTGTCTTTCAACAAAGGAAATCCAATTTCTGCCCCTGCCGAACTTGTTCAAATACTTGTTACAAAAATCACCATCAACATCTGCCCCCTAGTTAACTGCAAAATCAGAAGTGTAATATTATCCAGTTGGTGGTCAGCTTTAAGAGCCATATACAAAAACTACCTCATCCACCAATCAGGTCGTCCCTGGCATCTTCATGTGCCCGGTCACCGAGATTTCTGATGTCCTTTCAAATGACTCTTCATCTTGAAGCAAATACCTTATTTACCCCTCTGGTAGCCGTCCCTCGAGAATCGTAAACCATCACATCCTCTTAAATGCCCATCAAATCATCTCTAAGGTTTAATCTGAGTATGACACTTCTCGAGCATCAGTGCCACTCCCGCCAAAAACCAAAACAATCGATCGTTTACATGGGCAGTCGAAAAGCTTTCAATCTCAGCCGTTCATCTCAATCTGAGCAGATGAAGCCTGCAAGTGACACGCGGCACACATCTGACGCATTCCTTTGATCCAACGACCAAACAATGCCTTAAGCTGACTATAAAAATGCGAAGCAACACATCTTTCTCTCTTTTACGAAAATTAGGACTTTTAAATTGCAAGAGCTTCCTTCATCCTGAGACCAGCGATCTTCAAACCTGACCAGATCAACCGCCGACATATCTTCTCAAACCAAGTAAGTTTCTGTTCGACCTCCATCTTTTTAATGTTGAAATCTACCATGACTGCTTGTTGCTTGTTCTTCATTTCTTCTAACATGTTTATCCCATCGCTCTGTGTTGCAGAGTGTGTTTCTGGTTGGGTATGTAGTGTATGATGCATATGTTTCTTGGTTGAAGGATGGGTCGTGGGGTAGGACACATGTTTTTCAGGTTTTCTATGTTTTGTGTTTGGTTTGATGATTTATGGAGAGACTTGTTGCTTGTGGCCATTGCTAGGACATTTAGAAACCTTAAGCATAGGTTCCTGGAAGTTAGAGTAGCTCTCGAGTCCGCGGTTCCCCAAAACTGACCTATAACTGCCCTTCTCGTTCACTGTGATTGCCATGAATGTCAGACGTCGAATCCTCATTGGCCAAGCCCCCCAAAACCTCAACCTCTTCATACTGAAGAAACTTCCTTCAGCTCGGGGACAGCCGGTCTAGAAGAGTTAGACACCACTCCAACCCCTTCCCAGGAAGAGAACGACACCTACCACCACCAAATTCCCCGGAAAGACCCTGAGCCGGGTGAATTAAACTGGTCCTCCCTGGACATGAACCGGCCTTCCACCATCACGAAGGATGCTTTGGGAATACTCCACCTATTACGAGATTCCTATTGACATAGCTCTTGAGGTCCCAGTGCTGCTCAAACGCGCGATTCAGCCTAACTCCGACTCGGTGTCCCTTCTCCATTCTTTCTTCGAGTGTGGTCTGCGGCTGCCCATCCAGTCATATTTCACAAGGATGCTGGCCCTGATGGATATTTCCCCTTGCTATTTGAACTTGAACAGCTGGAGGATACTGGACGGCTTACATGTGATCTGGCACCGGGCAGGTCTCGGGGAGCCGATCTTTGAAGAGTTGAAAACACTATACAAGCCGAAGGCCAACCCGAAGTCACACCACGGTTAGTACTATCTCTCTTCTTACGCCGACGTCTCCGCTATCATTACAGAGCTCCCACAAACCAACAAAAACTTCAAGGACCCCTGGTTCTGGGCCATAGGCAACTGGGGGCGATCTCGGTCAATGGGTTCGGAGGAGATAGAGGTCTCAGACGTCTTCTCAGCAAGAGGTTAGGAACCAAACCCTTAGTTTCTTTTAGTAATTTTCATGAAAAAATATTAACTCTACAAACCTTCTCAGCCTGCTGGAGGGATCCTCTCAAAGTCAGCCACGAAGTCCGGACCAGAATTATGATAGCCTGGAACTTTACTGGCCACTGGAGGAAAGTATAAACGATGCGACCTTTGTGGAATCGGGTCTTATCCGGAGCACACCTCCACAGACTCTAGGACGACTAGGTAGCTTCAACTAACCTTCTGACCAATCCTTTGTGCTCAGCTCAAAACCGAATGAAGTTGTTCGTACTCAAAAACTGGTCATGCTCTCTGATTTGTATTCGGCAAGAATGTCAAAACCAGCCAAATATCTAGAGTGGCTCCAAGGTCTGACCAAAAGGTCAGGGCCGGGCGAATCCGGGAGTTCTCGGAGGTGGCCGACCACAGCAGAGGCCAAAGGAAAATCCAAACTAGTTGCTCGTCCGGTGACACAGCCCACATCTTCTCCTATAAGGGCGGCACCAAGTTCAATGGTCCGACCTTTTTCTGCTTCATCCAGGCCTGCGACCAAACACCACCGCCTGCACGGAGATGAAATGATTGAGCTGACAGATGAGGAAGAAGAACATCCCCTGATTATGAGGTCTACTGCTCGGCGAGAGAGGCGAATTGCTGAGGCTCCTCCCAAGACGAGGAGGGGAGTGGTTGTGCTAGGAGTGGATGACCTTATTGAGAAGGTCCGGGATGCTACTGCCCATCTGGTGCCGGTGATCAATCTGCTAGCCAACACAGTGCCCCTCGAACGGATCCTGAAATTCGAGGACCTCTCCCCCGAGAAGTAATTTCTAGGTTCTCTACCCGAATTTTCGAGGTGAACATGCTTCTCTATTTCCGTTCCAGGTTTTTACTTGTTGATTTCTGACTTTTCTTTCTTTCTTACAGGCAAACTATGTGATGGCCCGAAATAAGGATCTGTTTATGAGCCTTTTTTTTCCGAGGGGGGCCAAGTGTAGCGGCTTCAAAGTCAAATCACGGAGCGGGAGGCCGTGCTGGCCAAGAAGGATGAAGAAATTCAAACTCTCAAGCAGGCCGCGACCGAGGCCATTGCACTGAACGAGTCCATCCGTAACGTCTCTGCCCATGCCAAGATGAACATAGAAGCCGCCAAAGAGGAATCCAAACGTCTGAGGTGGGAGGCGGCGAGCTCGGATTCCAAGCTCAAGGTGGTGACCAGTGAGAGAGATCAGGCTCGAGAAAAGCTGAAAAAGAGGGAGGCCCAACTAGAGGATGAGCTGGAGAAAGCTAAGCTCGAGGGGTCAGTGACTGCCCAAATCATTCTGATGGTGATGCCCGGGGTGGACATGGGACCCATCAATGTGGCCATTCGATTTTGCATATGGGAGCTCTCGGAGGATGAGGCTCGTGAACTTCTTGCCCTTCCTTCAGAGGAGATCCAGGACCCTGAGCCCTTATCTGCCTTGCCCATGTCCCCCGTCCCTGAGGAGATGCAGCCTGAGGCTCCTGCCCCTGAAGTCCTTGCAATAGAAGAGGTCGAAGCCCCTCCTGCCTCCTGAGCCAAAATCGAGATCCCTCCTGCCGAGCCTATGCCAGAGATCATGGCACTCGGACCCGGCCAAGAGGAACTTGCTGCCCCTGCACGGGTGATCAATAAAGGTAACCTAAATGGGGTCATGTTGTAACAAGACAATACATTTTCTTTTGTAATAATAATTTATAATTTCCTCTCTATTATATATTTTGAATGTTTTGTTCCCTGTCTTCCATACTTAGCATGATTCTTGCTTCCAACTTACTAACTTGCTCTTCTGAATCTGAATGTGAGAAGAAATTTCGATCCCAGCCAATTCAAACCTAGCCATGAGGGGATTGCTCCGTCCCCATGCCGATCATATACACTCGGTGGGACGTAACCCGACCCCGAGATGACAAAATACTTGGCTCCAGGGGAATGTTACCTCCTCGGACCAATAAGAATTTGGCCATGGGGGAATGCCCCATCCCCATGCCGATCATATACACTCGGTGGGACGTAACCCGACCCCGAGGTGACAAAACACTTGGCTTTGGGGGAATGTTACCTCCCCGGACCATCAAGAATCTGGCCATGAGGGAATGCTCTGTCCCCATGCCGATCATATACACTCGGTGGGACGTAACCCAACCCCGAGGTGACAAAACACTTGGCTCCGGGGAATGTTACATCCTCGGACCATCAAGAATCCTGCCATGGGGGAATGCTCTGTCCCTATGCCGATCATATACACTCGGTGGGACGTAACCTGATCCCGACGTGACAAAACACTTGGCTCCGGGGGAATTTTACATCCTCGGACCATCAAGAATCCGGCCATGGGGGAATGCTCTGTCCCTATGCCGATCATATACACTCGGTGGGACGTAACATGATCCCGACGTGACAAAACACTTGGCTCCGGGGAATGTTACCTCCCCGGACCATCAAGAATCCGGCCATGGGGGAATGCTCCGTCCCTATACCGATTATATACACTCGGTGGGACGTAACCCGGCCCCGAGGTGACAAAACACTTGGCTCTGGGGGAATGTTACCTCCCCGGTCCATCAAGAATTCAGCCATGTGGTAATGCTCCATCCTCATGCCGATCATATACACTCGGTGGGATGTAACCCGACCTCGAGGTGACAAAACGCTTGGTTCTAGGGGAATGTTACCTCCCCGGACCATCAAGAATCTGGCCATGGGGGAATGTTCCGTCCTCATGCCGATCATATACACTCGGTGGGACGTAACCCAACCCCGAGGTGACAAAACGCTTGGTTCTAGGGGAATGTTACCTCCCCGGACCATCAAGAATCTGGCCATGGGGGAATGTTCAGTCCCCATGCCGATCATATACACTCGGTGGGACGTAACCCAACCCCGAGGTGACAAAACACTTGGCTCCGGGGAATGTTACCTCCCCATACTATCAAGAATTCATCCATGGGGGAATGTTTCCACCCCATGTCGATGATGATCCACTCTGTGGGACACAACCCGACCCCGATCTGGTGGAACAGATAGCCTCGGTGGAATGAATCCACCCTCGAGCTGGTGGAACATATAGCATCGGCGGAACGAATCCAGCCCCGAGCTAGTGGAATAAATAGCATCGGCGGAACGAATCCAGCCCCGAGCTGGTGGAACATATAGCATCGACGAAACAAATCCACCCCCGAACTGGTGGAACAAATACCATCGGCGGAACGAATCCAGCCCCGAGCTGGTGGAACAAATGAGACTTAATCGTGAGGGAAGAATTTTCAATCTCTGAGGCTCGGCTGATCCCGGCGCGGGCATCCATTTGCCGAGCATCAGTAAAAACAAAATGTGGAAACATGACAAGGTTAGCACAACGAAGGTGACTTAGCACATACTCCACACAGACCCGAAAGGATAACAACTCGGGTGCCCCGAGGTAGCGTCCTGTCTGGTGCCTCCCAAAATACAATTCTGAACCTTACAGTTCAGCATCCCGGCTAGCCGAGCTACGGATCGGTGAGCGGCCAAAGCCATGAGGGCAGAAACCTCCTCATGCTAGGCAGTTCTGGTGTCTGCAAACGCTATGAGGGCAGAAACCTCCCCATTCTATACTTCTCCCGATCTGAGGCGGTTAGGTAGATAACTCACGGGGGAAGAAACCTCCATGTATTCGCCATCTCTAGGTGGTGCATGAACTCGGTTAGGTAGATAACTCATAGGGGAAAAAACCTCCCCATGTTTGCCATCCCGAAGTGGTACAATCATGGTTAGGCAGATAACTCACGGGGAAGAAACCTCCCCGTATTCGCCATCCCAGAGGTGGTATAGGAGCTCGGTTAGGCAGATAACTCACGGGGGAAAAAACCTCTACGTGTTCGCCATCCCGAGGTAGTTCCTCAAAAATGCGAGTCATGGGGCAGTAACACCCTGGCCTCGAGGGTTTGATAATGACACCCGAGCTTGACGTGCCACGAAGGGTTCGCGCTTTTCTCACATGCATTTCATCCCTTGATGCGTTCTGGATCCTCAAAGGTGAAAAGAGCCAGGTCATAACACTTCCACTCGGGGTTTGATAATGACATTTGGGATTAGCGTGCCACGGGCTTGGTACCTGTCCTAGCTACCGAACACTCCTTTGCATCGAGCATATCCCAAGAATATTGAAAATGGAGTTCGCATTCAATTAAAAAATAAGTAAAATGGACAAGTTTTTTAATTCAAAAGAAAAGGTCTTATTAATATTTGAGGGACATACTGCCCTTCTTACAACTCTTTGTGGGTCATTCTAAGAGAGGCTTTTACAATTATTTTCTGGTTCTTGTCATGCAGCCCGACACATCTTCTTGTCTGAACTTGATTCCGAGAACTCATGGACCGTGTTGACAGAAATCCCCCAACCGGGCCTTCCAAATTCATTTCTGAGCAAATCTGGGAGCCCAGCCGGGATCTTCTGTTCTGACTCCTTGTGGCCCGCCCCGTGGGCTTTTTCTCCTTTCCTCCCATTCGGGAAGGCTATTGCGCTGAACGGAGGGGGCCCTCACGGATGCCGATCTCGTGCCCTTGGCCTACTAGTTCCATGGCCGATCCTTCAGCACTACCTCCGCCGTGAAGCTAAGGACTTGGCTGGCCGAACAGCCACCACGCCTTCTGTTGGAGGAACTTGTTCAGCTACGACCGATGGAGGGCAAACGTCGCCCATTTTCGACTTTACATTTCATTCTACAGCTTAGTCCTAATGGGTGATCGTTGGCATCCTTTTTTACATTTCATTCCACAGCTTAATGAAGAAAGCTATTGTTATCCTAACTCCTTGGGCATTCCTTCCCCCATCTTTCCCGCTATTGTCAACCTTTTTTTCCCTTTCGCGATTCAGTTCCTCTTTCCATCTTTCGTATGTTCCATTTCCCATCCATCCAATCTTTCCTTCTTTTTCCCAAACCCCTCTACTGATGGGCTCTCCAACGACCCATGGTTTCCGTCTTCTGCCATTGTCTTACTACGCATGATGCTTTTTGTTCTTTCCCCACAGACGGCGCCAACTGTTTGACGGGTGATTTTCGTCACAGGGACAGTTTCGAGATAACTCTCACAAGACAATCCTCCTTCAACCTTGAATTTGTTTGGTTATGGGAGACCAAAAGCAAATGTAGCAAAAGGCAAAATGAACACAAGATCGACAAAGAGAGTTTGACGTGGTTCGGCGGAGCAAATCCAGCCTATGTCCACGGGCATAAAGTGGGGGGTTGCTTTTTTATTACCAAACCTCGGCCGACCTGTTTTCAATGAGGGTCTAAATGGAACCGAGTTGTTTGACCGTGTTTCTTTACAAGTAGTGCTCCCTTTTTTGTTACAAATTTCGCTATCCCCTACGAATGAACTTAACTTTCCTTTATATACTAGGAGAATTACAACACTATTCTCATGCTTCCATGACGTCACCCACGTAAACCTCCGGCTGACTGATGGGCTCTCTGCCCCGAGATTGTCTTCGCCGAAAGCAAACCTGCCACCTGACGGCTTGTCACATCACCCTGCTTTCTCCACTGTTACACGCAATTTAATGAAGCCAGCCTGTAAATAGCTTTCAAATAGTGGTGTATGTCAGAGGAAAAAGTCCAAACTATCCATGATCACACGTCGGACTTCAAGAGGTCGGCCAAATGATCTGCCGAACTTCCCAAACTGCCCCGACCTGACCCAGAATATCCGAGCTCTTTATCCCGATCCAGGAGGAAAGACAGTGCCGAACCAAGCTATCGGGCTAAAGTGGTCGGTCTCGGCTCTGACGTTGTCGGTCTCTGAGATTCGCATCATACTGTGTCCTCTGGTCGGCCAGATCAGGGAAACCGGGTCCGAACACCATGCCTGGCCGAGGAGTAACCAACACCCTCAGAACATCCGTCTTTCAACAAAAGGAAATCTCATTTTTGCCCTTGCCGAACTTATTCAAATACTTATTACAAAAATCACCATCAACATGGTTGATAAAATTTTAATATTTGATATTAATAATAATTTCTCGTGGGATTGATATGTTTCTATATTATTTATACAATAAGTAGGTTTGTACGCTAGATAAAACCACTGTCACTGTGTATATTGATGCCTTTCTTATTAGAAACGTGAATCATTAATCGTTCATTAGATGAAGAGTTGGAAAGTTCAAACTAATTAAATTTCGATATAACATTCAATGTGGATTGATGACAGCCAGTTATTTTCGTCGGCAGGTAGTCCTAGTACTCGTCACCCTTTGATTAAAATGGCATCGCCACTAATTATATTTTATTAATTTGAATTTGGTGTGATAATTATTGAATAAAAATTTATATATAATTAAAACTTAATAATTCATTATTATAAGTACAAGCGCGGCAGAAAAATTAAACACAGCTGAAAATTTATTTTTGTCAAGCTCACAACTCAAATGCCAAAAATTGTGTAAATTCAAGTAATTAATTAATGAAGGTTTGAAAATAATGGCACGATTGACTTGAAAGGGATCAATGCATGTATATCTAATTGTTCTTTCCCAATTGTCGAGGGGACTGTCCAATTAAAATGGTTAATTAGAGCACATGGGAATTATAATGAAAGTAGGAGATTTAAAGGTTTGAATTTCTCCTCGCAAGTCAGCTAAATTTAAAACGAAATTAAGTAGGGTTTCGTGTATTTAAGGGAATTATAATGAAAGTATGAGATTTAAAGGTTTGAATTTCTCCTCCCAAGTCATCTAGATTTAAAACGAAATTAAGTAGGGTTTCGTGTATTTATATATGAATGATGTTTGAAGATAAATATATACATTGATCGCGATTTTATATATCAAGCACGCAAGCGCACGTATCGCTCAAATAATTCAGTGTTTGAAAGCCGGATATCGTACCCACAATGATTTAATATTTATCTTATTAATATCAAGATTAACCTACTTAACTTAAACTAAACCATTGGGATGAGGATTTGAGTAACTAATCTAAAATTTCAATTGAAAGAATAAATAAAATACACACAATCATTGGAGCTAAATTGTATGCACGAGAAGAACCTAAGGTAGTAATTTCACCGAAACATGCAAGCAATGTGTTCACGCACTTTCCATTCAATTAAATTGTTGTTATTAATTATTAACCTAGAACGTTAAAATATTCACAAGCCTCTTCTGATGGTCATGTGAAAATATTCAATCTAAGCTAATTAACTATATGTCTATGTCAATTAACTTAAACCAAATTCATTAAGAACAAGCTCTTATTTTGGCTACGTATGTCCAGTAGATATATTTCTATCCTTCAAGGAAATTCATTCAACGAATAAATCACACGCTATTATTCTCATGGCTGACCTAAATTTCCTCCGTCGAGTTCCTAAGGATTTATCAAGATTATTCTATTGTTTGTCAACAAATAAAATAAACATTTAAAGTAAAGAGAATAATAAATAATCCATAACAAACCCAAAGAACATAAATATTCAAATTAATTAGTAAACATGTTTGGCTCTATTACAACCCTAGATCTAATGAATTAGCTACTCATGATAAACAATAAACACAAACTAATCATTATTACAAATGAAGAACTCATAAAAGATAACAATAGAGAGAAAATGGAAGAAAGAAACTCATGTTTACGATCTTCGACTTCAAACTCCACCGCTCATTAAGCACTCGTTCTTGCCTTGATTTAGGCGTTCTTCTTTCCTCTTGAGAGCTCCAAAATTGTGTTTGATCACTTTGGAGGCTGTCAAAATTAAGTTTTGAGCCTCATTCCAGCTTTCTTTTGTCTTGGGACGAAGTGTGGTTTATATAGGGAAGACTTAAAAGTGGTTCCTTCTCAAGGATAATTCTAATTTTTGCTCACAGCGTCGCGACGTAATTGTATTGGCGTTGTGATGCGCACTAGGTTTTAATCATCGCGTCAAGACGTGATGGCATCAGAGTCGCGACACGTAAGTCGGTGAGCTCTCGGCCTTTTTTTCTCCATGATCGCGTCGCGGTGCTCAAGAACAAGTCACGACACGGACAGTTCCAGGCTCTCTGCCTCAGATTTTCTCTATAGCACGTCTCAACATGCAACTCAGTATCGGGACGCTCGTTCTGTTTTCGATTTTGCCCTTGTTTGTTCTAGATTTTGCCATTTTCGTCCCTAATTGATTCCATTAAGTCTTAATACTGATTTTAGCTGCAAAACACACCCAAAACACATCAATTCACTAATAACGCTCGAGATAACTCATAAAATATTAAGATTAATGGTGGGAAATATAGGTGTATTAACCGCTCATCACACCCTAAACTTAACATTTTTCTAGTTCTTGAGCAAAAGAAATAAAAGTAAAATAAAATAACATAAACAAACTAAAATTGAATTAACCTAAGCCAATTTCGTAGGGAACACGATTGCATTTAGCATATGCAACAAGTCTTTAAACCCCTAGGCGGTCCTAGTGAACGAGTTGTTATCTCGTGAGGGTTTACAGCGACGATACCCACAAACGTCATTTAACATACACATGCATTCAAATAAAAATAAAAAAGTCTTGGTAGTTATATATAACATTGTCCTCAACGAATGCTCAGTAATGAAATCAAAGAACTTTCAAAGTATCCAACATAACTCAAATTCAAATTCTTGAATAAATTATCTAAGTTAGACTCACAGTGTGTGTGTGAAGGTTTGGTCACAACTCGAATCCTAAGAAAGCCAACTCAGTGATTTTGTCTCAAAAATTGGGATCTGATAGGTCAAACCAACCTATATATCTCAAAAATACTTTGTATTTGCCTATTAAGCTCGATATAGTATGACTTCCTTTTTTTCACTCACCTACCCTTTAAGGTAGCATTTCTCCTCATAGAGGTCCTAACACTCGCCCATTGGTAGCTTCACGCTTATCGGTTATAGATGGTGTATTTCTTTGTTTTTAAAAATATTTTTCTTTTCAGCTCATTTTATTTTTTTAAGTCATATTATACATCATAAATAATTACAAACAAAGACATATATCTAAGCAAATTGTCATTCATCATCAAATAATTTTCTCAATTAGTCACTTTGCCAATAATTCCTGTTCTTACTGCTAGAAACCTACTTTTAAGTGCGTATGAGTCTAACCTAGATCACTTGTTGAAGGCATCAGATAAAGTGTAGTGAAAACTTATCATTTCTAAGATTTCATACTAAGGAAAACAATCTGACCATTCGGACTATGCTTTACTACCACAAGATAATTTTTTTTATTATTATAAATAGTAGAAACTATCTAACATAACAAAGACACACACCCTCAAACTTAAAATTTTAATTGTCCTCAATGTAAAATAAGCGTATAAACAAAAGTGAAGAACAACACTACTGTACATGGAGTTGATCAGGCTCTTGCTGGTTTAAATTTTTTTTACATGGGCTGTGTGGGTTGTGCTACTACCTGCATAAATACACATGCAACATTTTTAAACACACAACAACACAATAAAACTAAATAAATATAATAAAACCAAGAAACTAAAAATAAACGAGTGGGTTACCTCCCCGCTAACGCTAAGTTTAACGTCTTAAGCTAAACGTTCTTTGAAGTTCTTCCTTCTAGGAGGATTCAATATGGATTTGGATGTCCTAGATAGGACAATGCCATGAGCATTACTTTTCAAGCGCCTCTTCCAAAAATGAGATGGCAAATAGAAATCTTTTCCACTTTGTACTCCTGCGACCTTCTTCAATCTTTTTGCTTCAGGAGATCTTGAATGGAAGATTAGATTATCAGGAGATATCATTGGATGCTTGACTTTGAACGGTTGTGCCATCCTGTCAAGCTTATGGGCGGTATCCATGATGTTAACTTCCCCATATTGTGATGTAACATCTAGTGTCACGAGAATTTCAATATGCTCTCACAACTGCTCTTGTTTAACTCATTGTTCCACCACTTCCTCATAGATGTATTTGTGAATTTCTTCTTTTAGCTCTTGATTATACATCTTTATAATACATACTCCAAGATTGTCAATTTGGGTGTACAGAGTCGATGTATCCTGACTGGAATCATTTGATATGTCTGTCCCTAAGCCCTCATCATGATTTATTGGTGTGGAGGGTATGGGAAGCTCATCTACTTGTGTCTCTTCATAAATGCATCCAGTGAATAGATAGTTATCTAGATCAATTTGAGACCCTGTTTGTTCGAGCTCTTGACATGATACCTCTAAATCTTTATACAGCTCTGCATCTATCCCTATTAAGGTGTCATTATGAATCTCATGACTCTCGAGGGCTTCTGTAGTGTCATCTGACAGTGTTCCTTGAGGTATGTAGCTTTGGTTATCAGTTAATTGTCTCAATTGATCTATCAGTCTTTATAAGGATGTTGCTTGACTCTGAAAGATTGCATCAAATTTAGCTTACCATTTCTTGAGCATGTCAACCATTCATTCCTCCACTGATGATTTCGGTTCTTGAGGAAAATCATGGCCTGGTGGTGGAAAAAATGGATATATTGGTTATATGGGATATGCAGGACCTTCATTGTTATACCATGTGAAATTCTGATGATTTTGCCACCTTGAATTGTACTTGAATGTGCAATGATCACTCGGATGGTGGCCCCCTCATATCTCACATCTCATCATCTGCTCTGAAAGGCTCGAGCATATGTTGTGCCAATTCTCTCTGACATCCACTGATAATTATTGGGCTGGACAACAGACCTCATAAAATTGAACCGTGTATTCCCGATATGGGGTAAAACATCTTCTCTTATAATTCTTAGTGCCTCCATCGCCCAATGGTTCTCTATTATATCGACCACCTAAAATAGAAGAAAAACTAAAAAGACAAATAAAAAAAAGTGTTTAGCTAAGCAAGTAAAGTTGTCCTAATATTAATAAAAATAAATAAATAAAATTCCCGGCAACGGCGCCAAAAACTTGATCGCGATTTTATATATCAAGCACGCAAGCACACATATCGCTCAAGTAATACAGTGACTGAAATTCGGATATCATACCCACAAGGACTTAATATTTATCATATTAATATCAAGATTAACCTACTTCACTTAAACTAAACTATTGAGATGAGGATTTGAGTAACTAATCTAAAAATTCAATTGAAAGAATAAATAAAATACACACAATCATTGGAGCTAAACTTTATGCGCAAGAAGAACCTAGGGTTGTAATTTCACTTAAACATGCAAGCAATATGTTCATGCATTGTCCATTCAATTGGGTTGTTGTTACAAATTATTAACCTATAATGCTAAAATATTCACAAGCGTCTTTCGATGGTCAAGTGAAAATATTCAATCTAAGCTAATAAACTTTATGTCTTTGTCAATTAACTTAAACCAAATTCATTAAGAACAAGCTCTAATTTTGACTACGTATGCCGATTAGGTATATCTATATCCTGCAGGGAAATTCATTCAACGAATAAGTCACACGCTATTATTCTCATGGCTGACACAAATTTCCTCTCTCGAGTTCCTAAGGATTTACTAAGATTATTCTATTGTTTGCAAATAAATAAAATCAATATTTAAAACATAGGGAATAATAAATAACCATAACAAACCCAAAGAACATAAATATTCAAATTAATTGGTAAACATGTTTGGCTCCATTACAACTCTAGATCTAATGAATTAGCTACTCAGGATAAACAATAAACACAAGCTAATCATTATTAGAAAGTAAGAACTCATAAAAGATAATAGTAGAGAGAAAAAAGGAAGAAAGAAACTCTCATTTACGATATTCGACTTCAAACTTCATCGCTCGTTGAAGCACTCGTTCTTGCCT
Organism: Zanthoxylum bungeanum; assembly: GCA_019454045.1. Classification (NCBI taxonomy): domain Eukaryota; kingdom Viridiplantae; phylum Streptophyta; class Magnoliopsida; order Sapindales; family Rutaceae; genus Zanthoxylum; species Zanthoxylum bungeanum. The sequence goes on from SKCR01038366.1 coordinate 29,318, forward strand.
TAATCTAGGCATTCTTCTGTCCTCTTCAGAGCTCCAAAATTATGTTTGATCTCTTTGGAGGCTGTCAAAATTAGATTTTGAGCCTCCTTCCAGCTCTTTTGTGTCTTGGGACGAAGTGTGGTTTATATAGGGAATACTTAAAAGTGGTTCATTCTCAATGACGACTCTAATTTTTACTCCCAGCGTCGCGACGCAATTGTATTGGCGTCGCGACGCGCACTAGGTTTTAATCATTGTGTCACGATATGATGGGACCAGAATCGAGACGCGTAAGTCGGTGAGCTCTCGACCTTCTTTTTCTTCATGAGCACATCACGACGCTCAAGAATGAGTCGCGACGCAGACAGTTCTAGGCTCTCTACCTCAGATTTGCTCTAGAGCGCATCTCGACGCGTAACTCATCATCGGGACGCGTGTTCTGTTTCCAATTTTGCCCTTGTTTGTTCTGGATTTTGCCATTTTCATCTTTAGTTGATTCCATTAAGTCTTAATACTAACTTTAGTTGTAAAACACATCAATTGGCTCATAACACTAGAGATAGCTCATAAAAAATTAAGATTAAGGGTGGGAAATATAGGTGTATTAACCGCTCATCATACATAAATCATGATTATATATATATATATATATATATATATATATATATATATATGGATTCGTATTCGATTTGTTTATTAAATGAATCGAATACGAATATTCGTTTAATCATGATATTATTCAATAACATAAATTACCATAATTTATTTACATTAATTTTTCATTTAGATATACATATGAAATACGTAATTAATATATTTACTAAAAATAGCTCACCAAATATCGATAATAATATTTTTTCTATGGTAATTAGCAATATTTTCTCGAATCTTAATTAAAAAAAATAACAATAACTAATAAAATTAAATAATAAAATGAATCTTAAATGAATAAACGAATAAACGAATTAATGAGTTTAAATTCATATTCGATTCGTTTAATAAACGAATTGAATCAAAATAACATATTTATAAAACGAATTCTTTTTTTCAAACTTGTATTCGCTTTAAAGCTAATCGAATCGAACGAATAAACGAATCTTAACCCAAATTGCCACCGCTAATTTCATATGACACTCGATTTAAAATAATATTATGATTTTTATTATTATCTGCAATTAGTGTAAAATAGCACAAAGTATTTTTATTATCACGTTTTTTACTTACAAGAATAAATACAAGGTACCTCTACAGGACATTACTAAACCATTATACAAGGTAGCTCAGATATGTAGTCTCACGTCAGGTAACACCTCAACTGGCAACCACCCACACCATTTCTGCGATGAACAGAAAAACCCAAACCACTTCATCTTGAAACCCTAACACTACGTGTCAACCATCAGATGGTTTGATTCCACTTAAACTGCTCGAGCTTTAACGTGGTCCTGACAATATAAATTCAATAACATGCCATGCTACCATTATCATCACCCCTAACAAAAACCTTAAAACTATCTCCATCTCTTGAAACGTTTTCAATGGTTTGTTTCTGCTTCTTGGTAGACCAGAATGTTAGAATTTATTTGCAACAGGACCTTTAACACAAGAGCTTAGAATACAATTAAATGAATTAATCGGATGATCCAGGGAGCGTACCTAATTTAGAATCCATATCTGCAGCGGAAATTTCTGTAGATCTGTTGATAAGTTGCACTGAGGAGATCACCATCTGCTCCCCACTTCTTGATGGTGAGAAACTTACTTGCCCTGATTAAGCTTCCTTATGCCTTAATTTTCTTTATAAAGCTTTAAAGTTCTCTCTCCCTTATTTTCACTCTCGGCAATTGTAAGAGTTGCCCAGTGATATGTATTTCAAAAGCCCACACAATCTTCCCATTTGCATTTCATTCTTATATAATACATTTGCATAATCAAAGATTTGACGTAAAGCTTATCATAATTGTTTTTTCATCAAATCTTTAATAATGTATACAATAATGCAAATGAGATTTGATATAAAGCTTAACTTTATGCTTTATATCAAATCTAATGATAAACTAAATGGAGAGAGAGAATTATGTACATGCTTATCTTTATGTTTATTCTTAATCACTATTAATGAGAGAGACATAAAGCTTAATAATTAAAGGAAGCTTATTGAGTAAGCTATATAGGGGAGTGAGAGTGAGACCTTAGCTCACAAATTTATGGAGTGTAATGGGCTCACCCATCAAAAGCCCATAACAATTCCGAAGCCCGCTCTAATATCCACACATCAAATAATATAGAGTTGCAGCCCACTTTATTAGATCAAACAATTGGGCTTCACAGTTTCTATTACAAAACCAATTATCTTAGCGCTTTATATTAAAACACGTATCACAATTAATATAAGCCCATAATTAGAATAAAATATTCTAACATTCTCCCACTTGGGCGATATCAATTGTGGATGTTTTAATGCTAAGAAAACTTTATGGATCCAATATTGGTTCAGAAACAACTCTAGTAAACCATTCCGTCCAATAAGATCGTAGATATAGAATCATGGCGGTACCTACATTATAATGCAACATAATTCCTTCTATGGTCACATATATCAAACAACCTTATCGACATGAACAAGATGTGATAGAGCAGTAAGATACAATAGCACCCACTTTATTATCTAAAAAATACATGTGTTATTTTCTCTTATCGGTCACCAATTTCTCTACCTTATGCAGCCCATGCCACATGAGAAATCAAGGCTTAAATATAAGCATGTATGTCTTCTATTATCCCGAGATAAACTTTATGTGTCACAAGACATACCAACAAGGCTTTATAACTTTATGCCCCAAGCCAATGCTTATGATTGACACTCATCATAAGACTTTACACAATGATATATCAAACAATAAACATTAATATCTTCCAATGAAGATGCACTTTATTAATAATCATTGCAAAATACAAAATACATGTACGAATATACAAACAAAATAACATAGAGCAATGATGCCTCCCACTAACCTAGGGTATCAAAAGACTTTACCAAACTCATACAAGCAACATGTTTTACAAAAACAATGGGTCGAAGACCTTTGGTTAAAGGATCGGCAATCATATCATCTGTACCGATATGCTCTACAATAATGTCACATTTCTTAACTAGCTCCTTAATTGTCAAGTATTTGACCTCCATATGCTTTGACCCAGTGATATTCTTATTATTTTTGGCAAATAATACAGCTGAAAGATTATCACAATATAATCTTATAGGTCTAGAAATGGAGTCAACAACTGACAATTCTTTAATGAGATTTCGTAGCCAAACAGCCTGTGACGCTGCACCAAAACATGCTACAAACTCAGCCTGCATTGTGGAAGAAGTTACTAGTGTCTGCTTGACACTTTTCCAAGATATAGTTCCACCTGCTAGCATAAACACATATCCTAAGGTAGATTTCCTATCATCTGAACAACCAGCAAAGTCATAATCTGTATACCCTACTAGTTCAAGATTCTCAACCTTTCTGTATGTCAACATGTAATCTTTAGTCCCCTTAAGATACCGAAAAACTCGCTTGGTAGCAGTCCAATGTTCTTTTCCGGGATTAGATAAAAATCTTCCCAGTACACCAACTGTAAATGCAATGTCAGGTCTAGTGCATACATGTGCATACATCAGGATTCCTACTGCACTAGCATATGGCACTGCTTTCATGGACTCTCTCTCAACCTCATTCTCAGGTGACTGTGCCAGACTCAATTTATCACCTTTAGCAATTGGCACATCCCAAGATTTACAATCATACATACTGAATCTCTTCAGTATCCGCTCAATGTATGCTTTCTGAGAGAGACCTAATACCTTTCGAGTTCTATCTCTGTGGATTTCAATACCCAGAACAAAAGATGCTTCTCCAAGATCTTTCAGATCAAAATGCCTAGACAATGACTACTTTACTATTGAGTTTCTATAAGTCCCAAGGATCAATTAAGCAATGAAAATACATGTGAATACACAAGAAGTACGGCGGAATCATACTTACATTGAGCGGTTGAGCTATGCGAGGAACGAAAAAAATTCTTCAAGCTTTTCCCTCCTATGGCTCATGGCATTTGCAGATTTTCTGCTCCAACAATTTCGGCCATGGTGGTCCATAATGCTCCAAGCTTTGATGTGTATTTTATGCCCACGGGTGGGTTTCCCTATCACCTTTGTATGTCCACTTTTGAGTGCTAGCTCTTGATGATTTTTTCCACAAAAATCACCATCTTGTTCCTTATGGTTCTCGGCAATGATGAACCAAAAGAGAGAAAATATTGGCCCATTGGGCGTGAAGATGGAGAGAAGAAAGAGAGAAAGAAAAGTGTTTGGTTTGTGTATCTAATACACTTATTTGAATTTCCAAAAATCAAATAAAGATATACCAAATTTGCTTTCAAAAAGTCAAGCCAATTAAAGCCACAACCACTTCTATCAACTATTCACATCAAAAGTGACTAGACATCACATCACTCAAAGTGACAAGTGATTTGACGCTTGATGTGACTTGTGGGCCACACTTGAATTCAAAATGTGAGTGCGCCCGCAAACACTCCGGGCTCGGGTTCGCTAATTCCAAATTAATGAATTTTCCGTTGCGACATAATTAAATAATTATGCCTAGCAAAATTATTATTCACGTCGCTTACGAATTAATTCTAAATTAACTCGTTCGCCCGAATTAAAATCTAATTTTAATTCCGCGTCGAAATCCAATCTCGTATAATATATCGAATATATTATTTTATCGATTAATTCCAAATTAATTGTTCTCTCTCTTTAATTAATATTTTATCCCAGATAAAATATCTCCGTAATTAATCCCAGATTAATTCTCTCTCTCATTTAATTAATCCCAGATTAATAAAGTGCGAGTCATACGTCATCGGTGAATCTTCGGGAAGCGACCCATGAGATCCCCGGATATGTTGGCAGTAAATCCGGTCATCGGACTATCCGAACACGTACGTACCTAGTACTACGTTTTTACCGATTTACAAGATAATGTTGGCTTCTAGCAAAACGTCATGCCTACCCAATTCTCCAGAAATATCCTTACAGGAATAAGTGATCTATATCAGGCGTAGTATACGTAGTATTGTGTATTTCGATCCAGTATCGGATGTCACGTGCAAGGCCTGGGGCTGGAAATGTGTCTGCCCCGTACGAAGCACATATCAAATCTCTGGTAACTAGTCTCTATAATCGGATAAACATGACCTAGTCATAATATCCCAATAGTTGCAGCATATAAGAGAACGAGTTTCGTATCCTACGTGATCATCATCTCCATTATGACTGGAGTGATACTTCCATCTCGACATCATACCCAATACATTAAGATTCTCAATATACCCAGAAGAGGCATACACAGAACCTGTTAAAGCCCTGGACGACCTAAACCAAAGTACATTGGTTGTCGCAAGTATTAGCGGTGTAAGTCTCAGGTTAAGACCAAATACATCTACCCTAGGCGTGGCAATTTGGGTTAGGATTCGTTTATTCGTTCGATTCGATTCGCTTTAAAGCGAATACGGGTTTGGAAAAATGGATTCGTTTAATAAATGAGTCAATTCGATTCGATTCGTTATTAAACGAATAGAATACGAATTTAAGTTCATTGACTCATTTATTCGTTTAGGATTCGTTTTATTATTTTTATTTACTAGTTCTTGTTAATTTTCAATTAAGATTGAAGAAATTATAGCTAATTATCATAGAAAAAGTAATATTTTCAATATTTTGTGAAGTATTTTTAGTAAATATATTAATTACATATTTCATATGTATATATTTATGAAGAATTAATGTAAATCAAGTGTGGTAAATTATTTTATTAAATAATATCATTGACTAACGAATAAACGAATATTCGCATTCGATTCGTTTAATAAATGAATCGAATACGAATCCTGATATTAGGATTCGTTTAATAAACGAATCGAATACGAATCCATCACATTTTGATTCGATTCGTTTAGGATTCGATACGAATTCGATTCGTTGATTCGTTTTGACACCCCTAATCTACCCTGATTCGGACTTCCATAGACACATAGTCATACTACCAATGGAATTCCGAGGGGTCTATCCAGAGTGAAGCTATTTTCGTACCATCGGTAAACACAACCTCCTATTACACTTGCATTAGTATCATATACCCAAATATATGAGAACTATGTCGTTATTCTCCCACAACGCGCACAAGTGCAATACTAGTCTATTCCGCATTATCGATGTCCAATCTCGATAATACTACGACTAGGGATATTTAATGATTAAACCTTCATGGATAGATACTTGTGGGACACAGAAATAGGCGACGCATGCTGTTCCGGGCTCGCGGCCCGGTTGGGAGTACGGAGTAGCCCGCGGGGAACTAAACCAGAGAATAATGGAGTCGCCACCCGGTGTGAACCGGGACAAGGATTTAAGGTCGCACTCACCCCTCGCAAGGGAAGACCTCAAACCGTTGGGTTCGGAATGGTCCCTTACTTATGCCACTTGTAATAAAATGATTTGTGCAATAATTTAATCGAATCTAGCAACATATATTCCCAATGGTATTCTATTTCACATGCATAAATCAAAAGTTCATCCAAGTGCATATGTAACACATCTTCATATTTGCATACAACTTATTTGCATACAACCTATTTGCATATAATCTATGTCCGAATTTGCATGCATAAGGATAAATTGACATACGAAAAACATACAATTTCATGTAACATTCATGAATACATAAATGCAAATAAATCATAGTGATACTAGCATGCAATATCAAAATGACGGCAAATATGCAATTTCACATGGATAGACACAGAAGCGCAAACAAATAACATTCATACAAGCATGCATATTAAGGAAAGACAATTAAACGCATAATGAGAATAAATAACTAAAGAGGCAATTATGAACATGGAATAGACGTCCAATGATGTGATACAGAAAATGATATCTAAGATTGACACAAACACATATGTGGGAATTTTTCCAAGTGGTACATGGAATTGTATCCCAAGTGCAGACCGCATTACCGTCCATTCGGAATCGGCTACGGAATTTATATATGGGTTTCCATCCGATATACCACGAGAAATAATACCTGAATGCTGTCATAACATGGATACACAAGCGATAATAGATCGAGCCAAGACAAAGATAGATGATGAAATCAATGGAATGAGGTCGCGTCAAATATTGTGGTAAATGTAGCCTTTTAGGCTTTTCTTCCCCAAACTGAGAACCTTTTAGTCCAACATAATAAGCCCATGCGCTTCACATCATAATGCATATAAAAGTAAAGACAACAATATCGGACTTCGTATACCCGATTGAACACATTTTACATCCAACCGAATATACATCATCCGGCGCGGCAAAGCATCACGGTAAAGGTTCTTTAACCTCTCAAAATAGAGGACCTTTAATCCAACTTACTAAGCCCATGCGCTCGATCACATCATGCAAATAAAAATAAAGACAACAATATCGGACTTCGTATACCCGATTGAACACATCTTACATTCAACCGAATATACATCAACCGGCGCGGCAAAACATCGTGGTAAAGAATTTTAACCCCTCAAAATAGGGGACCTTTAATCCAACTTACTAAGCCCATGCGCTCGATCATATCATTACACAAACGAATAACATGCAGAAATTAAATAACGAATAATAAACACATCAAAACAAGGGCAGTATGTGAGGGTAGCTACTGACGTGAAAAAAGGGTTATTGTGGGTGGTGTTTAGGACGTTATTTAAGGGCAGTTTTGAAGGTAGCTAATGACGTGAAACAAGGGTTGTTGTGGGTGGCTAATGACAAGAAGGCTATGATGGATGCAATGGGCAGATGGCTTAGTGTGGTCTGCTTGGTGTTGAAGCGGCAATGTGTGGTTTTTTTGTGAGGGAAAGGTCTGAGTGCGTGATGGCTGATGCAGTAGCGTGAAGGGTTGATGAAGTGGGGCGTGATGGGCGATTGTGGTGTGGAGTGGGCCAGGTGGCTTTGGCGTGTTCTGTTGATGAGGCGTGAATGAGGCTGTGTGATGATGAGGTGCTACGTTTTAATGCATGGACTGTTTATTGTTTACGTGGCTGAGAGTTAGGGTTTGGCTTTATGGTTGCTTACGTGTGCAGTTTATGGGTGCATGAAGGTGAGGCTAATTTGGAGGGTGTTGCTTGCTTGTTGAAGACTGTTAAGGTGTGTGAAGGTGCTGAGGGTGGGAGAAGAGAGAGAGTTGAGAGAGATGGAGTGTGAGGAGGGCGAGAGAGAGTGGAGAGTGAGGGGGCCGAGAAGAAGAGGTCCAACAGTGGCGGAGCCACTGTGTGCCCAGTGGGGGCAGTTGCCCCCACTGGGCACCACTATTTTTTTTTTTTTTTTATAAATTATATATATATATTAGAAAATCTAAATAATTAAATAATACCCATAAATATATTATTTATTAATTTTTTTGAGTTGTATTTTTTCTAATATAATATGTAAGCCCATGCCCAAATTAGTTAAAAAAATTCTAATACATTTGTGCATCAATCTTATTTATTAAACATTTTAAAAATAATTATATTTAATTTGTATGTGTATAGATAATTGACTATTTTTCATTTTAAATCCACTCATTTATGTGTTTTTCCATTTGCAAAAGAATAGAGATTTCATTACATTTAAATAAAAATAAAAATAACTATATTTATACTTAGGTTTGCTTATTGATCTTCTAATTTATTGATATATAATTGTAGTGATTCTTTTACTAAACCACATCGTGTATAGTTGTTATGTGTAAAACATTAACATATTAATATAAATATAATTATTTTTTATATATTTAGTTGTTCAGAGCACAAATATTGCGTATTAACACTAGGTTTTTAATAATTTAATTAAAAAAGTGGTTAAATTCACAATAAATTAGCGGAAATTTAGTATATAATATACTACATAAACTTAAAATACATAATTTTAAAAATAAATTTTTTCTTAAATTTTTAGGGTAAATTGGTATTTTTATAAATTATGGATAAAAATATATTTCTGAAAATTTTGGGTTAATTTATAAGTTTAAAAATTAGGGGCTATTTCATAATTTTCAAAATTATAGGGATCATCTTGTAATTTCAAAAAATATGTATGAATTTGTTATATATTATTTTGGTAAGGAAAAAATTTCGCCCCCGCTGACTGAAATTTCTGGATACGCCACTGGGTCCAAGTCTTAGGGTTTCACTTTTTTGTCTCACTGCCGTGAATGGGAGCTGAGGAGTTTAGGGTTTTGTAATTTTTTTTTTTTTTTGTGCTTTGAATCTCTTGTAGTTGGGGAGAGGAATAGGGTTGCAATTTGTTGTTGTTTTTATAGTGACAAGCTAGGGTTAGGGGTTTGCATGGATTAAAAATGAAAGAAAAATCTATTAATTAGGTGTATGATTTGTTTGTTTATGAAGGTTATATATTTGATTGACTTTAATTAGGCATGATATTTGTTTTATTTAGGCATTTAATTTGTTAATTAGGTGAGTAAATATTTTAAATTGGTGAGTGATTTATTAAATTACGAAGTGATTTATCTTAATTTTGGTAATGATTTATTTAATTTTGGTATTAGATTTATTTAAATTTAATTTGTTTTAATTTAATTTAAATTGGAATTTAATTTGTGTTGGATTTTAATTGGTTTAATTGTATTTTAATTTACTTTAAATTAGTTAACTTTAATTTAATTTAATTTAGTTAATTTAATTTAATTTGGAACATGCATTTTAAATGTTTTAATTTATTTATTGGATTGGGCTTGGTGTAGTTTTGGGCCAAGGCTAAGGGTGTATTTTAATAACGGAGGTCCAACAAGCGAGCCTGAAGCTAAACAAGAGACTAAAATCTAACAAAAAATACCGGTTCCCTTCCGATGTCCGTTTCCCGCGACTCCCGCGACTTAAAAGGTAGTGCCTCCAAATGAGACTCATCATCGGGTCTTACATGCAAAAATGCAGTGCCTACAGTCGCCCCCACTTTAATGGGACTGTGTAACGTGTAACAGTGACAATCCTATCAAAGTTATGCAATGCATTTTCACTTACCTGGCTCACCAGCTGCCACCTGACTTGCCTGCTGCTTCGAACTAAGTTGATCTGGTGGTCCATTTTAGAACTGTGCTCCATTTTGGAGCGCCATTTTCGACATCTGATGTATGTGCCCCATTTTTGGAGCGCTATTTTCGGCATCTGTTGTGTGTGCTCCATTTTGGAGCGCCATTTTCGGCGTATGCTGTGTGTGCTCCATTTTGGAACGCCATTTTCGGCATCTGTTATGTGTGCTCCATTTTGGAGCGCCATTTTCGGCATTTGCTGTGTGTGCTCCATTTTGGAACGCCATTTTCGGCATCTGTTGTGTGTGTTCCATTTTGGAACGTCATTTTCGGTATCTGTTGTGTGTGCTCCATTTTGGAGCGCCATTTTCGGTGTCTGCTGTGTGTGGTCCATTTTGGAATGCCATTTTCGGCATATGTTATGTGTGCTCCATTTTGGAGCGCCATTTTCGGCATTTGCTGCGTGTGTTCCATTTTGGAACGCCATTTTCGGTATCTGTTGTGTGTGTTCCATTTTTTAGCGCCATTTTCGGCCTCTGTTGTGGTAGCGGTCCATTTATGAACCGTGTTGTCTGAGAATGTGGCTCATTTTTGAACCGTTACTTGATGAGGTGGTCTTTGCTGCTACAATCCTGCGAATACAAAACAAAAATTATATGTATGTGATATGTATGCATGTATGTATGGATGCATGATGCTGATGTGGGCCTCGCCCCCAAACCGATACCGATGTGGGCCTCGCCCCTAAACTGACACTGATGTGGGTCTCGACCCCAAACTGATACTGATATGGGCATCGCCCCCACCAATGCGGATGTGGGCCTCGACCTTCGGGACTCATCCCTAAATCGATACTGATGTAGGCCTCGGCCCTGGGACTCATCCCCAAACTGATACTGATGTGGGCCTCGGCCTTGGGACTCATCCCCAAACTGATGCTGATATGGGCCTCGCCCCCAGACCGATACTGATATGGGCCTCGCCCCAAACTGATACTGATATGGGCCACGCCCCCAGCTGATACTGATGTGGGCCTCGCCCCCAACTGATACTGATATGGGCCTCGCCCCCAGAATGATACTCATATTGGCCTCGCCCCAAACTGATACTGATGTGGGCATCGCCCTCAACTGATACTGATATGGACCTCGCCCCCAGCTGATACTGATGTGGGCCTCACCCCCAACTGATACTGATATGGGCCTTGGCCCTAAACTGATACTGATGTGGGCCTCGCCCTCTGGACTGATACTGTTGATATGGGCCTCGCCCCCAGACTGATACTGATATGGGCCTCGCCCCCAGACTGATACTGATATGGACCTCGCCCCAAACTGATATTGATGTGGGCCTCGCCCCCAACTGATATTGATGTGGGCCTCGCCCCCAACTGATACTGATATGGGCCTCGTCCTCAGCTGATACTGATGCGGGCCTCACCCCCAACTGATACTGATATGGGCCTTGGCCCCAGACTGATACTGATGTGGGCCTCGCCCCCTAGACTGATACTGCTGATATGGGCCTCGCCCTCATACTGATACTGATATAGGACTCGTCCCCAGACTGATACCGCTGATATGGGCCTCGCCCCCAACTGATACTGATATGGGCCTCGCCCCCAGCTGATACTGATGTGGGCCTCGCCCCCAACTGATACTGATATGGGCCTCGCCCCCAGAATGATACTCATATTGGCCTCGCCCCAAACTGATACTGATGTGGGCATCGCCCTCAACTGATACTGATATGGACCTCGCCCCCAGCTGATACTGATGTGGGCCTCACCCCCAACTGATACTGATATGGGCCTTGGCCCTAAACTGATACTGATGTGGGCCTCGCCCTCTGGACTGATACTGTTGATATGGGCCTCGCCCCCAGAATGATACTCATATTGGCCTCGCCCCAAACTGATACTGATATGGACCTCGCCCCAAACTGATATTGATGTGGGCCTCGCCCCCAACTGATATTGATGTGGGCCTCGCCCCCACTGATACTGATATGGGCCTCGTCCTCAGCTGATACTGATGCGGGCCTCACCCCCAACTGATACTGATATGGGCCTTGGCCCCAGACTGATACTGATGTGGGCCTCGCCCCCTAGACTGATACTGCTGATATGGGCCTCGCCCTCATACTGATACTGATATAGGACTCGTCCCCAGACTGATACCGCTGATATGGGCCTCGCCCCCAACTGATACTGATATGGGCCTCGCCCCCAGCTGATACTGATGTGGGCCTCACCCCCAACTGATATTGATATGGGCCTTGGCCCCAGACTGATACTGATATGGGCCTCGCCCCTAAACTGATACCGATGTGGGCCTCGCCCCCTAAATTGATACTGATGTGGGCTTCGCCCCCTAAACTGATACTGCTGATATGGGCCTCGCCCCCAGACTGATACTGATATGGGCCTCGCCCCCTAGACTGATACCGCTGATATGGGCCTCGCCCCCAGACTGATACTGATATGGGCCTCGCCCCTGTGATTCATTCTTGAAGACCGCTGACATTGTACTGTTGCTGCTTCTGGTTGGCTTGCATTTGACGCTTTCTCTTTTTCTCTTTTGAAACATGTTATTACAAAACAGAACAAACACAAAAATGATGCAAATATGTTACGTGTATGCATGCATGATTGAGTTTCCTATCCCGTTGGGTTAGGTCTTCTGCCGGTACTCTTGGTGGTTGCTCGGTCTCTTGACAAGTCTACCTTCTTCCCTAACCAACGGGTATCTATGATGGTTTTCAAGACAAAAGGGGGTTAACATGGTGCATGTATGCATGAGGTGCATGTGATGCATGAGATGCATGCGATACAAGAAATATATCAACTCATTAAAATTTTCACACAAATCGGCCCATTATCATTTTAGAAGCTTTTGGGCTAACTGTCATAGGAGTGAACTCGTCTCAGTTTTAAATGGCCCAACAAGTTCACATCTCATGGCAAGAACTCCAACCGCATCCAAATGATAATGTTCCTAAACACAAACATATAATGGCCCATTGGCGTTTTAGAAGCTTTTGGCCCAATCATCATAAGATATGTTCTTGTCCCAGTTTAAATGGCCCAACAAGCCCATATCCCATGATAAAAGGTCCGAACGGATCCAAACGGCAATGTTCCCAAGCACGAGCATACAAAAACAATTTCTACAGAGTGGCCCATCAATATTTCAGAAGCTTTTGGCCCAATTGTCATAGGATACGAACTTGTCCCAGTTTAAATGGCCCAACAAGTTCGCATTTCTGACAAGAATTCCAACTGCATCCAAATGAGGATGGTCCACAAGCACAAGGAAATAGTTTCTATATTCCATACAATACTGGTCTACGCGTGGGTTTGTGGGAGTATAGACAAAGACTCTCGCTGGCGAAGGATTGCCCACAACTAGGTCTCCCCACTCAAGGGTTCGAGCGACAAGTGAGCGCACCTTTTTTATACCTTACAGTACGTGCCAACGAGTTATGGTGTGTGACTAACTGTCAAATGGATTTCTTGTTGCAGATTCCCCAGATGGAGGGTGGAGCGAGGCTCTCTTAAGTACCCAAGCCTCTTAGGCTCTTATCGCTTGGTGACATGAATAAGCAACAAGTCCTCCAGATTAGTCTGTCACAATAGGCTACAAGTAGATGATTATCTAGGTGCATTCACAGCTTTTCCTTCTAGAAAGGTAGTGAGTGAAGGAAGACACCAAACCATTACCCAGCCTAAACAATATGCCTTTGATTAAACCCCTTTTAACTCACAGTAGACACAGTTAATTAAAGCACAAATCATAATATTACAAGACATTATTTCGGGGCCGATTCTCTATCCCCAGTGTAGTCACCAGACTGTGGGACACAGAACTGGGCGACGCATGTTGTTTCGGGCTGCGGCCCGGTTGGGAGTACGGAGTAGCCCGCGGGGAACTAAACCGGAGAATAATGGAGTCGCCACCCGGTGTGAACCGTGACAAGGATTTAAGGCCGCACTCACCCCTCGCAAAGGAAGACCTCAAACCGTTGGGTTCGGAATGGTCCCTTACTTATGCCACTTGTAATAAAATGATTTGTGCAATAATTTAATCGAATCTAGCAACATACATTCCCAAGGGTATTCTATTTCACATGCATAAATCAAAAGTTCATCCAAGTGCATATGTAACACATCTTCATATTTGCATACAACCTATTTGCATACAATCTATGTCCAAATTTGCATACAACCTATTTGTATATAATCTATGTCCGAATTTGCATGCATAAGGATAAATTGACAAACGGAAAGCATACAATTTCATGTAACATTCATGAATATAGAAACGCAAATAAATCATAGTGATGCTAGCATGCGATATCAAAATGACGGCAAATATGCAATTTCACATGGATAGACATAGAAGCGCAAACAAATAACATTCATACAAGCATGCATATTAAGGAAAGACAATTAAATGCATAATGAGAATAAATAACTAAAGAGGCAATTATGAACATGGAATAGACGTGCAATGATGTGATACAGAAAATGATATCTAAGATTGACACAAACACATATGTGGGCATTTTTCCAAGTGGTACGTGGAATTGTAACCCAAGTGCAGACCGCATTACCGTCCATTCGGAATCGGCTACGGAATTTATATATGGGTTTCCATCCGATATACCACGAGAAATAATACCGGAATATTGTCATAACATGGATACACAAGCGATAATAGATCGAGCCAAGACAAAGATAGATGATGAAATCAATGGAATGAGGGCGCGTCAAATATTGTGGTAAATGTAGCCTTTTAGGCTTTTCTTCCCCAAACTGAGAACCTTTTAGTCCAACATAATAAGCCCATGCGCTTCACATCATAATGCATATAAAAGTAAAGACAACAATATCGGACTTCGTATACCCGATTGAACACATTTTACATCCAACCGAATATACATCATCCGGCGCGGCAAAGCATCACGGTAAAGGTTCTTTAACCTCTCAAAATAGAGGACCTTTAATCCAACTTACTAAGCCCATGCGCTCGATCACATCATGCATATAAAAATAAAGACAACAATATCGGACTTCGTATACCCGATTGAACACATCTTACATTCAACCGAATATACATCAACCGGCGCGGCAAAACATCGTGGTAAAGAATTTTAACCCCTCAAAATAGGGGACCTTTAATCCACTTACTAAGCCCATGCGCTCGATCATATCATTACACAAACGAATAACATGCAGAAATTAAATAACGAATAATAAACACATCAAAACAACATAAAACAAAATATATGCCGTTTACTCAAGTGGTACGTGGAGTTGTATCCCGAGTACAGATCATACTACCGTCCATTCGGAATCGGCTATGAAATTTATGTCCGGGTTTCCATCCTTTATACCACGAGAGGTGACACATTTTTCATTTTATTCAAGGGCCACAACATACATCATTCCACAATCATGCACCAATAAACGACTCTCATGCGATAAAAATGAATAAAACAATTAAAAAGATATATGGAAATAATAGGAAAAGTACCATCAGGTCTAACCTTTTATTTCGACTTTCGGACTCGCGTTTCATGGTCGTCGGAAGGGCTATCACTCCGCAACTCTTCCGCTTCACTGGATTAACATCTTAGCTCGCTGTTTTGCTGTTTTGGTCGCAGTTTTCACTCCGTTTTGGTCGCAGTTTTCCTCACGGTTTTCTGGTCACTATTTTTTGGTGTATTATTGGCTGTTTTGGACAGTTTCGGGGACTGTTTCGGGACAGTTTTGGGTGCAGTTTCGGGCAGTTTTTGGGGTGTTTATTCGGTCAGTTTGTGCGGCAATTTTAAGGCAGATTTTGGGACTGTTTTGTGCGGTTTTTTGCGTGAGTGGAAGCAGTTTGTGGAGGGCTGAATGGGCGTGAAACAAGGGTTGTTGTGGGTGGCTAATGACATGAAACAAGGGTAGTATGTGAGGGTAGCTACTGACGTGAAAAAAGGGTTGTTGTGGGTGGTGTTTAGGACGTTATTTAAGGGCAGTTTTGAAGGTAGCTAATGACGTGAAACAAGGGTTGTTGTGGGTGGCTAATGACAAGAAGGCTGTGATGGATGCAAGGGGCAGATGGCTTAGTGTGGTCTGCTTGGTGTTGAAGCGGCAATGTGTGGTTTTTTTGTGAGGGAAAGGTCTGAGAGCGTGATGGCTGATGCAGTAGCGTGAAGGGTTGATGAAGTGGGGCGTGATGGGCGATTGTGGTGTGGAGTGGGCCAGGTGGCTTTGGCGTGTTCTGTTGATGAGGCGTGAATGAGGCTGTGTGATGATGTGGTGCTACGTTTTAATGCATGGACTTTTTATTGTTTACGTGGCTGAGAGTTTGGGTTTGGCTTCATGGTTGCTTACGTGTGCAGTTTATGGGTGCATGAAGGTTAGGCTGATTTGGAGGGTGTTGCTTGCTTGTTGAAGATTGTTAAGGTGCGTGAAGGTGCTGAGGGTGGGAGAAGAGAGAGGGTTGAGAGAGATGGAGTGTGGATAGGGCGAGAGAGAGTGGAGAGTGAGGGGGGCCGAGAAGAAGAGGTCCAAGTCTTAGGGTTTCATTTTTTTTGTCTCACTGCCGTGAATGAGAGCTGAGGAGTTTAGGGTTTTGTGTTTTTTTTTGTGTGTGCCGTGAATCTCTTGTAGTTGGGGAGAGGAATAGGGTTGCAATTTGTTGTTGTTTTTATAGTGACAAGCTAGGGTTAGGGGTTTGCATGGATTAAAAAGGAAAGAAAAATCAATTAATTAGGTGTATGATTTGTTTGTTTAGGAAGGTTATATATTTGATTGACTTTAATTAGGCATGATATTTGTTTTATTTAGGCATTTAATTTGTTAATTAGGTGAGTAAATATTATAAATTGGTGAGTGATTTATTAAATTAGGAAGTGATTTATCTTAATTTTGGTAATGATTTATTTAATTTTGGTATTATATTTATTTAAATTTAATTTGCTTTAATTTAATTTAAATTGAAATTTAATTTGTGTTGGATTTTAATTGGTTTTAATTGTATTTTAATTTACTTTAAATTAGTTAACTTTAATTTAATTTAAATTTAGTTTAATTTAATTTAATTTGGAACATGCATTTTAAATGTTTTAATTTATTTATTGGATTGGGCTTGGTGTAGTTTTGGGCCAAGGCTAAGGGTGTATTTTAATAACGGAGGTCCAACAAGCAAGCCTGAAGCTAAACAAGCGACTAAAATCTAACAAAAAATACTGGTTCCCTTCCGACGTCCGTTTCCCGCGGCTCCCGCGACTTAAAAGGTAGTGCCTCCAAATAAGACTCATCATCGGGTCTTACATGCAAAAATACAGTGCCTACAATACTGTCTCATATCTTATCAATCCGGAACTAATCATATGGACCTTTCATCATTTATACATCTTGGTGATCTAATCACAAATGATAAAATAGCAATTTCATTTGTCACATAGTTAATTTGTACAACAACACCATGATCTGTACAAATAGTGATGTTATGGGTCATAACTGTCCAACATTTACCTCATGCAGCATTCCTAGATCGTTACATGCAAGCAAAATATCATCTACATAGAGAATGAGAAAGATATATTTGCTCTCACTGATCTTGATATATATGCATCTATCAACTTTACTTTCCACAAAGCTTAAAGAGGAGATTACATTGTCAAACTTTAGGTACCACTGCCGTGAGGCTTGTTTCAAACCATAAATAGACTTTTTAAGTCTACAAACAAGATGAACTTCACCATCTTTCTGAAATCCTTCAGGTTGTACCATATAGACCTATTCGCTTAAATCTCCATTTAGGAATGCAGTTTTAACATCCATCTAATGTAGCTCTAAATCATAATGAGCTACTAGTGCCATGATTACTCTAAATGTATCTTTAGAAGATACAGGAGAAAAAAGTTTCAGTATAATCAATTCCTCCTCTCTGAGTAAATCCCTTGGCAACTAATCTGGCCTTAAACCTCTCAATATTCCATTTGGAGTCTTTCTTGGTCTTATAGACCCATTTACAGCCAATAGGTCTACAACCTTCAGGTAATTCAACAAGCTCCCACACACCATTATATCCCATAGATTGCATTTCATCTCTCATTGCATTCCACCATAGATCGGATTGAGAACTAGAAACAGCTTCTTTAAAAGTTGTTGGATCAGTGCAATGGCTTATGTCATAATCAATCTCATTTAGATAAACTTCATAATCATAGGGAACAGCAGACCGCCTTACCCTGTTGACATTCTTAATGGAACCTCTGCAGCTATGTCTTGTAATGGCGGAACCTCATTTATATGTATGGGTTCCTTCTCCATAACTGGATTAGTCACAGGTGTAGGTTCCAAGGTCTCAGACTGTATGGGTATAGGTATATGAACAATTCTGGTATGTTGTCCTTGATTTGAGATTTATGTTTGATTATCATTATCAGCCACATCAAATTCCAAGAACTTAGCTGTTTGTGATTCTACAATCCTATAACCCTCTTCTCTACAGTAAAATCTGTAGCCTTTAGAATGATTAGGGTATCCTATAAAATAGCAACAAGTAGATCTGGATTGCAATTTACCTTCAGTGGGATTATAAAGGCGTACTTCTGAAGGACATCCCCAAACACGGAGGTGACTCATGCTAGGTTTCCTACAAATCCATATTTCGGAAAGAGTTCTAGAAACAGACTTACTTGGAACTCTATTGAGGATATATAAGGCTGTTTTAATTGCCTCACCCCAAAGGAAGTGTGTGAGATTAGTTCTAGACATCATACTCCTTACCATCTCTTGAAGGCTGCGATTCCGCCTTTCGGCCACACCATTCTGTTCAGGACTACCTGGCATAGTAAATTGACTTACTATTCCACAATCCTCTAAGTATCTGGCAAACGGTCCCTTTATTTGTCCACTGACCCCATGTTTACCATAATACTCACCACCCCGATCAGACCTAACAATCTTGATAATTTTTCCCAGCTCTTTCTCAACTTCAGTCTTGAAGATCTTGAATTTATCAAGGGCTTCAGACTTTTCCTTAATCAAGTACAGATATCCATATCGGGAAAAATCATCAATGAATGTATATAATACTTATTATTACAAATTGTGGGTGAATAAGGTCCACTTATGTCTGTATGAATAATTTGTAAAAGATCGGAGCTACGAGTGGATTCCTTTTTCTTTATTTTGGTTAGTTTACCCTTACAACAGTCAACACATATTTATAGGTCACTGAAGTCAAGAGTAGGTAGGATATCATACTTTATTAACCTTTCTACTCTTTCCCTAGAAATGTGGCCAAGTCTTTTATGCCACAACATGGATGACTTTTCCTTTATTAAGGGTCTTTTGGCAACTTGTTCAACATTATATGAATTGGAATAGACCTCACTTGATGTTAAATAGAGACTGTACAAACCGTATGACAAAACACAATGGCCAACTTTATTTGAGTCGAAATATACAGATACAGAACCTGTATTAAACTCAAAACCATAACCTTGTTTGTCGAGTACATATAATGATATCAAGTTTCGTCTAAAAGATGGTACATACAAAACACTTGTCAAAACAAGTTCATAATTGGAGTCTAGTTTTAAACAAACATCTCCAACATAATGTACTTCCACCAATTCATTATTGCCAACTACGAGCTTGAACTCAACCTTATTTGGTTTCCTCTTGTTTATGAATCCCTGCAATGTGAAAGCAACGTGATTAGTTGCTCCACTATCAAGCCACCAAGAACAGGATGTGGCATTAACATAATTGGATTCACATACAACAAAAACTAAGGAGTTACATGTATGCACATGTTTCTCTAACTAAACTTTATATCTGTAACACTCTGACTTCTTATGCCCTTTCTTTTTACAAAAGAAACATTTAAGTTCTTTCTTGAAGACACCTTTAGTACCACCCACAGCACTTGTCTGACCAGTTTTATTGTAATTCTGAACATTACCAGAAGCTGAAAAATTAGATTTCTTACCTTTCTTGCGAGGCTTAGAAACAATTAGAGTTGTATATGTATGCCCTGCCTTAAGTTTCTCTTCCTCAACAACACATATGGCAATGAAATCATTAACATTCCACGGTTTCTTCCCTCGAATTGTAAGTAGTTACAATTGTACCAAACTCTGTAGGCAGAGTATTCAATGCTTGATGGACAATGCAAGCATCTGGAAGAACAATGTTAAGATTTTTCAGCTTGTTCTGAATATGGACCATCATCAAAATGTACTTCAAACACCTCCATTACCATTATACTTCATTGAGTATAATTCCTTCAGAAGGGTACCAATTTCTGCATTGATTGAGACTTTATATCTTTCAGATACAGTTGTCAGGAAATCTTTTGCTATATAGGTTTCTTGAAGACCACTTAACAAATGCTCAAGAATTGATCTCTTTATAGTCAAATAGCACATGCGATTTGACTTATGCCATACTGTATGCAGCTGTTTATCCATATCAGTACTGGAACTATCAATATCAGTTGGCTTATGAGTATTCATAGAAAGATCTATATCTGCTAATTTCCATAGCCAACTGCACATCTCTCTTCCATACTTTAAAATTGGAGCTAGTCAACATCTCTATAGTCACAATGTTGTTGTTGACTGAAAAGGTGACTGAAAAAAAATAACAATGCAATTCTTTAGTTTAAGCACAACACAAGATAATAAATACTCCAAGTCATAAAAGAGTATTATACCAAGAATTTTAACACATCACTGTTATAAACACCTTTAGGCAGAATATACAATATGTAATTAAAAATTCTTCATATAAGACGATTCAGAAACTTATCCAATCCTCGTAAGTTTACCACCTTTGGGTGAATAAACCACTCAGACTAGTTCATTCCCAATCATATGTCTCATATGTAACATTTCTAAAATTTAACATACAATTCATATCTTTGGACAGAAGACTGCACATTAAAAATAAAAACATCCCTAAAACATGCAAGACCGTCATCACTTAAAAGATTCAATGAAAAATGTCACTTTGGTGGCTGCAGTTTCACTAAACTCATAAGCAATTCTCACATCGGGATACACCTTATATTATCTAGTAGAATAACCTTTATAATGTAATTTTATTCTTTATAGACAATGGGCCGAATTGTCCATAAAATTACATTCCTGAATATTGTGACAAAATTTATGAGATAAAATAATATTTTTTTTTATCTCTATCACAAATGAATTAATTGCATTGAAATTTTAACTTTGAGAGAGACAATTAATTCTCTATAACCAGTGAAATTTTTATACTCATGTATAAATATAACTATGAGATAACAATTTATCTCTTAAATTGTCACACAAAATTAATTATGACTTTATTTATAAATTTTGAGATAAAACTGAATTTAAAATGAAGTCAAGGATCAAAAATATAATATCAGGGACCTTTATGCTATTAACCAGTGGTCTAATTGATATTTACCGAATTTGGCCAAACAATGAAAAGTTACATGCTTTCTTTTCCGCCAACAAAACAATTAATAATGCAAAAGCAATCAATATTTAGCAAAAAATAATAATTGCCTTATAGTTTATTCTGTCAACAAAAACCAACAACTTTGTTTTCAAAAAGAAAACAATTATTTGCTTCATTTTTGAAACAGCCAAATATGTGCCCTTTCCTTTTATGATCCGGTGTTCCATATCTGGACTTCTAATCACCATATTTCAATTTTCAAATATCCCAAAACTTACAGATCTAATATAATGATTAATCCAATAATCCTTATGTGCTTAAAAATTGGATCAATTATTAACAACCATCAACAAATCAGAATAATATGGATCTAACAAAATTCATCCGAAAAATTCATCAGATTTTTCTTCAACTTTATGAAAAATCCATAGATTCTAAGATTGTGTTCCTGAAGCTCTGATACCACATGTTAGAATTTATTTGCAACAGGACCTTTAACACAAGAGCTTAGAATACAATTAAATGAATTAATCGGATGATCCAGGGAGCGTACCTGATTTAGAATTCATATCTGCAGCGGAAATTTCTGTAGATCTGTTGATAAGTTGCACTGAGGAGATCATCATCTGCTCCCCACTTCTTGATGGTGAGAAACTTACTTGTCCTGATTAAGCTTCCTTATGCATTAATTTTCTTTATAAAGCTTTAAAGTTCTCTCTCCCTTATTTTCACTCTCGGCAATTGCAAGAGTTGCCCAGTAATATGTATTTCAAAAGCCCACACAATCTTCCCATTTGCATTTCATTCTTATATAATACATTTGGTTAATCAAAGATTGACGTAACGTAAAGCTTATCATAATTGTTTTTTCATCAAATCTTTAATAATGTATACAATAATGCAAATGAGATTTGATATAAAGCTTAACTTTATGCTTTATATCAAATATAATGATAAACTAAATGGAGAGAGAGAATTATGTATAAGTTTATTTTTATGCTTATCATAATCACTATTAATGAGATAGACATAAAGCTTAATAATTAAAGGAAGCTTATTGAGTAAGATATATAGGGGAGTGAGAGTGAGACCTTAGCTCACAAATTTATGGAGTGTAATGGGCTCACCCATCAAAAGCCCATAACAATTCTGAAGCCCGCTCTAATATTCACACATCAAATAATATAGAGTTGCAGCCCACTTTATTAGATCAAACAATTGGGCTTCACAGATTCTATTACAAAATCAATTATCTTAGCGCTTTATATTAAAACCCGTATCACAATTAATATAAGCCCATAATTAGAATAAAATATTCTAACACATAAGAGGAAGATTAGCAGCAGCAAGCCAGTGGCGGGGGATGGGCTATTATCCTTTTGCATTATCTTCTTTATCTCCTTTTAATGGTTATGATTTAGTCAAAATAAATCTAATGGCCATTATTTTGCCAACACAAAAGTCAAGCCAACTTTTGGATCAAATTCATTAATGTGTTGTCAAGATTTTGACCCTTAGATTTATCTTGATTAAATCTTAACCTTTAAAATGAGATAAATGATATAAATATGAAAGGATGATAGCCCAATCCGTGGCGGGGACGTGTTCGCGATGCCGCAGTGGTGCCAGCGTGGCGGTCATTAAAACAGTCACCAGATTTTGTTACCTCCCATTTTACTACAAATCTTGGAAAGCTATTATTTGTACATTTTGTGGAGCTTTTCTTAAGTCTTACAGATGATGAATATTTTGAAGCTATTAGCTATATTGGAATATACAATAATTTTCTTTCGATAACTTCCGACGAGATTAGGGGGAACTTTCAGTACATGATGTTAATTTATTACGGGAAATTAAGTGAAATTTTTTTTAAAAGCTTTAAATTAATGTCATTATGGTTGAGTAGCAGTTGTGTGTTTTTAGTGCTCATTAATATGTAGAGATAGAATAACTCATAATTTGTACCAGTTTCAGCATGTATATATATACTTTTAATTACTCTTTGTATAGAGCAATTATCTCTGCTTCAGTAATTTTTTTTCTTCTTAGTCTTTAATTTGGAGATAAATTAATTATTCTGTAGAAATGTGGTTACCAGTCTTTTGGTACTTGTCTCTATAGTCTCCCAACAATAATTAAGGTGGTTTGGATATATCTAACGTATATCTTTAAGTAATCTAAAGAGAAAATGAGAACAAATGGTGCTGACATATGCCAAGCGAAGAAGAGGAAGACCTAAGTGAGCATGAACATAAATCAAGTTTTATGGAGCTTGATGAATCAATGATTTCATGTGTGTGTTTTTGTGTGTGTATATATATGCAAGGTTTTGGTATTAGCGCTGAAGCATTCATGTGATTGAAATTTAAAATTTTATTCCAAAACCACTTCGTGGTTATATCATATTTGATGTAAATAAATTATGTCATTAAATTAATCTCAATTAATCTAAACAAACATGCAACTAATTATATTCATCAATATAAATAAAATTCAACAAATTGGAAAAACATACTTAATTGTATTTTCCTTACTTTGAGCCTTTCTTGAGTTTTCTTCCTTGAATTTTCTCTTGTAATAGTGCACCAACCGTTACACCTCTAGTTGGCACATTAGATCTCTTTTACGAACAAATCGCTCACACTTTGAAAATAAAGAAAACTATTTTCTTACTTGGATGATTGAAGTTTAGATTAGCGATCAAAGAAATAAATTTTCTTTTAATTAATCTTATAACAAACTTGGAACAACCAACAGAAAAAAGAGATAGCTAGAGAATTTGGCCAGAGAGAGTTCTTATTGCTCTGGCCGAAAATCACACACTTAAATAGTGTAGAGATTGTCTTGTTTGTATCCTAATACAATAAGAATAATCAAGATCTCTCCAAATCAAATGTGATCTCTTTAAGATTTTTTCCCAAATTGAATTATGAAACTTAACTAAATAAAACTTCCTTATTTAATCTAAATTAGGACTTAACTAAATAGGGTGCTAGCCCGCTAAATTAAGGCCCAACGGATTAAATATTATTTTGGCACAATAATTAACTAACTATTAATTAATTTTAAATCACTTAATTTTAATTAACAATTACATTTAATTCAATTCAATTTATATAATATAAATATCAAATATTTATTTAAACATTTAAATCTAAATTTTATATTTCGAATTTACTAATCAAATTAATATTTAAAAAATATTCTGAATATCATAATCTTATCAGAAAATCCTATTTCAATTGAAAATCTAATTTTCATATTATTTGCCAAAATAATCACTTATTAACTTTAAATAAATATCCTTAAATTTGTAACATAGATGAGAACTGTATTTATGCGATCGTCCTAAATTCATTATCGAGTAGTTGTGGGATGAAATAAACTCTTTGATATTTCATCTATATGATATCCCACAGATCATGGGTAAACGCCTAACAGCATGTCATGACCCTTAGTTGATGAATGAAGTGGGAAAACAATCTGATCATAGAGTTTTGATTGTCTTCCTTAATTGGTTTCTCAACCTTAGCACGATACTATTTAAACTTTTCAAATGTATCTGACTTGCGCTGCATTAGGTAAACATACCCATATCTTGAATAATCGTCAATAAATGTGACGAAGTATTCATAACCGCCTCGAGCAATCGCATTCATCGGTTCGTAAATATCTGAATGTATTAACTCAAGTGGTTTATTGGCTCTTAGACCTTTTCCAGTAAAAGATCTCTTTGTCATTTTCCCTTCTAAATAAGATTCGTAGATTGGTAAAGTGACAAGCTTTAATTGGTTTAAAAATTCATTTTTTATCAACATATCTATCCGGTCAAGGCTGATATGACCAAGTCTAATATGTCACAGATATGTGTCATCGAGAAAAATCTTTTGCTGTTTTATTTTAGGTTTTTCAATTGAGTTGTGAACTATGTGTTAACGGCCTTAACACATATAAGTTATTTTCCAAGTTTCCATACATATTTGTAATCCATTTCTCGAAATAATAACTATTATTATTCAATAAATGAAAAATATCATGCAATTATTTTGAAACAGAAATCAAATTCTGTGATAAAATTGGAATAAACAACACTTTGTTTAAATTCGAATGACTATTATTTGAAAATTGAAACTTGGTAACTCTCACTGCTTTTACTGAAATGATATCTTACGTCCTAACTCTCATGATAAAGTTACCTTCAGTAAGATCTTTCCATGTATTAAGTAGTTGTACCCTTAGCCTTTCCAATATTTATTTCTCTTCTTTGTAGATTTGAAAGATTCGACAACATCTGCCTCTCCACTAGACTTACGAGGATCCATCAGCATGAACTCCTAAGAGGTGAGCTCATTTAGCAGTTATGTAAGAGTGAATATCAATTTGTTTATAACATAGTTGCTAAACTGTAGGAAACTTTTCGGAAAAGTCTTCATAATCATAGTCATTTGGCTACTCTCATCGATACGACCTCTGTGGGTTTCGACCATATTGAAATGGATTATTATCCTCAAGATGACAAGATATGCTCTCAGATGAATGTCTCTTCTTTCATCTTCTCGGTCATCACTAAGACCAAGGCCTCATGACATTACCGCTCTGAAGGCTGCCCAAAAATGTCTTGCAATGACTCCATCATCATATATGATGTAGCCATTGGTCCATGCTTTGCAGCAAGAACATCAGACATTCATACTAGCAAGTAGCAATGAGCCTTCTCATTGCTTGCACCCACCTTTGGTGAGTATCATGTACAATTTAGCTAGTATTTCTAGCTAGTTCTGGAGGATATCCTTCAGTCAGGATAAATTTTAGGTCTCCAAAGATCAAGACAACGTTCGTGTTACTTTTTCATTTAACTTAATTTTCTCTCGTATTTTTATCGTTAGCAAGTAAGGAAATAATTTGAGAAAATGACTGAAATGTTTTTTTTTTTTTAAAAACATGCATTCAAAAATTTCATTCATCGCATATTAAAATTATCACAAGCATTTTGGCATAAAATTAAACATGATACATGTACCATGGATAATGTATAATGTATCAAAAACCTAAAAATAATTATTATGTCACGAAAACCTATCATTCCATAAATAATTGTCGTCGCATGATAGGTCAAATATTTGCATTATAGATCGAGACAATCTCAATTGATTAATATATACGAGAATAACTCTTATTCTTATATTAGTCAACCACTGTTTGATTCGATCAAGGAATTTTGATTAACATTTAATCATTCCTTTGTGAGTTTAACATGTTGTTTCAGAACTCTTGGACTTAACTAATGAAGTATCATCGTAGGGTAGGTCAAATCACCAAATACATCTAGAGTTCTTATCATCTCGGAATCTTATCTTGATATTGACCCAAAATGGACATCATTCGTAGGGGGACGAAAACAAAGTCGTCTTGATGTGCCTTTTGAGTCTCACGTTATCGAACTAACAATGGAGATTGCAGGATATATTGTTGTATATACATCTATCACTCACTATTTTAAAAAGAATGTTTCTATATTAAAATAGCCAATATTTTAATTCACTAGCATTTATTAGTTTATGCCCGACTAAAATATAACATAATTTATACTAGTGTAAAATTAGTGATATTTCCATTTTTAATTATTAAAATTTAATACACTAATTCTATATTAGTCTGAACTAATAGGACTTAATTAAACTAATTAAATTAAGTGAGCTTCAGTGACCTATTTAATTTTAACTCTTAAAATTTTAGTTTACTAACAAGTTTAAAAATTTTCGAAATTCAAATTTTTAAACATTTAAAACAAATATTATTCTAATTAATTATTTTCATGCTTAATATATTTCAATTTAATCCTTTTAAATTTCATAAAATCAAATTTTATTACTAGAATATTCATGCATATCTTACATGTTATGGCATGTGAGAATGCAAGGGTAGGCACCCTAAGCTATATGACATGTTATTCAAACATTTCAAAATAAACAAACATATAACATAAATTACATTGATCGGGCTCTTATTTTTCTATATTAATCTAATTAGTACAAAATTCACCAAGGCATCCCTTGGTCGTCAACTCTTGCTCCATGGAATGACTTGTGCGGAAAAATCTCTTTATTATGTTGTTGACAACAACGGTTCCACCATTTACATTAAATTTGGATACAACATAAAAATTACATAAAGGGATAATTTTTTACAACACTTGCAAAAT
The DNA here is from genome assembly GCA_019454045.1 of Zanthoxylum bungeanum. NCBI lineage: Eukaryota > Viridiplantae > Streptophyta > Magnoliopsida > Sapindales > Rutaceae > Zanthoxylum > Zanthoxylum bungeanum. The sequence continues at coordinate 57,081 of SKCR01038366.1, forward strand.
GGTCTTATGGTCTTACATTCCCCAAAATAAAATTAAACAAAAAAATAAGAGCCACAAAAATTTACTATCAATGCAATACATTCATCACAAAAAATTGTGCCTACTCAACCACAACATGCAAAGATATTTATATCACATATAAATAATTAAAAACGGAAACTTTAAATAAATAAGAAGGGTTAAGAGTATTTTTCAATCTCGCTCTTGATGTCAATTGTCGGAATCAATGTACGAACTTTTCGCGGAAAGACTCCACGCACAGCGGAAACGCACATAGACACCGGAATAGACCTTAAAAAACTTTTCTGCATTCCCTTTTCACTATGGCCAATACTGATTGCAAAGAACTGCCGAGATAAATTTGCTCACATAGCCTTTGCCCACGTATGTGCATGTGATGATAGTGTGACTTTTCATCTTCCAGCATCATGCAACAAAACCAATTGCAAAATAAATCTTTGATGCCGTAAATGGTTTCAAATATAAACCTAGCACTATGGTGATCAAGATCGTGTGATGGGATAATGATCAAAATGAATGGTTAATGTCAATTTTGCATGGTGCCGAATTCAACAAAATAAAATGACCTTTGATGTCGTGAGATTAAGCGAGGGAACGAATCAACCATTCGATCTTATATGACCATTTAATAGATTGAAATAAATTTTTTTATTTAACGGATATTATAATATATTCATTTCTGTTTGAGTTCAGTCCTATATGATCGTATCATATAAGGTGCCTCCATTATCATGTCACCACATGAACAAACCCAGATCAAAATCGTCGTATAAGATGGAATGGATCGCAGCTGTATATAAACCACAAATAAAGTGTTCATTTTCATTTGCTCTCTACATACTATTCAAGCTTACTAATTTCAAACTTAAATCTTCTTGTGTATAACGCTTATACACTAAGTCTGAAAGTAAATTTGTATCCAAGGGGCTATATGACAATTTAAAATATGCGACTTTAAAATCAACAATTTGATAATTGAATAAGGCATCTTTAACTTAATTAAATAATTTTATTTACATATTACATGATGTTGTATGACATACATCCCAACAATTTTAGCCTAGGTTCGTAACATTTGCGACTTGTTCCCTTCTTGCATGTGTCTCTCATGCATTGTTTGCATGTCTTATATAAATATATATATATATATATATATATATATATATATATATATATATATATATTTATTTATTTATTTATTTATCTTTACATGTGTCCATGCATGGATTGTTTACCTCTTTTAGGTTTCTTTTTCCATGTGGCTAGGTGGGGTCCGTGGGGATAGCAAAATCCGGATCTGGGTCCGGTCGGACCGGACCCCGGATCCGGAAGTATTTTTATTGCCCTGGGTCCGGACCCGGACCCGGATAAATATTCACGAGTTCGGATCCGGGTATACCTGGTCTGGATACCCGTTTTTTATTTTATTTTTTAATTTTCTTAATTTTTAATTGTATTATTTTATATTTATATTTATATTTTGTCAATTTTTTTAATTTTATTTCAATTTTTTTATATTTTTTTTAATTATATTCTATTATATTTTTATTTATATATGCATATTATTTTGTATTTTTTTATTATATTCTAATTTTTTTTCGGACCCGGGTCTAATTTATTAAACCCGGGTCCGTATATTTTAATCACGGACCTGGGTCTATTTTTATATATCATTTTTCGATACCTGTCATGAAAACATTATCTTCGTTTGTACAATAGAGGCTCATCTGTCACATGAATCTCTGGTTTATGATAGCCATATGCTCAAAAAAGACCATCTCGTCATCCAAATTCAGTTGGAAATACTGTATAAGCCGGGTGATGAACATACCATGGGGAATGCCCGACCTACTATGGGCATGACCCTGAAACCAATACCCTACAATAAGGGCTCCTATGTCCACCCTACGACCTTGTAGGAAAAATATTTTTTTAGGATTTGTCTATAATACAAAATATAAAAATAAATTAATATGTACAATAAAAAAAATATGAGCTATAATATGCAGTCCAGCAAGAGGATAATATTGACCTCATTCTGGTGACCGATACGCGACACAATTAACTGAATGATATCTTGTATAGGCTGAATGCCCAGTTTGATGTGCCTCCGCTAAAAGTGTGCAATCAGCTATCATAATATGAAGCGCGCTCACTCCCATAAGCCTTGGTCCTAGTACTCTACACATGGCAGCTTTCTGATCAAGCCATGCTTTGTACCGCCAGTTATCAAGGGCCCAAACTGCATATCTTCCACAACTGAACATCTCAATACCTCACATATCAAGTCAGAGGTAATATCCAACCTCTTCTCGAACAATCAAGTATAAAATTGAAAAGGTGTTCTGAATCATTTCCGGATCGATGTTACTGATGAACATCTGACATAATCGAGCATACACTGGGACGTCTAAAGTATAAAGGCTATGTCATCTCATCACGCGCAGTAGATCGATCTGTTCATCATATCCTGTAATATTTTCTATATCTACTGAATATGCCCCAACAATAGGGCATGCAATTCAGATATTTTGGTATTGAGCGAACACCTTATTATTTGGGCAGTAATAAGGAACAACACCAGCCATAACTTCATAAATAAGTTCGGATTTTGGACCAAGTTCGGAGATAACTTCGGATTTCCTAATAAACTTTGGAGAAAAGTTCAAATTTCATAAATTTGATGGATAATTCAGATATTTTTTTTCGTGTTATGTTCACTTCGAAGACCTCGGCCTTATATATTTTTGAAACTTCGGAGATCCGAAATAATAACTTCAGATCTCCGAAGTTTCAAATAAAAAAAAAATCGGTGTGGACTTCTCAGTCCACTTCGGAGAATGTAGCTATTTTTACAAAATCCAAATATTGTGACTCATTTTAGTAAAAAAAAAAAAAATGGATTAATTTTTTAAATTCCTATTTTGTGTGACTATCATTACTCTAAATCTAATAAAAAAAAAAATAATAAAATTTCAATTTTAGTCCACGCTCTAATTTTTGCAAACTGAACTTTAGAATGAAACAAAATAAAATTAATTAATTAAAATTTACATTTCTATTAGTTGATTGAATGTCTTATGTCTGTGTAAGTAACTTCAAATTAGATCCGGTCACATTCCGATTCAAATTAGAACCGAACATGATGGAACCGTAAGATTACGGTTTCAAAATAGGAATCGAAATCCATTTCGGTTTCGGTTACGGTTCCCCAAAAAATAAAGGACCGAAATTCAACGTAGAACGAACGGTTTCATTCGGTTGGATAGTTTTTCCGGGTCTACTTCAATGCTTTGATAGCGAATTTGTCTTTGAATTCCGAGTTCCCGAGGTAACTATCGATTGTGGTCCAATTTAGTGTTATCAAACAGTAATTTAACATGCAAAACCAACAGATCAATTCCCAAAAAAATCTATATGCAAAACCCTATACAAAAAACCAATAAAAGAACACATAAGAAAAATCAGAAGTTACTGAAATTCCAAGTCGAGAAAGTCTCTGTCCTTAAGAACTTATTGGCCCGTCACAGGTGCTCTACGGTTCCGAATTGCCAACGTTCTCCCAGGATAACTTGGATGCTACTTGTACAAGGAGCACTCCTTCACAAGTTTATGAACTAGAACAAATGGTGGATCTCTTCTCAAAACCAAGAAAACAAAGTCTGAAATGTATTTGTCTTGTTGCCTTTTTTCTTCCCCAATTTTTCCAACAACTAACTAACAAAAATGGAGGGAAAAACCTTTTATAAGGCAAGGAGGGGTGCCAAAGAAGGGCACCCCTTGGGGTGGGGTTGCAACCCTAAGGATTGTAACTACCCCCATATCACAAAAGACAAATATACCCTCTGAAAATTGAAGAATTTACAACAATCCCCCACAATTCTTCAATATACAGTCAGACACGTGAGAGAGATACCATGAGCCAAAGCTGCATCGAAATAGGTAGCTTTCGCCTTGAACCTTTCCTAGTGAATGACAATCGGATTTACTTGGCAAACCAGTGACCCATAGTCTTGAACTGTTCTGCCGTTGGTGTAAACCAAGACAATTGCCAACACACAGCTTTGATTCGACCATTTTCCCGTTCTACGGTTGTGTTCATTTTGGCCCTGAACAACGGTCCTGGATTCATCAAGCACTTTAGGGTAACCCGCCTTTAAAGGTTCCCATGGAAGCGGCCTCACTTCTTACTTGAAATAGGTGATCTACTATGAAGAGGTAATCTGTCTTTACCCCCATTAGGACTCATCTCCTAATATAGTGATCATTAAAAGCCTTAGCTTAACCTAACCAATGACAGACAGCACTCAGCGTCATTATCGGAATGGGAAAGAGTACGAAACTCTTCAGTGCTTGTTTTGAATTGCACAAAGTTTCTGTTGTCCCTTTTGAACCTAGATCTTGGGATCTCCAGTCAACTAGGTTGGGTTTCCACAGTGACAATTCTTAGAATATAGGCTTCAAGCCCATTCCCCTCGATGACTTCTCAACTTGCTCTCGAGGTAAACCTTTAGTTAGTGGATCCGCTAGGTTTTCCTTCGACTTAACATAATCGATCGATATTATGCTACTTGAGAGCAGTTGACCTATGGTATTATGTCTCCGACATATGTGTCGAGACTTACCATTATACATTGTATTTTGGGCTCTCCCAATTGCCGATTGGCTATCACAATGTATGCTAATCGCTGGCACCGGTTTGGGCCAACCAGGAATATCCTCCAGGAAGTTTCTAAGCCATTCTGCTTCTTCCGCTGTTTTGTCTAATGCTATGAACTCTGATTCCATAGTAGACCGGGCAATACATGTTTGCCTCGAGGATTTCCATGACACGGCTGCATTACCAAGTGTGAAAACAAATCCAACCGTAGATTTGGAATCCACTATATCAGATATCCAGCATCGCTGTATCCCTCTAGAACAACAGGATATCTCTCGTAATGTAGCCCACATTTTGAAGTTTCTTATACCTCAAAACACTTACTATGACTTTCCAGTGGTTATGTCCTGGATTGCTAGTATATCTGCTAAGCCTATTCACAGCTTGAGCGATATCAGTTCGTGTGCAATTCGTGAGATACATCAGACTTCTGATGATCCTTGAATACTCTAATTGCGATATGCTTAAGCCAGTATTATTTGATAGAGGAAGAGTTAGGTTAGCTACTCTCCCAAATCTTTCATATCAAATTTGCTGGTTAACACTTTCTTGGTAAACTGAATCAACACATGATTATTACCAATTATCAGCATATCGTCTACATAGAGACATACAATGACATATCCTTTTTGAGTTGACTTGGTGTACACACACTTATCACACTCATTGGTTTTAAACCCACTTGATAACATCTCTTTGTCAATGTTCTCATGTCATTGTCTAGGTGCTTGTTTTAATCCGTACAAGGATTTTACAAGTTTGCACACCTTCTGTTCTTATCCAGGAACATCAAACCCTTCTGGTTGTTCCATGTAAGTCTCTTCATCCAATTCACCATTCAAGAATGACGTCTTTACATCCTTTTGATGTATTTCAAGACCAAATAGCTGCTATAGCTATAAGCATTCTACTGATGTGATACGAATCACTGGTGGATAGGTGTCAAAGTAAACAAAGCCTTCTCTTTGTCTATAATCTTTTATGACAAACCTCGCCTTGTACTTATCTATTGATCCATCCATTTTCATCTTTCCAATTGTAGCCCAGTGGCTTACAACCTGGAGGAAGATCAACCAACTCCCAAGTATGGTTCTGTAGGATTGAATCAATCTCACTGATAATCGCCTCTTTCCACAGAGGTGCCTCCAAAGAAGACATTGCTTCTTTATAGCTTCGAGGCTCATTTTCTAACAAATATGTCAGAAAATCGGATCTGACTCTTGGTCAACATGATCACTGTCCTTGACAGTATCAACAGCTCTTTTTGAGAGACTCTCTTCTTTGTCTTTCCTTACAAGGAAATGTCTCTTCAAAAATATTGCATTCTTTGACTCAATCATCACATTCAGATTGATGTCAGGAATCTCATACTTGTGTACCAAGAATCGATACGCACTACTGTTGCAAGCATATCCGAAGAATATACAGTCAACAGTTTTGGGTCCTATTCCACCTTCTTAGGTTTAGGAGCCTTGGCAATTGGCAAGACACCCCCACATTTTCAGATATTTGTAGGAAGGTACATAACATTTCCACAACTCATATGGTGTCTTGTCCGATCTTCTGTGAGGAAGCTTGTTCAGAACGTAGTTCGCGGAAAGCAGGGCTTTCCCCCACAAGTTCTGAGGTAAACCAGAACTAGTCAACATGGCATTCATCATTTCCTTCAACGTTCGGTCTTTGCACTCAGCAATCCCATTTTGTTGAGGAGAATACGGAGCAATGGTTTCGTGAATAATTCCGTGCACAGAACAATATTCACCGAATGATGAAACGTATTCACCACTTCTATCACTCCTGATTCTTTTGATTTCCTTGCCAAGTTGATTTGCAACTTCGTTCTCAGTGTATAAAGCTCTCAATAGCTTCAGCTATGCTCCTCAGCAAATACACTTAACTGAATCTTGTGCTTTCATCGATAAAAGTGACAAAGTACTTTTTACCGCCTCTTGTTTGCACAAAACTCATGTCACATACGTCAATGTGTACAAGTTCCAAGGGTTCAGAACTTCGTTCTATGATGTTCTATGTATTTTTGCTTCAACACATGCCTCACACTCATGTTGGCTATCAATGCAAATTTAGGTATAAGGTCCATGTTAATTAATGTATCATAATTAACATGTCCTAACCTCCCATGCCATACATTTTGTGACTCAATAATATAAGCAGAAGTTTCAGCTTTATTAATAGCACAATTGACAGTCATTGAAAAGACCCTCAGCGAGGTATCATTTTCCTACATAGACATCATTTCTGGTCAATACAATCTTGTCAGAAACAAATACAAACCCGAGACCGAGTTCTTCCGAATATCTGGAACATGCAAACATTATTATATGTAAGCTCCGTTCCGGATATCATTTTCAGAACTACTGTGCCTTGTCCAACCACTCTAGAGGTAGACGAGTTTCCCATTGTCAGATGATCGCCGCCATCGACCTTTCTGATACGAGGAAAACATCTTGCTATCAGCACAGATATGACGAGTAGCCCCAGAGTCTACCCATCATTCTCTCGGATTCCCAACCAAGTTGGCCTCAGTTACCACTGTTGAGAGATTCATTTCTGAAATCTCACCAGTTAACTGCTCATCTTCAGTGACATAAGCCTCATATATCCTGCCATTGTCCTGAGATATCTTGTTTCTGCAGTCCTTTGTCATATGACCGCTCTTTTCACAGTTGTAGCACTTCCCATTGAACTTCTTGTTCGCTTGGGAAGAATCAGCTTCACTGTTCTTTCTTTTCTTGCTACCATTTACATCCTCAAAGATGTTGGCCTTAGACTCCATAGTCTTGTAGCTGGCCTTTCCGGACATCATGTTGTCCTGTTCGATTCTCAATCGAACTCCAAGGTCTTCAAGGCTCATCTGCTTCTTTCTGTGTTGCAGATAGCTCCTGAAATCCTTCCATGATGGAGGCAACTTTTCAATTATGATGGCAACTTGAAACGTCTCACAAAGTTTCATTCCTTCATCCAGTATTTCATGAATGATCTATTGTTGTTCACCCAACTGAGACATCACTGTCCTTGAAACTACCATCTTGTAGTCCAGGAACCTACCCACGACAAATTTCTTTTGTCCGGCATCTTCAGTTTTATACTTCTTCTCGAGAGATTCCCAGAGAATCTTCGCAGAAGTCATGCCTTGGTACACATTGTACAGGGTATTGTCAAGACCACCCAAAAGGTAGTTCTTGCACAAGAAGTCTCCAGACATCCAAGTCTGTTCTCGCTCTTCCTTGGCCAATTCAGATTCACCCTCCACAGGACCCGGAGGATCTTTGAGGAATTTAGCCAACTGGAGAGTTGTCAGGTAGAACAGCATTTTGCTCTGCCACTGCTTGAAATTTGCCCCACCAAATTTCTCCGGCTTTTCTCCGTGAGAGACCGGTACCATGATATTTCCGCTAGCCATTTGTAACTGGAAAATCAACAGGGTCAATTAGTCTACGAAAGACAAATTACTCAGAGATCAACGAATGATCTTTAGTCTACGAAAGACAAATTGTTTAGAGATCAACGAATGATCTTGTTCTAAGTGATATACTAGGTAGTCACTTGTTGTTCTATTGGACAAAATTCCAATAAACACAAGTCCTTGAATCTCAACTAAAGATACTTTAGGAAAATTGAATGAACGAATATTCTTCAAACACTTTTTCCCACAAGGATCTTTTAGCAATTCAAACCCAGATTTACACTTATTCAATAGCACAACTGATACAAAATATATATATATGTCAATCAAGATTGGATGGAATTTCTTGTGTAAGATTACACTTTAAATTCTCAACCAATTATGCAATCAATTCAACTTTATCACTATGTGTATGCTTGTGATAATTGAACACCTTAGTAATAACTTAAATCTATACTACCAAGATTAATGTGTGTACAGTATATGATTAACCAAGTTAATATTATTTATCGCCAAGTTTATAAATATCACAGGACTATTTCGTTAGTGTGCCGCGTTCGTATCTTCGTTCGAACGAGACTGTCCAGTGTGTGAGCGTTCGTGTTGCGTTCGAGAACGCGTTCGAACAATAATTCCAGAGAGTTCGCGTTCGAGTTGCGTTTGATAACGCGTTCGAACGGAGTGATTCCAGTGAGTTCACGTTCGTGTAGCGTTCTATAACGCGTTCGAACGTTCTTAGGCAGAAGGCGTGCGTTCGAGTTGCGTTTATTACGCGTTCGAACGTTCTAAGGCAGAAGGCTTGCGTTCGAGGTGCGTTTGAAGACACGTTCGAACGTTCTTACGAGAATTCAAATTTTTAGCCTTCGCGTGCGTCGGGCGTTCGAACGCCCTACGGGTTTTTCATGCACAGTTCGTATTTTCCAGAAAATATTCAAACCCTAACATGCAAATTACTATCTAATAACACGATATCAATAAGTTCTTAAGATTGTGGTCCAATTTAGTGTTATCAAACAGTAATTTAACATGCAAAACCAACAGATCAATTCCCAAAAAAATCTATATGCAAAACCCTATACAAAAAACCAATAAAAGAACACATAAGAAAAATCAGAAGTTACTGAAATTCCAAGTCGAGAAAGTCTCTGTCCTTAAGAACTTATTGGCCCGTCACAGGTGCTCTACGGTTCCGAATTGCCAACGTTCTCCCAGGATAACTTGGATGCTACTTGTACAAGGAGCACTCCTTCACAAGTTTATGAACTAGAACAAATGGTGGATCTCTTCTCAAAACCAAGAAAACAAAGTCTGAAATGTATTTGTCTTGTTGCCTTTTTTCTTCCCCAATTTTTCCAACAACTAACTAACAAAAATGGAGGGAAAAACCTTTTATAAGGCAAGGAGGGGTGCCAAAGAAGGGCACCCCTTGGGGTGGGGTTGCAACCCTACAAGGATTGTAACTACCCCCATATCACAAAAGACAAATATACCCTCTGAAAATTGAAGAATTTACAACATCGATGACCTTCAAGGGAAAAGGTTAGGGTAAGTCAGTTTTGGGATAGGAAGCGAAGGAAAATAAGGAAATGTGAGAAAATCTGTAGAAGATTTAGAAACTTTGAAGAAGAAAGGTGTTGTTTGGAAAGCTAATCCGAATGAATTACTCAGTTAGCTGTCTAGCAATTATTTATAACTTTACACTGCGCCAAACTTTTGGATTACTTTAATCTAATCTATAACCGTTCATTCATTCTTGAACGCTCAGGATCTTTTTTGGAATGTAGATCTCGTGCCTTTTGATGAAGCACGCGATTTACCTCTTCAACAGCTGAAGGTCACGTGGTTTTTTGGTCATTTCCGAATGATTCTTTATTAACTTCATGCGACTTAATAATGATCCAGCCACAACAAAATTAGACAAATATTTTTGTATAAACTCTTACATGGCACCGATTGATTATTTTTTATGGTTACATTATTACTGACATCTGTTGCGGCGTGGGTGCATGTTAAATATGACACGTATATTTATCAATTAGGAGAGATATAAGGAGAGGTAAGGTAAAAAAAAAAAAAACACAGAATAGCTACCAATAAGTCTCAATTATTTTTGCCATCAGGAGGTGTGGTTTAATATCAAATAACTTAATATTTAATTATCAAGTCTTGAGTTCGAGTTCAAGAGGTACATTTTTTTTATAAATCTGAGACAACTGTGAATTTTACATATTCTATTTAAGTCTGTATCAGATAATTTGATGATGGTTTCACGTCAGAATTTCTAATGTTCCAGAAAAAAGAATCTCAAGTATTTTGATATGGCAATACTGACGCATCATACCTCTCTCTATCCTGGAAGGCTCTTTGGGCTGATTGTGGCATTTATAAGCCCAATAAAAGCCCAACAATGATGCATTTCTAGACAGTTGAAGGAAAAGCGGCCCTATATTTATTATACAAAAGTGCTTACGTGTCATTTGCAGATGAATCTGGAAGCCGACGTCACCCACGTGGCATTTTGCATGACAGTTCACGTGCGTCATTTTCACTTTTTGTTGTGTTCCTCTCGTCCACGTCTTATGAAATGGATGATTATATTGCAAACATACCCTTGTACTCGAAGAAAATACACTCTTTTTTCCTTAAACTTCAAGGCTACTTAATTAGTTAATGTTCTTGATTATGATTTTCCATTTTCTAATGTACATCGTATTTTTTACTAATTAAGAAAATACATAGAATGATATTAATCGCTTGTAATGTAAGAAAATAATGAAATATATTAATAGACATCGGTTGAATTTCATGTAAATTTTTTTAATTACAAATTTTTTTTGTTGTAGGTGATTTCTGACGCCGGATAAAAAACCAAAATCCATAAATCTCATTGCTAACAAAATCAAGTCCATCATCATGTCAGTCTAAAATTAAAACCCTCATTCCTATTAGGTCGGATCTAATAAGACCTATAGACAGACCCGACTCACCGCAATAACTTATTTTTAATAAAACGTAATCCCGACTGACATAATGGTTTAGAGGGGCGTTCCAAAACACACCATGAATGATAAAAAAATAAAAAAAGAATTTCCAACATTAAACAAGCAACCAATGACATATATTAAAGACGGAGTTCTAAAAGGAAAAAGAGTCATAAAACAACTTGAATAAGAGAAGATGAATCCAATAAAAATTCGAACTATATCAACATCTATAAAAGTAAGGCTCTAGGCACATTAATGTGTCTTGAATTGAAGACAACTTAAGCACCACTTAAGTTGGAGAGACTTGAAATCTGTGTGAGAGAAATGGTCAGCGATTGTAACCCATGTTCTTTCTTATAGTAATAAACTCTCTCGTCTCTCCTACCATGGACATAGGCCTCGTAAATCGAATCATCTATAACGTTTTACGTGCTTGATCTTTGTTCTTGATTTCTTGTAGTTCATATTCTCCCACCAAAAAATAAATTTACTCGTTCAATAACGGATTGTTTAGAGAAAGGTATTATTATTTTTCTGAACGAAATCAACCGTCAACAACTTCCATATTAGTTAAATGGTTGATGTCGGAAACGTCCCCAAGGGGTGTGGCTTGGTGGTGTAGGGTCCAGGATCTCACCTTGAGGTTCTGAGTTCTAATCCAGGGGGTGCACTTCTTGTAAGAGCCTGGGACACAGCCGGTGGTTTTACCTGCGCCGCGGCCCAGAATGGGTGGTTTGGTGGTGGAGTTTCCATCGTTTCCAAAAAAAAAAAAAAAAAAAAAAAGTTGACGTCGGAAACTGACAATTAGAGAATTGAAAGAGAGAACTGAAAAAGAAATAATTAGGGAGAGACCTAAATACCAGAGTTACTCTAATACTATATTAGTTAAATCGCTTGATCTAATAGTTTAAAATATGGTAAGGGCTCAATAATATTATTAGTGATAAGTCGTAACACAAATCATCTATTTAATTAATTTAAATTGAAATTCTTATATTTTCTATTGTCTATAATGTGTTATTGTTGGGGTTTTGGTGCGGGCGCAGCGGAAGCTCGCGGTTCAGGTGAAATCATAATTTTAAAACTTTTAAATTACCGAATAAATTATTCAATATCCAATATGAATAATTCATTCATATTTCACCTAAACATATTTATTCGATATCAGATAACGACATAAATAGTTAAGAAACGTTGCGAATTTTTTACGAAAACGTTTATCCGCAAAATGGTATAAACTCGTTTTTGACCGAACCGACTACCCAATGCACATGGGGGTTGCCCAGGTCAGCCCAACAGTGCTAGGGAAGTTCATGGGCTGCCCGAACAGTGACCAATTCACTCTTTGGGCAGTCATCACCCGGTTGGCTCAAAAGTCACCCGGTAACGTTGTTTTTCACCGTTTTCGCATATTTCAACTCCGAAACAATTTCCGGAAATTGTTCCAATACCCAAAACACATCCAATACATTTATATGACATAATTTTCATCACCATAAAATCAGTTTTTCCAGATCTGATCCAGAAAGCAAAAATGTCAATATTTCATGCTTTAATCCAATTTTCTTAACATTAATCACATTAATCACAACACCAATCTAAGCCACCACCAATGAAGCACCCAAGAACAATTCTAGGCATTACAAGAGTGGTCATACACTCTATAATGGCAACATAACATCAAATGATCAAATTGAACAAATATTACAATAATATCTTTCAATACTACTTCACAATGCACCAAGCCTTCCATTTCATCTTCCAAATCAAAAACACCCAAATTCTAAAGAAAAGAAGAAACTCTAGAATCTATCTAGATGATCAAGAACAAGAAACATGCTTTCTAAGCTTAGGGATATTGAGAATTACCTTTAATCTCTTAATTTCCTTAGGCTTTTTCTTGAGTTTCTAGACTTTTTCCTTCTTGAATCATCAAGAAAATTTGAGAGAGTATTTGGAAGATGTATGTGTTTTCGTTTAACCGTTTAAACGATTCAAATCAACTCATTTAATCTGGTGAAGTATTATGAATAATCTGTATTATTCATAATGTGTTGCCCAAGTGCTCAACGATTACACTTCATATTGTGGGACTCTCTAAGTTTAGGTTTATCTGTCACGAAATCCAATTTCGTGTCCATAATTCACCCACTCATGAATTATGACAACCACGGATAATCTCGCTAAACTATGCAAGTCGAGGTCATTGCATACGTATAATCCCTCCATCACAGGCTATCCATATTATACCTGGGATATAGATAAGAACGTCAAATCCTTATGGTATAATATAGTCGACTTTCAAATTTACGATCTTTAAATAACACTCGGAACTTGCTTCCGAAGTTATACCACGGCCATGGATTTACTAGATCGCAAACACGTGTAGGATATTTATGCCCTATACATAGGACTGACGGATTCTATCTTGATACGCACTAGATATCATGAGCACCAGTCCACTCCCAACGAACAGGCGGAGGTATGATCTAAATAGATCGGTGATGTGACTGTCATCAAAGTGTGGATGATAACTCATATATCCACTATGGTATCTCGAGTCGAATGACCACTATGCTCGCTTAACTCGAGAATATTCCTATTGACGTTGGTGTACCATCTATTAGGAAATCTTTAGTGAGTCGTTCAGTGTTTATCAAATAAACACCTACATGTCTATACGAGTCTCCCGAGACTCATGGTTCATTGGGATAAACCATCAGACCAAGTCACGAAATATGACATGTACTAGTCTCAACGGATTTTACTAACCGACCCGTGTTAGTAAATCTTGACCAGAAACTTTATTTAAGGATATATTATTGGGGTTTTGGGAGATGGGCGCAGCGGAAACGCGGTTAAAGTGAAATCGTAATTTTAAATTTTTTTCAAATTACCGAATAAATTATTCAATATCTAATATTAATAATTTATTCATATTTAACCTAAACACATTTATTCGATATCAAATAACGACATAAATAGCAAAGAAACGTCGTGAAACTTTTACGAAAATATTTTTCCGTACAATTACGCAAAACACATTTTTGACCGAACCGACCACCCAACACTTATTGGGAATGCCCAGGTCAGCCCCAATAGTGTTAGGGAAGTTCATGGGCTGCCCGAACAGTGAAAAATTAACTATTTGGACAGTCATCACCCGGTAAGCTCAAAAGTCACCCGGTAACGCCGTTTTTGGCCGTTTTCGCTTATTTCAACTCTGAAACACTTTCCGGAAATTGTTCCAACTACCAAAACACATCCAATACATTCATATGACATCAAATTCATCACAGAATTTCCATTTTAGTCAGATCTGATTCAGAAACCGAAATTACCAAATTTCATGCTTTAAATCCATTTTTTTTAACATTAATCAAATTAATTTCAACACCAATTCAAGTCACCACATATGAATCACCCAAGAATAATTCTAGGCATTACAAGAGTGGTCATAACACTCTAGAATGACAACACATCATCTAATGATCAAATTAGATACAAATTACACTAATTTCATCCAAAATACTTCACACATGCTTCATTACTTCCAATTCCATCCAACACAACCAAAAGCCCCAAATTTATGAAAAAGAAGAAACCCTATGATCTCATAAGATCATCAAGAAACATGAAACAAATTTTCCAAGCTTAGGGATTTGAAGAATTACCTTAAATCTCCTAATTCCTTAGCTTTTTTTTTCTTGATTTTCTTCTTTCTCATCCTTGAATCATCAAGATGTTCTTGTACAAAATTAACTATGTGACAAAGGAAATTGCTCTTTTATCATTTGTAATTGGATTACCTGGATATATAAATGATAAAAGTCCATATGATTAGTACCAGATTAATAAGATATGAGAATGTATTAATCCACTAAGGTTTAATCATTAAATATCTTTAGTCATAGTATTATCGAGACTCGACATCGATAATGCGGAATAGGCTAGTATTGCACTTGTGCGCGTTATGGAAGCTTAACGATATAGTTCTCATATATTTAAGTATTGGATACTTATGCAAGTGTGATAGGAGGTTTTGTTTGCCGATGGTACGGGAACAGCTTCGCTCTGGATAGACCCCTCGGAATCCCATTAGTAGTATGACTATGTGTCTATGGGAATCCGAATCAGGGTAGGTGTATATGATCTTAACCTGAGACTTGCATCGCTAATACTTGCGATAATCAGTATACTTTGGTTGGTCGTCCGGGGCTTTAACAGGTTCTGTGTACGCCTCTTCTGGGTATACTGAGAATCGTAGTGTATTGGGTGTGATGTCGAGATGGAAATATCACTTCAGTCATATGGAGATGATGATCACGCAGAGATACAGAACTGGTACTCTATAGTGCTATAGCCATCAGGAAAGTATGACTAGGTCATGATTTTCCGATCATAAAGAGACTAGTTTCTAGAGATCTGATATATGCTTCGTACGAGGTAGACACAATTCCAGCCCCAGGCCTAGCACGTGACATCCGATATTGGATCGTAATACGCAATATTAAGTATACTACGTGTGATATAGATTATATATTCCTTAAAAGAATATTTCTAGAGAATTGGGTAGGCACGGTGCTTTGCTAGAAGCCAACCATGTCTTGTAAATCGGTAAGAACGTGGTACGAAGTATGCACGTGTTCGGATAGTCTGATGACCGTATTTACTGCCAACATATCCAGGGATCTCTTTGTTGGTTTCTATTAAGGTCCCAAGATCAATAATAAGCATGAAATATGTGCGAATACAAATCAAAGAAGTTGCGGAATACTTACATCGAGCGGTTGAGCGATGCGGAGGGAACAAAAACTCAACTTTCTGCCTCTTGGACTGCTCGGCAGTTCACTACCAGTGCTCACTGGTTTGGCGTCCATGGTGGTCCTTCATCAAGCTCCAAGCTTTGTCGAATGGTTCCCGGCTCATGGGTGGACTTCCCTATCACCTTCGTATGTCTCGTAAGTGTGCTAGCACTCAAGAAATTTGCCACAAATTTCCAACTCTTGCTTCCCACTGCTCACGGTTTCAAGAAACCAGAAAACAGAAAGTTTTAGCCCCTTTGGGCGTGAAGAGAATGAGATGAGAGAAAGAGAGAATTGTGAGATGTGTTCCAAATTTGTGTATCTTATACACAAATGTGAATTTCAAATTCATTTCATGTGAATTTGGCTTTCAAAAAGTCAAGCACTTAATGCTTCATCCACTCACATCACTCAATCCGTCAAGTTGTCAAGTCACATCACTCAAAGTGACTAATGATTTGACGCTTGATGCGACTAGCGATTTGACGTTTGATTTGACTTACGTGCAGCACTCGAATTCGAAATGCGAATGCGCTCGTAAATAATCTCGGGCTCGGGTTCGCTAATTCCAAATTAACGAATTTTTCGTTGCGACGTAATTAAATGATTACGCCTAGCGAAGTCACTATTCACATCGCTAACGAATTAATTCTAAATTAATTCGTTCGCCCGAATTAAAATCTAATTTTAATTCTGCATCGAAATCCAATTTCATTTAATATGTCGAATATATTAATTTATCGATTAATTCCAAATTAATCATTATCTCTCTTTAATGGATATTTTATCCCAGATAAAATATCTCCGCAATTAATCCCATATTAACTTTCTCTCTCTTCTAATTAATCCCGGATTAATTTAGAGTGCGAGTCATATGTCATCGGTGAATCTTTGGGAAGCGACCCATGAGATCCCCGGATATGTTGGCAGTAAATTCGGTCGTCGGACTATCCGAACACGTAAGTACCAGGTACTACGTTTTATACCGATTTACAAGACAAGGTTGGCATCTAGCAAAGCGCCATGCCTACCCAATTATCCGGAAATATCCTTACAGGAATAAATGATCTATATCAGGCGTAGT
The DNA here is from genome assembly GCA_019454045.1 of Zanthoxylum bungeanum. Lineage (NCBI taxonomy): Eukaryota > Viridiplantae > Streptophyta > Magnoliopsida > Sapindales > Rutaceae > Zanthoxylum > Zanthoxylum bungeanum. The sequence continues at coordinate 74,059 of SKCR01038366.1, forward strand.
ATACGTAGTATTGCGTATTTCTGTCCAGTATCGGATGATCACGTGCTAGGCCTGGGGCTGGAATTGTGTCTGCCCCGTACGAAGCACATGTCAGATGTCTGGTGACTAGTCTTTATAATCGGATAAACATGACCTTGTCATTTTATCCCGTATCCTACGTGACCATCATCTCTATATGACTGGAGTGATACTTTCGTCTTGAAATCACACCCAACACACTACGATTCTCAATATACCCAGCATTGGCGTACACAGAACCTGTTAAAGCCCTGGACGACCGCAACTAAAGTATATTGATTGTCGCAAGTATTAGCGGTGCAAGTCTCAGGTTAAGACCAAATACACCTACCCTGATTTCGGACTTCCATATACACATAGTCATACTACCAATGGAATTCCGAGGGGGTCTATCCAGAGCGAAGCTGTTTCCCGTACCATCGGTAAAACACAACCTCCTATTACACTTGCATGAGTATCCTATACCCAAATATATGAGAACTATGTCGTTGTGCCTCACAACGCGCACAAGTGTAATACTAGTCTTTTACGCATTATCGATGTCCAATCTCGATAATACTCTGACTAGGGATATTTAATGATTTATCCTATATGGACTGATACTGTCTCATATCATTCTCCGTCCAGGAACAAATCATAGCGACCTCCTATCATTTATATATCTAGGTGATCTAATCACAAATGATAAGAGAGCAATCTCATTTGTCACATAGTTAATTTGTAGAACAACACCATGATCTGTACAAATAGTGACGTTAGCGTCATAATTGTCCAAAAATCTCCCACTTGGCCTATAGCCAGTCACTCGAGTGTCTAACACCCGAACTATGTACGGTTGGCTCAAATTGCTGAGAAAAGGCTTTCATCAGCGGATTTGCATGATTATCGTCTGATGCGATTTATTCGATCATCACATCACCATGATGTATGATCCGAACGAATCAGATGAATATCGAAGTATATATCTGGATCGTTGATGAGACCATTAATTCTTTAGCCTGTGCTGACGCCTAGCTCAGCTGCTAACAGAACTATATCTAATCTAATTAGATTATTATTGACCTAGAAGGCTTCTATTGCTGCCTCAGCTGCAGCAATAACCCGCATTTGTTGTTTATTCGGTAACAGTATCTTGCTTGGAAGATTTTCAGCTCACTGTACTGTTATTCAAACTGTATAGTACCGTTTGCGACTTATAGTCATCTTTATCGGTTTAGGAAACTTGCTACAGTGATCCCAGTCACTTCAAGTTCTCCTTCTCCATAGATTAAGACAACATCCTTAGTTCTCTAAGATACTAACGGATGTCCTTAACATCAATCCAGTGACTATCACTTGGATTGGCCTGTTTGTGAATCCATATGCTCAAAGCGTAAGAGACACCAGGTTGCGTACATTTTTCAATGTACGATTCCATGGAGAGTTTTCGAAAGCCAAGCTTTCACCGATAGTTATTTTATGGGAATATCATTTCCAAGAAATGACGTATTATCATTATTTATAGGACATCGATTGTCATGCGCTCCCACTAACCCTCTATATATACACAAGAATCATTTACGTTTTGAATTAAATCATACTCCATTATGATTACATCAAAACGATAATTCCAATAACCTAATGCTTGCTTCAATCTAAACATGGATCGAATAACCTGCAAACCTTGTTTGCTTGTTATCATACGACAAAACCGAAAAAATGTTGTAAACATCCTCCAAAAGGTTTCCTTTTCAGGAAAGTGATTTTCCCGTAAATCTGTCATATTTCATGGATGAAATAAGCAGCATCAGCAAGCATTATCCAAATGGATTTACCATGGCAACAGGTAAAAGGTTGAATCGTAATCGACACAATGTTGATAACGATACCTTTCGGCTACAAGCCTAGCTTAGTACGTTGGTATGTTGCCATCCATGTACGTCTTCCTTGAAGACTTATAGTTACCAATAGGCACAATGCCTTGCGGTACATCAACTAGTATCCAAACTTGTTGATATACATGGAATCCAATTCGGATATCATGGCACTTTGCCATAATAGGTAGTCGATACCTTGTATCACTTCCTCATACGTAGTCAGTTGGTATTCCTCAATAAGATAGACATCTTTATGAGGTGAGATCAGAAACCCATACCCCAGGTTGTTTTCTGACTCTCTCCAACCTACGCGGTTCTTATGTATTCGAAGATTACTGGTAATAGTTTCATCATTGATGAACTATTTGTGTTCCATTAGGAATCGTGCTTGAATAGTATTACTCCGATTTTCATCGAGTTTTACTATTCTCCCACTTACCACTGCATATCGGTATTCCTCTTAGGAAAACCGCATGGTGAGCAACAATCTAATTGTTCTCTTGTGAGATATATAAGTACAATACTTATGGTATCCCTAGGATAACCTACAATTGGCACTTATCCAATTTGGGTTCTAGTTTGGTATCATCCAAACGTATGCCTAGCATTCCCAAATTATCAGGAATGAGAAACCCGGTTTCTTTCCCGTTCATATCTAATATGAAATCTGTCAAACAGATTATTATGGAATCTTATTCTAAATAAGTTCTTGCACTGTTAATGCTTATCCGTTGAAGGAAATGGTAGCTCAGAGCGACTCATGATTAACCTTAATCATGTCTAACACAATTCGGTTACTCTGTTCGGACACACTGTTAAATTGACGTGTTCCGGGAGGAGTCCTCATTTGAAAGAATACTTTATTCTTTCAAGTATGTAAGAAACGTATTGCTTAAGTATTTTCCATTACGGTCTTACCGTGACTGTTTAATACTTTAGCCGATCTGTTTGTCTATTTCGTGTCGAAACTCTAAAAGTTTCCGATTTGTGTTCTTCAAAAGAAACACATAACCATAACGTGATGCCACATCCGTATAGGTCACGAAATATTCATATCCACCTCTAGCCTAGCTAGACATGGGCCCACTTGCTTCACTATGAACTAGGGCTTACAGATCTGTGGCACTTACACTTTTACCAAGTAAATGTGTTATAGGCACTTTGCCCAATAAACTAGATTCGTAGACTTTATGATTGGAATCAAATAAGTCCTAGTACCCACTCCACTCTTCGAAAATGTGGATATACGAGTCTTGTTTATTGTGTCCCAGACAACAATGCCACAATTAAGTTTTTCTTCTGATGAATCAGTTCGAGCTATTTGTTTGTCATTTTTATAATTGAGATTTATTTATATTCAAAATATAAATGTTTGTTATTCACATCTAATGTGTTTATATCTCAATATCATCTTATATAATAAAACACTTTAGTGTTCTATAATATAAAGGTTCACCCGCAGCGGGTTAAAACACTGATATAGAGATAATGTATCTAGTCAAACTAGTTACATTATAACAGTTCCCTGATTTAAGTACACACCCGAGGGTAGTTCCTAAAGTTAGGTATCTACATTTAAAATACGACTTTCGTCCAGTTTCCAATCGCAGATTAATCTCAATTGAAGTCAGTATCCTGTTCAAAATAGATTCTGAACATCAATACATATTTATGTACCACACTAAGTATCTAAAATCCAATTTTAATACTAGTAGTGAACATAATATGACAAACATATTTGAAGTCAGAGCCTTGCTCGTCTTCAATTCCTTCATGTCTGCTTTGTCCAAACGGCAGTCACGCTTCCGCAATCCCGTTTGCCACATTTAGGCAAACATTTTGGGATATGTCATTTATCTTCCTAGAAGATTATAATGATATTGCATTTGCCATTTTCAACATCGCAGAAGCCTTGGCCAAGCCTCGGTTTCTAGAATATCGAAGTAAGGTGCGCCTTGCGCTACTTGCCTAATTGCAAACTTTGACTTTATCTCATTGAGAATAGTCATTAACTCTCCAAGAGTTATTATTGCAATTTTAGTACTTCTAAAACCTAAGTATAGATTTATGAAGATCCTTCAATTTCAGTATCATACTTAAGGATCTAACCTTAGTTCTGATTCAGAAAATTAAGGAGTCTACTGGACAAGCTTAATGGATTAAGCACTAAAGTTATCATCATATAAATCTTCCAAAGATTATGCTCTACTATTTGCTAAACTCCGGGCTTAGGCATAATATGTTATTTTATCAAATAAGTAACTTATTATTTTCCAGGACCATCCTGAAATAATTCCCAATTTGAAAATTAAACCATTAAATACATTTTCCCTAGGATTATGTTTTAAATGTCAATCTTTCAATTTATCTTGATTTTAATAGTCCAACTATTTAATCAACGATTTAGGTACTATTAATATAATGATTACTATAGTCCAACTATATAATCAACTATAATTTAATAGATTAAAATCAATTATATTGATTACTATAATCCAATTATAAAATCAACTATAAATGAATAGTTTGAATAGTCCAGTCCAACTATTTATTAAAAACAACATTTAAATATTAGTCCAACTAACATTTAATTTATTTGACGAATGATATTTGTTTTGAGCGCATATGGCAAGTAATTAAACAAGTATTGCAAATTCAATTATTCCCTCCCACTATTTTCGGCGAGCCTCTAACCCTCTGTCGAGTACTCGGGAAACCGCATTCCTAGTGGGCTAGGATCCCGTTAAATATCACACAATCTTGACTTTGCCAACAAATTGTATGATAATTAACTAGGTAGATCTCTAAGATCAATTGGATCCCATCCAATTCCTAGATCCGATAGGGGGACATCCAAGTCCGAAACATATATCTTATATATGCCAATACATCCAATGTATTGCCTAACCTTTTTCCTCTGAATCAACTAAGCATTGGCTTTGGCACAACAAACTTAGTGATCCCAGTTAAGCGCGACCCATTGACCATGAAAAGCTTCGTAATCAATGTCGATGGACAAGAAGTGGTCTTGACTTGGCCAACAAACCACAACTTGGACAAGACACCAATATGGAACAAAGCCTTCGTGATTCAAACACATCCTCGACGGAAAAAGGCCTTGACTTTGGCCAACAAGCCAATGCCAGTCTCGGATCTTGAGTGAGAATCACTCAATGGAAGGAAAGACGCTTAATATTTTGCGAGGTTTTTTCGAGTGCAAATTGGAACCAATTTATTATCTTTTTTAAGGTCTCATCATCATACACCCTTAAACATTCATTCTAAACAAATAATAAAGCGCATATGAAAAATAATACTGATATGCAGATGGATACTTTACACATTGATCCTAGATCAAATCTCTCACTTTCTCTCTCCCGCTAGCACAAATATTTGTTCTACCTGTTACACTACACTTCTAAAGAAACCTCATTTACATTGAGGGGAATATGTGAGAAGAGAATACAAAGAATTGAGAGGTAATAAGGCTGGACACGCAGGTCCAATTAATAAATCAAATTTATTACAATTTCCAAATTGCCCCACCCATCTAATATACATCCGATTACATTATTCATGCATCGCAACCATGTATTCACACAGCATGTTATCAATCAATCTAATCAAATTAATTAATCTGATAATTAGTGATCATCCAATGTTCAAACAACGATTTGATTTTGCTCGAGTCAAACTCGTTTTGCGAATAAGTACATAAAGTACGAATTCTAGAATTAAATTAAACTACATAATTAAATCCAATTTAACATGTATTAATTCTAATTCGCTATTTAATTCCAAATTAAATACTACACTTTATTAATAAACCTTTTACGACTTAAATTCCAAATTTAATCGAATGGTCTCAAATCCCAATTAACGTCCAACGTCAATTTAATTAAAGTCCAATTGGCTTTTAATAATTTCTTAAGACGTGGACTTTTGGTCAACTCGGGTCAAACCGAATAACCAAAATCCAATCCGGGAGTTACCCCATAAGCCCAGAAATCAATTTTGGCCCATTAGGCCCAATTAAACTTTAAGGTCATTAAGTCGCATTTGGGCTTTATGGATGCGGTTTTGGGCCCAATTGGATCCAACCAATTTTGTCTAAACCCACTTTGTACAACAAAGCCCAATAAACCCATTTACAACATTAAGCCCAAATACAAATTTAGGCCCAATTTAATTAAACAAAAAATCCAATTTCACATTTAATTAATCTAAAGTGTTATATCATGATTAATCACCCAAATTAACATTTCTAAAACATCAATTTATACAATTAATCATGCTCATTTTCATCATCACATGTCCAACACATGTTGATTAAAATCATACCCAATTACATGTTATTCATCTCGGCAATGGAGGGATTTTGTGTGTCCGATTTGGTTTCAATCCAATTAATTCCACAATCGACATTAAATCAACATCTCAATCGATTCGTTTCAAGTCATCCAATGATCAACGAAACAAAAAATCACCAAGACATATAGGGCTATAACTCTCGGCTTTTAGGGTTTATTATGCAAATTACAAATCCAATCCAATTGAATCAATTCAACATTAAATATATATTCCCTAATGATTTCCAACACATCCAATGAATCAAAAAATCAAAATTCCTAGACATTATGGTTCATCAACCAATTCGGCCAAGCCATCCAATTTTGGGAAATTGTTCAAATTAATTTCTCTTGAAATTGATCAAATCAAACTTCAATTAAACATGTTTTAAGCATACTCAATCATCCAATTCAATCAAATCATTCTTGAAAATATTTTTAAATTTACCCAAATTTTAAGCCCTAAACTTTTTCATGGCTCAAACCATGCTCTAGATGCATTGTTGGTTTTCTATTAAGGTCCCAAGATCAATAATAAGCATGAAATATGTGCGAATACAAATCGAAGAAGTTACGGAATACTTACATCGAGCGGTTGAGCGATGCGGAGGCAACAAAAACTCAACTTTATGCCTCTTGGACTGCTCGACAGTTCACTGCCGTGCTCACTGGTTTGGCGTCCATGGTGGTCCTTCGTCAAGCTCCAAGCTTCGTCGAATGGTTCCCGGCTCATGGGTGGACTTTCCCTATCCACCTTCGCATGTCTCGTAAGTGTGCTAGAGCACTCAAGAAATTTGCCACAAATTCCAACTCTGCTTCCCACCGCTCATGGTTTCAAGAAACCAGAAAACAGAAAGTTTTAGCCCCTTTGGGCGTGAAGAGAAAGAGATGAGAGAAAGAGAGAATTGTGAGATGTGTTCCAAATTTGTGTATCTTATACACAAATGTGAATTTCAAATTCATTTCATGTGAATTTGGCTTTCAAAAAGTCAAGCATTTAATGCTCCATCCACTCACATCACTCAATCCATCAAGTTGTCAAGTCACATCACTCAAGTGAATAATGATTTACGCTTGATGCGACTACGATTGACGCTTAATTTGACTTGCGTGCCCCACTTGAATTCAAATGCGAATCACACTCCCAAATAATCCCAGGCTCAGGTTCGCTAATTCCAAATAACGAATTTTTCGTTGGTGCGACGTAATTAATGATTACGCCTAGTGAAGTCACTATTCACGTCGCTAACGAATTAATTCTAAATTAATTCGTTCGCCCGAATTAAAATCTAATTTTTAATTCGCGTCGAAATCCAATTTCATTTAATATGTCGAATATATTAATTTATCGATTAATTCCAAATTAAACGTTATCTCTCTTTAATGGATATTTTATCCCAGATAAAATATCTCCGCAATTAATCTCGATTAACTTTCTCTCTCTTCTATTAATCCCAGATTATTTAGAGTGCGAGTCATACGTCATCAGTGAATCTTTGGGAAGCGACCCATGAGATCCCCGGATAGGTGGTAGTAAATTCGGTCGTCGGACTATCATGCCTCTAGCAAAGCGTCATACCTACCCAATCTCCGGAATCCTTACATGAATAAAGGATCTATATCAGGTGTAGTATACGTAGTATTGCGTATTTCTGTCCAGTATCGGATGATCACGTGCTAGGCCTGGGCTGGAATTGTGTCTGCCCCGTACGATCCCCGGATATTTCTGTCCAAATATATGAGAACTATGCCGTTGTGCCCTCACAACGCGCACAAGTGTAATACTAGTCTTTTACGCATTATCGATGTCCAATCTCGATAATTCTCTGACTATGGATATTTAATTATTTATCCTACGTGGACTGATACTGTCTCATATCATTCTCCGTCCAAGAACAAATCATAGGGACCTCCTATCATTATATATCTAGGTGATCTAATCACAAATGATAAGAGATCAATATCCTTTGTCACATAGTTATTTGTACAACAACACCATGATCTGTACAAATAGTGACGCTATGGGTCATAATTATCCAACACTCTTGGGTCGCCTCCCAAAGATTCACCGATGATATTTGACTCGAACAAAATTAATCTGGGATTAATTATGAGAGAGAGAAAAATTAATCTAGGATTAATTGCAGTAAAATTTACTCTGGGATTAATTCGACTAGAAGAGAGAAATCGATTAATTTGGAATTAATCGGCAAAGTAAATTTAATAGTTAAAATTGGATTTTACTATTTAATTTATTTAATTGGGTTAAAATAATATATTAGATATATTAATTGAAATTAGATTTCAAAGTGGAATTGAAATTGGATTTTAATTCTTGCAAACGAATTAATTTATAATTAATTCGTAAGCAACTTTTGTAATAATTTTGCTAGGCATTATTATTTATTTAAATTAGATTTAATTATGTCGCAACAGAAAATTCGTTTATTCGGAATTAAATGAACCCGGGCCCGAGCGAAGTTGTGTGTTGAGTTAGCCGACTTAAATTTCGAATTTAAAAGTGGTGGGACCCACTTCACTTACATCAACATGTTAGAGATGTGATGGAAGTGGTTAGGCTTATTTCATGGATTTGATTTTTTGAGTGTAAAGCTTGGATTGCTTTTAAAACACTCAAACCAATTCACACACACAAACTTAGTATAAATTAACTTGTTGACTTTGGAAGTGTGATGAAGTTACTATTCACAGCAACCATTTTTCTCTTCTTTCTCCTTGAGGCCGTGAGCTTCATCTCTCCCATGGAGATTTGTTGTAAAATTCTTGTAAGCTAGCACTTTGATGAGCGGAAAAATATAAATATTTACCGCCCATTTAACTTAATATTTTGTTTAGTTTCTCGGGTTTGATGAACGTTTTGATGTATTTTATTTTTTTTGCAGATAAAATAATATCGGGTCTCAATGAAATCATTTAGGATGAAATATGGGTCAAATAATGGCAATTATTAGACTTGATATTTTATTTTGGAGATTGGAAACTTGAAATGGCGTTTTAACGAAGTGCAGTTTTGGAAATTCTAGTTTTGTGCATCTGACGTAATTTGGGCATAACTTTTACTCCGATATCGGATTGAGCTGATTCAAGTTCCAGATTAAAGAAGACTCAAAGATCTACAGTTTAAATACAAAATAATTTCGAATTCTAAATATTTCATGCCCGAAATTGATGAACCATCCAGAAGTGTGTTGTGTGTAATTATTAAAGTCACATTCAATCATTTTCAAAGAAAATAAATAAATAAATAAATAAATAAATAATAAAAATTATCAAATCATCACCAAACATGATAAGAGATTAGTGGAGCAATTAATAATGGATTTGGTGGAGCAATTAGTGGAGCAATTAATAATTCATTTGGTGGATGATTTGATGGAGGCAAAATTTTGCCTATAAATACCAAGTCATTTCATTTGTAAAATTCATACTTTCTTCTAAGGAATTCCTTAAGAATACTAAGAAGATTGTATCTTGTTTGTTTATTTATAACTTTCAGTATTTAATTTCCGCTTTCGCACTTTCTTTTCTTTACTTTTCAGTTTTTACTTTCCGTAATTTACTTTACGCACTGCTTTTACTTTCTTTTCTTTAATTTTCAGTTTTTTACTTTTCAGTAATGAGGAGGTAACTCCCATTTGCTGGGGTAAAAGGTAAAACTTTTATTACTAATATTTAGATTAATCTCCCTTAATTATAATATATAAACTAGTTAAAACCTGACTTAACGAGGATACCGCCATATTGGTCGGTTGGTAATTATTTAAATTGGTTCTAACCTGACTTAATCTGGATACCGCCTATGGCTGGTTGGTAATTATCATGCAAAGTTAATATATTATATTAAGGGAGATATCTAAAATAGAATTAATAAAGTGGATCCTTTTACCTCAGCATTTTCTTTTATTGTACTTTTACTTTATTTACTTTTCAGTAATTTACTTTCAGCATTTACTTTTCAGCAATTTACTTTCAGCATTTACTTTTCAGCAATTTACTTTCAGCAATTTACTTTCAGCATTTACTTTTCAACAATTTACTTTCAGCATTTACTTTTCAGCATTTAATTTCAGCATTTACTTTCCGTCATTTACTTTTTCAGCATTTTACTTTATGTCTTTTATTTTATTTAAGTTTTTACTTGCCATAGTTATGTGTTAGTTATCTGGGATTGTGATGAATTCTAATATCACCGGTTTATAATGGGTTATTTTATAGTTTGGGTAATTTAAAGGTTACTTCTTAAGTCTTAAGCTTAATGCTTCTTGTTGTCTGATCACCAATAAGATTGATGTGGTAAATCTAAAATGAACTAGACATAGAGATTTTATGTTTCAGCCTTAGACTTAATAGCCCACGATCTTCCTTGAGGATAGATAACCCTTAATAGATTTCCTTACAAGATAGACATATACCTGTCGGGCGGGGGTAGCCATAATTGGAACTTAAACTTAATGAATCCAGATAATTTGGTTGACATAGACATATGGTTCGATTGGGTTAAACTGGGTATTTGCGTCTGACCATCGACAGAGGCTTTTGCATAATTTCGTGTTCCAGGTTAGTAAACTGATTTATTACACAAACATAAAATAATCACTTCATCTTTTAAGAGATATTAGAATGATTCACAACCCTAGATCTTTAAGTCTTTTGTTATTTTCCTTAGTATTTTCTTTTATTTATTTATTTATTTTAATTAAGGAAAACCACATTCAACCAATCAAACAATCATTCTCTTCTCCATATAATTAGATACCTGTAAATAAATAGTATCACTAATTAATAACAACAGTAGGAATTAAGTCCTCGTGGGATCGATATTTTTATACTACTTGAACGATACGTGCGCTTGCGTTATACGCGTGTGTTTACGCCGGTCAAGTTTTTGGCGCCGTTGCCGGGGACTTATTTTTCTTGAGTCATTAATTTTGAAGCTATCTAATTTACTTGTATCTAATTTTCTTTATTTTTATCTGTAATTTTTATCTCTTTCTTTTGTTTTCAGATAATTGAAAAATGGAACATTATTGGGAGATTGAGAGATCACGAGCTTTACTAGAAGATACACCCCAAATCTGGGAGCAACAGTCCGGTTTTCTGAGGCTGTTGTCCAGCCCAATAATTATCACTGGATGCCAGAACCAAGCAATACCACATTTGCTCAACAGAACGCAATGGGGAGATGTGACATATGTAATGGTAACCACCCTAGAGATTATTGCAAATACAACTACCATCCAGGGTGGCAGAGCTATCAAGATCCTTCATGGTATGACGAGCCATCACATTTCACAGAACCACATTTTCCATCTTATCCACCACCCACCTACAATGATCTTCATCAACAATCAGAACCATCATAGGAAGATCAGTTGCTAAACATGCTCAAAGATATTGTTCAAGAAACGAAAAGAAAAGTTGGATACAATGCTTGAAACAAGCCAGAATCAATTTGAAAGTATTCAGAGACAATCAGAATTCATTCAGAGGATGACAGATCAAATGAGACAATTCACAGAAAACCAGAACTACATACCTCAAGAACCAGTTTCAGATGACACTAATGAAGCCTTCGAGTACCAATCATTTCACAATGACACTTCAACAGAGGAGGAGGCTGAGCAGTATCAACAACCAGAGGTATCAGTTCAGGAGCCCGAACCGGCAAAGTCTCAATTTGACTTTTATTATTCAGATTCTGACAAGGATGAAGCTGATCTATTTGTACCAACTAACCAACAACGGAGGATCAAACTTTCAATCCTCAAAATGAAGATCTTGGAGCATGTTTTACCTTGATGTTTGAAGAAGATCTATCTGAACCATCCATTCCAGTCGTATCAGAGGATGAAAACCTAATGTCAGAAACATCTTTGCATCATCGGGTTGACAATTTTGAAGCATGTATTTCACAGATGACAGATGAAGAGCTGAATACAAAAATTTTACAATACATCTGTGAAGAAAATGTGGAGCAAGAAGCAGAGCAAATGGAGGAGCAAATGTCTGACCTTAATAAAGATCCAGAGCATTCAGGAGAAACATCGTTGTTTTGGGGAGTACAAATCAAAGATATCGCCCAAAAGCTTGACAGAATGGAACTTCCATTCCAAGTCAAGCACCATACGAGACCTCCTGATTTTCTTTCTTTCTTTGCAGGAACCACTGGAACGAAAAGTAGCAAAAAGGTGGCACGAGCACTGAATGAGACAAAACTCTTTTTGCCACTTTACCGTTGGAAGAGACCATTCAAAAGCAACGCTCACGGGATTGTCTTTAATCGGACATCCAAAACGACACTGAAACCTCCTTGACATATGGATTTCAGTCACGTCTGGCTGAAGACGAAAAATTTAGCACTAGTAGGAGGCAACCCATGCAATTTGTTGTAATTTTGTTTTCATATTCTTTGTATACATGTTGTAGAGTTTTTAATTTTGTGTGTTATTTTTGTAGGGAAAGGCACAAACGGAGCATTTTAAGACAGAAGGAATGGTGTTTGGCAATCACAAAGAAGAGAGAAATTCATTAGTAATGGCTGAGTAAAAAATTAATTCTTGAGACGCAGCCTTATGAATTTATACTAAGCTAGTGGCGTATTGCGTACACAATTCCATTACCTTAATTATTGCTTTGATTTACTTTTCATTGTAATTATCTTTATTTTCGTAGACATGATCCAGAATTTTGACCTTTCATGATTTCTTTTATTATTTGGCTAACAATCGTCATTTGAAGATACTAGTGCTATTATTACTCACCCTTTTCAGGTACTTAAATTCAGCCTGTCATTGCACTTTTGAAGGCATTCAGAGTTGAGAAAGAAATACATAAAAAATGGAAGCCACTTCAAGAAGACGAGTTGAAAACATCTGTGTGTTTTGCGGTAGTAGTGTTGGTACTAAACCACAATACGTAGAAGCAGCACAGGAATTGGGTCGAGTTTTAGCTGCAAGGAATATGCACTTAATATATGGCGGAGGAAATCTTGGACTTATGGGGATCGTTTCAAAGGCTGTACAGGAAGGAGGCAGTCACGTTTTGGGAATCATCCCAAAACCCTTGGCAGAGGCAAATCTTATTGAACCATCAAAAGGAGAGGAACGGATCGTGCCAGGAATTTCTGAACGACTGGTAGAAATGATTAATCGCGTTGTGATGCTTTTATTGCTTTGCCAGGTGGCTTGGGTACATTGAAGGAAATTTTTATTGTGCTATCTTGGGCGAATCTGAACATACACAAGAAACCGCTTGGACTGCTCAACATTGATGGATTTTATGATTTTCTTTGTGTGTTTCTTGATGATGCCCGGAGAAATGGGTTCGTGTCAAAACCTATGAAAGAACTCTTTTTTACTGCCAGAACTGCTCCGGATCTAATAGACCAACTCATAGCCTATGAACCATGAGTTGACCCTATCCTTTCAAAGATAAATTGGTCCGAGGACGATCGTGGTAAGAGGCGTCGGATTAATCTGGATCTTAACCCTTAATTTCCTGTAGAATTTCAGCTAACCATGTATTATTTTCTAAACTCTTCTTCTACTGTTTAATACATTGGGGACAATGTCTCATTTAGGTTTGGGGGAGGAAATTAGTTGATTAGTACCTTGTTTTTAGTTTGTGTGTTGTTTTTAGTCCAAATGTTTTTCAAAAAATACAAAAAAAAATTGAAATTTTTTCAAAAATTACAAAAATATTTTGCATTTTTATTTGACTAAAAAGGTGGAATTGGTAAAAGATAGCTGAGTAAGGAGTTTCCACTCCTGAGACGTATCTCAAACCTATTTCGAAACAAGTTAATTTTTTTTTATTTCATTTTGAATTATTTAATTTGTGAAATCTCATTAACACTGACTAAAATGAATCTTCATATGCTCAGTTGGTAGATATTATCAACATATATAGTAATATACGGACATGAGCTAAAATTGAAAAGTTTGTAATATTCAGTGCTCTAGTTTAATTGGAGGAAGCATCTCAAAAAGCAATGGAGTAAAAAAAAAAAATCTGAGATCCGAGTTATTAAGTCTGTAAGGGTGTTTAACACCTAGTGCCCTAAAACCAACTGGTTTGGGAGTCACTGGCCCAAAGCTCGCTACATGGATCAAAGATGCTGTAAAAATATCTGAAGTCTGAGAAATTAAGTCCGTAGGGGTGTCTTAACACCTGGTGCCCTAAAGCCAACTAGTTTGGGAGCCACCGACCCAACACTCGTTACATAAATGGAAAATATTGTATTTAAATAAAAAAAATAGTGAAAAATCAAAAAAAAATTATCAGAAAAATCAGAAAAATTATTCCATTGCTGCAAAAAGGTGTGAAGTCTGATAGAACTTTAGGACAAAAATATTACTCTCTTATCAACTACACTTATGACTGTTGTGGGCAAAAATGAGTTGTTTAATATTTTGTTGGTTGTGTATATGAGAATGGTAAAAATAATATGAGAATTTACTTATTCAGTAATTTAGAATAAAACAAAACAACCAGTAACTTGGAGTAGAAGTTTCACCTGATTAGTCATTAACTTCTTTATTCTCTTTTCTCTTGTCTTTTTGCTTTTGTGTGTATTAGTTTTATTATCTTTTTACTTTTTTAAAACGTTTGTGGGTATCGTTGCTGTAAGCCCTCACGAGACTATAACTCGTCCACTAGGGACACCTAGGGGTTTAAAGGCTTGTTGCATATGCTAAATGCAACCGTGATCCCTACGAAAATGGCTTAGTTTAATTTTAATTGTTTCTTGTATTTTATTTTATTTTGTTTTGCTCGAGGACTAGCAAAATTTTAGGTTTAGGGGTGTGATGAGCGGAAAATATATCAATATTTACCGCCCATTTAACTTAATATTTTGTTTAGTTTCTCGGGTTTGATGAACCTTTTGATGTGTTTTATTTTATTTTGCAGATAAAATAATATCGGGTCTCAATGAAATCATTTAGGATTAAATATGGGTCAAATAAGGGCAATTATTGGACTTGATATTTTAATTTTGGAGATTGGAAACTTGAAATGGCGTTTTAACGAAGTGCAGTCTTGGAAATTCTAGTTTTGTGCATCTATCGTAATTTGGGCATAACTTTTTACTCCGATATCGGATTAAGCTGATGTAAGTTCCAGATTAAAGAAGACTCAAAGATCTACAGCTTTGAAATATAAAATAATTTCGAATTCTGAAGAATTCATGCCCGAAATTGATGAACCATCCAGAGGTGTGTTGTGTGTAATTATTAAAGTCACATTCAATCATTTTCAAAGAAAATAAATAAATAAATAAATAAATAATAAAAATTATCAAATCATCACCAAACATGATAAGAGATTAGTGGAGCAATTAATAATGGATTTGGTGGAGCAATTAGTGGAGCAATTAATAATTGATTTGGTGGATGATTTGATGGAGGCAAAATTTTGCCTATAAATACCAAGCCATTTCATTTGTAAAATTCATACTTTCTTCTAAGGAATTCCTTAAGAATACTAAGAAGATTGTATCTTGTTTGTTTATTTATAACTTTCAGTATTTAATTTCCGCTTTCGCACTTTCTTTTCTTTACTTTTCAGTTTTTACTTTCCGTAATTTACTTTTACGCACTGTACTTTTCTTTCTTTAATTTTCAGTTTTTTACTTTTCAGTAATGAGGAGGTAACTCTCATTTGCTGGGGTAAAAGGTAAAACTTTTATTACTAATATTTAGATTAATCTCCCTTAATTATAATATATAAACTAGTTAAAACCTGACTTAACGAGGATACCGCCATATTGGTCGGTTGGTAATTATTTAAATTGGTTCTAACCTGACTTAATCTGGATACCGCCTATATGGCTGGTTGGTAATTATCATGCAAAGTTAATATATTATATTAAGGGAGATATCTAAAATAGAATTAATAAAAGTGGATCATTTTACCTCAGCATTTTCTTTTATTGTAATTTTACTTTATTTACTTTTCAGTAATTTACTTTTCAGCATTTACTTTTCAGCAATTTACTTTTCAGCATTTACTTTTCAGCAATTTACTTTTCAGCAATTTACTTTTCAGCATTTACTTTTCAGCAATTTACTTTTCAGCATTTACTTTCAGCATTTAATTTCAGCATTTACTTTCCGTCATTTACTTTCAGCATTTTACTTTATGTCTTTTATTTTATTTAAGTTTTTACTAGCCATAGTTATGTGTTAGTTATCTGGGGTTGTGATGAATTCTAATATCACCGGTTTATAATGGGTTATTTTATAGTTTGGGTAATTTAAAGGTTTACTTATTAAGTCTTAAGCTTAATGCTTCTTGTTGTCTGATCACCAATAAGATTGATGTGGTAAATCTAAAATGAACTAGACATAGAGATTTTATGTTTCAGCCTTAGACTTAATAGCCCACGATATTCCTTGAGGATAGATAACCCTTTAATAGATTTCCTTACAGGATAGACATATACCTTTCGGGCGGGGTAGCCATAATTGGAACTTAAACTTAATGAATCCAGATAATTTGGTTGACATAGACATATGGTTCAATTGGGTTAAACTGGGTATTTGCGTCTGACCATCGACAGAGGCTTTTGCATAATTTCGTGTTCCAGGTTAGTAAACTGATTTATTACACAAACATAAAATAATCACTTCATCTTTTAAAAGATATTAGAATGATTCACAACCCTAGATCTTTAAGTCTTTTGTTATTTTCCTTAGTATTTTCTTTTTTTATTTTATTTATTTTAATTAAGGAAAACCACATTCAACCAATCAAACAATCATTCTCTTCTCCATATAATTAGATACCTGTAAATAAATAGTATCAATAATTAATAACAACAGTAGGAATTAAGTCCTCGTGGGATCGATATTTTTATACTACTTGAACGATATGTGCGCTTGCGTTATACGCGTGTGTTTACGCCGGTCACACTTTAATGAGTCAAAGGAATGTGATATGGAGACTCACCAATGAGTTTGGAATAACAAAGAGAGCTTGGAGCTTCCATCATCCATGAAATGTTTTGAACTTCTACCAATCTTGTAAGTAATTTCCGCAACTTACTTTAGATTATTCACACACAACAATGGTATCAGAGCGAGATCTAAGCATGATTTGAGTTTAGGGTTTAT
Organism: Zanthoxylum bungeanum; assembly: GCA_019454045.1. Lineage (NCBI taxonomy): Eukaryota > Viridiplantae > Streptophyta > Magnoliopsida > Sapindales > Rutaceae > Zanthoxylum > Zanthoxylum bungeanum. Next base: position 91,417 of record SKCR01038366.1, read on the forward strand.
AAACTTTAATTTTTGATTTTATGCTTGGAGCTTGATTTTGCCTAAATTGATGAATTGGTTGAGTTTATATGATGTTGAATTGGATTTGTATATCATTGGATTTGTGATAAATTGATTAGATCAAAAATCCCCAAAATCCATACCTTGGCCGAATGTAACCCTAGAAATTGCTCATGGTGATTTTTGAAATTTGACATATTGGATGTGTTGTTGGCATGATATGTATGATAAATGTTGATTTAATTGGATTGAAATCAAGTTGTATGACAAATTCCTTGTCATTGCCGTGAGATATGAAGTATGTTAGAAAGATTGATTTTGATTAATTTGTGTTGGACATGAATTAGATGTTAAGCATGATTAATTAGATTAATTAGTGTTTTTGAAATACTAGATTAATTAATTACTTATGTTAATTACACTTGAAATGAATTAATATGTAATTTGGAATGATATATTAATCTAATTGTTGTATTTGGGCTAATGCGCTTGGTTGGGCCAAATTTTGGTCTTGGATCATATTTGGGCCTAAACCATTTCCATAAAGTCCAAAGTATGACATTGGGCCTTTAATAATTCCTATTGTGCCAAAATTGATTCTATGGCATAGGGTGATTCCTATTGGGCCTATGCATTATGGGTTAGATCCATTTTGGCCAAAAGCCCAAGCCTAAAGAATTAATTAAAAGCTCATTGGACTTAGTTGAATGTGCATTGGATGCTTAATGGGCCTTTGAGGCCATTTGATTGGATTTGGAATCCAAGTCTTAAAAGGCACTATTAAAAGTGTAATTATTTAATTTGGAATTAAATATGAATTAGTATTGGATATAATTTAAATTCGATTTAAAATTATAGTTCGATATAATTCAAGAATACGTACTTTAAGTATTTATTCTTAAACGAGTTGGACTCGCGCAAATCAAATCGTTGTTTGAACATTGGATGGTCATTAATCAAAGATTAATTAATTTGATTAGATTAGATTGATAACATGCTTTGTGTGAATACTTGGATGTATTGTATGAATAATGTATATCGAATGGATATTATATGGGTGAGGGCAATTTTGGAAATTGTTGTAATAAATTTAGAATTTATTAAATTGGACCTGCGTGTCCAGCCTATTATCTCTTTTCTCATTGTATTTCTCTTCTCACCAATTCCCCTCAATGTAAATGAGGTTTCTTTTACTGTTATGTAATTGGGTAGAAGTAAGAATAGTGTTAGCGGGAGAGAGTAAATTGAGAGATTTTTTTCTATGAACAATTTGTTATATATCCATCCGCATGTCATTATTAAATTTTATCGTGCCTTATTATGCTTTTAGAATGCATGTTTAAGGGTGTATGATGAGACCTAATCAAAGATAATAAATTGGTTGCCAATTTACGCGAAAAACCCTCATTCAATATTAAGCGTTTTTCCTTCCATTGAGTGGTTCTCTCTCAAGATCCAAGATTGGCATTGGTTTGTTGGCCAAAGTCAAGACCTTTGTCCATCGCGGATGTGTTTGAACCGAGTAAGCTTTGTTCCATATCGTATGTCTTGGGAATTTGTGACTTATTGGCCAAAGTCAAGGTCACTTCTAGTTCATCGACTTCGATTACGAAGCTTTCCCACTGTCAATGGGTCACGCTTAACTGGAATCATTAAGTTTCTTGAGCCAAAGCCAAGGCTTAGTTGATTTAGAGGAAACATGTAAGGAAATATATTGGATATATTTACATATATTGGATATATGTTTCGGACTTGGAGGTCCACCTACTGGATCTAGGAATTGGATGGGATCCAATCGATCTTAGAGATCTACCTAGTTAAGTTTCATACAGCTTGTTGGCCAAAGTCAAGGTTGTGTGTTATTTAACGGGATCCTAGCCCACTAGGAAACTAGGTTTCCCGAGTACTCCACAGAGGGTTAGAGGCTCGCCAAAAAATAGTGGAAGGCTAGTATTAAATTTGCAATTTCGTTTAAATACTTGCCAATACGCGCTCTTTTAATTTTATTTATCGTTGTTATAAATACATAAATTAGTTGGACTAATATTCAATTGTTGTTTTAATTGAACAGTTGGACTGTATTCAATTAACTATAATTTGATTGGTTAAATTCAAATGTATTGATTACTATAGTCCAACTATATAACCAACTATAACCGATAAGCGTGAAGCTACCCATGGGCGAGTATTATGACCACCATGAGGAGAAATTCTACCTTAAATGGTAGGTGTTTCGGAAAAAGAGAA
>SKCR01038367.1:0-92356 GCA_019454045.1 Zanthoxylum bungeanum
CAAGCTGACAGCAACCAATCACTCACTTTGGAGTCCTCGAATGATAGATTATGTGTACTGTAAAGATCTGTTCGATAAAATCGAGGTGAAAGGAGTGAGACCAGATTCTGTCAAAGAGTATGATTGGAATAAACTCAACAACATAACTCTCGGTCAGATTAGGCAGTGGATTGGCCATAGTGTCTTACATCATGTAGCACATGATACAAATGCTTAGCAAATAGGGCTATGCTAGCCATTTTAGCAATGACACATGGAAATGATAAAAGGTATCATGGTCGTCGCCCGAAGACATATTTGTGGCATTTTATACAAGACTCATATGAAGATATGTGCAAAGAGCCTCAATGTAGCTGAATAGAAGGCTTCTCAAAATCTATGGCACCATAGACTCGGTCATATGAATGAGAAATGATTGTATACCTTGACAAAGAAGGATCTAATCACTGTCTCCAAGAATGTTACTCTAGATCCTTGCGATCACTGTCTATTCGGTAAGAAACATAGAGTCTCCTTTAATTTCTCTTCTACGAGAAGATAAGAGTTGCTCAGTCTGGTGTACTTTGATGTTTGTGGTCCCTTGGAAATTAATTCTCTAGGCGGTAACAAATACTTTATGACATTCATTAACAATGCTTCTTGGAAAGTGTGGGTGTATTTTCTGAAAATAAAGGATCAGGTCCTGGATTATTTCAAATTGTTTCATGTCATGGTAGAGCGTGAGACAATGAAGAAATTAAAGTGCCTCCGTATAAATAATAGAGGCGAGTACACTTCTAGAGAGTCTGGTGCCTATTGGGAAGATACGACATTAGACATGAAATGATTATTCCAAGCACCCTACAACATAATGGTGTTGCTGAAAGAATGAACCGCACCATTATGGAGAAAGTCACAAGCATGATGATGTGATCCTAGCAGCACCTGATTCGATCCAGAGTACAATAGATCCAATCCATGTACCGGTTGGACCAATTACAAGACAAAGAGCTCTGAAGATCAAAGATGTTATGGCAGGCCTGGCCCAACGTCATGTAGCTGAATTGAACAAGCACGTTCTAGACCAATTGGACTTCAAGGAAGATGGTTCAAGAGTTATACATTTGACCCATGTCATCGAGGAGCAGCATGGATCGTTTTCAGTTATTTAGACTTATTTTCATCACATTATTATTTATTTGTATGGATGGAACCAACGTGGATGACCGTTTTATTTATTATTTGGGTTAGTTTATTTTTATTTATTTGTTGGTCAAAATGGGCTAGAAATTAGTAGTTATGGGCTTTTAGTAGGTAATGGGTAGTTTAAGACTATTTTAGACTTTTTAGCTCTATTAGGGTTGAACATGTCACTATTTAAACTCAAAAACAACTCTTAATGAAGGACCCAATTTTTAGTGCGTGAATAGTAACTTTTCTTGAAATTAAGAAAATTTTATCAACGTTCAGTGATTGAACAAAGACTTATCAAAGGGTTGGCATCCTTTGTGGCGTCCATTTTGCTGGTAAAATTCATCTGAGGCTATCTCCAAAGGTTTTCAAGGACAGGTTGTTTGGGTGTCTACGGGATCTTAGATCAGGTTTCGTCTTTTCGTATCCGGTTTCGTATCAATTGGTTATCAGAGCCAGATTTCAGGTCTAACTTTTTTTCTTTCTTTCCGTTTCTTTTTTTTTTCCCGTCTCTCAATCTTGTCTTTATTTTAACTATGTGTCGTTGATCAAAAAAAAGAACAAAAGTCTTCGGCAGTCTGCTAATTTTCTTCTTCGCTTGGTGGGTTTGTTGTTTTTATTTTTGGATTTTGCAAGTTAATGGATGTGTTGTCAAAAAATGAACCGCACCATTAGACATGAAATGATTATTCCAAGCACCCTACAACATAATGGTTTTGCTGAAAGAATGAACCGCACCATTATGGAGAAAGTCACAAGCATGATGATGTGATCCTAGGAGCACCTGATTCGATCCAGAGTACAATAAATCCAATCCATGAATGTTTAGACTTTGTCAGTTGGTTTGTGTGAAACACTTCAAAAAAAAATATCAGATCTGATCAGGTAAAGTTTGATCAATTATCTTGTGTGTTAAGTTATGTTTGGGATTGCCTTAGTGTTCCTTAATCGAAAAGAAAATTTTTGGTTGAATTTGTCACTGAGTTTTGAATCTTATTTTTTTTGTGTTTTGTTTCGAGTCTCATGTGGTTTTTTTAGTCTTATTTTTTTGTCTTGCCTTTGTCTTTGTCATTTTTTTTAGTCTTTTTTTCATTCTTGAGTTTGTTTTTGTCAAGATGCCAAGTGCGTTGGTTGATATTATGGGGCAACCAAGAGATAATATCTTTCGTACTATAGCATTTGTGAAAGATGAGGTGTGCAGTGTGATTATTGATGGGGAACAGTGGGCTAATTTAGTTAGTACCAATCTCGTGGAGAAATTAAGGTTGTCATTGCGAAACCATCCTAAGCCTTATATGTTACGAGATTTGCCTAATTGTGATGAGGTTAAGATGGAGTATCAAGTCATGGTTGCCTTTACTACTATGAAGTTTCATGATGAAGTATTATGTGATGTGGTGTCTATGCTTGATTGTCACGTATTGTTGGGTGGGTCATGGAAGTATGATAGGCAAGTGTGGCATCATGTTGAGAAGAGTATGTATATTTATGTCACGGAGCGGAGGTCAGTGATTCTTTATCTTTTAACACCAAACAAGCCTATAAAGATCAATTAATAATGAACAGGAGAAGTGAAGTTGAAAAGAGGAAAAAAGAAATAGATGTCGAGTGCTTAGAACATAAACTTGGTAGTGATATTATGAATGTAAAAGAAGAAAATATGGGCATGATAGTGAGTGAGCAAGTAGTGAAGAGTGAGTGTGATGCTGTAGTTATTTCTATTACTGAAGTGGATGACTTAGCTGTTGCTGGTGATGATAAATTTGAAGCTCAATGCATGGCTAAATGTATTGATGAAACTACATGTGTAGTCGAATCTGTTGAGAGTTTTGAACATGCAAATGTGAGTAGTGAGTCGGGAAACACTTGGGTAAACATGTGTGAGAGTTTTGTGAGTGTTAAGCATGTAGAATTTATTATGAATAAGAATGAGATTGAAAATGTGAACTTAATTTGGAATTTCATTGGGGTGGTGAATGCAATGAAAATAGTTTTTGAGGAAGAGTATGGGCAAGAGGGAATAGTAGGCAGACATTATTGTACTAACATTGATACATCTCTTCCATTTGATTTTTCTTTGTTTCAGAATACTCATCCAATTGATTTTATCATTACTATCTATGATCTGGGCACGGATTCGAGGACGAATCCTTTTCAAGAGAAGGGGAATGATGTGATCCTAGCAGCACCTGATTCGATCCAGAGTACAATAAATCCAATCCATGTACCGGTTGGACCAATTACAAGACAAAGAGCTCAGAAGATCAAAGATGCTATGGCAGGCCTGGCCCAACGTCATGTAGCTTAATTGAACAAGCACGTTCGAGACCAATTGGACTTCAAGGAAGATGGTTCAAGAGTTATACATTTGTCTCAAGTCATCGAGGAGCAGCATGGATCGTTTTCAGTTATTTAGACTTATTTTCATCATATTATTATTTATTTGTATGGATGGAACCAACGTGGATGACCGTTTTATTTATTATTTGGGTTAGTTTATTTTTATTTATTTGTGGGTCAAAATGGGCTAGAAATTAGGAGTTATGGGCTTTTAGTTGGTAATGGGTAGTTTAAGGCTATTTTAGACTTTTTAGCTCTATTAGGGTTTGAGCATGTCACTATTTAAACTAAAAAACAACTCTTAATGAAGGACCCAATTTTTAGTGTGTGAATAGTAACTTTTCTTGAGATTGAGAAAATTTTATCAACGTTTATTGATTGAACAAAGACTTATCAAAGGGTTGGCATCCTTTGTGGCGTCCATTTTGCTGGCAAAATTCACCCGAGGCTATCTCCAAGGGTTTTCAAGGACAGGTTCTTTGGGAGTCTATGGGATCTTGGATCGGGTTTCGTCTTTTCGTATCCGGTTTCGTATCACATGATCAGCATGGCTAAGCTACCAAAGCCATTATGGAGAGAAGCTGTATGTGCCGCCTGCTACCTGATCAATAGATCACCAGATATTTTTGAGATTCCCGAGAAAGTATGGTTTGGTAAGAATCCCTCATATTCTCACCTTAGAACATTCGGTTGTTTAGCCTTTGCACACGTATCCAAGGAGCTCAGGCAGAAGCTCGATGCAAAGACTACTACATGCATCTTCTTAGGCTATGGAGACAAGGAATTTGGATACAGGTTATGGGACCCGAAGGAAAAGAATATCATCAGAAGCAAGGATGTAGTGTTTCTTGAAGACCAGACAATATAAGACATTGAAAACCCCAAGATGTCATCTAATTCCAATGCCGACAAAATCTATTCAAATCCAGACATAACCTCAGCACAAACACGAGTGGCCACAAATAATGATGGGGTGCATGATGTCAGAAGAAAAATTAAAAGAGGAATATGGTGTTGAGCAAAGGGAGCCGCAACATGCTCCATCAGAGGCTATAGGACCATCCACAGATCAAGATGACCACAGACCTCTAGAAACTAGTTAATCTCCAGTATGAAGATCTGAGCGAGGCCGGATTCCATCAAACAGATACTCAAGATCTGACTATATTCTGCTTACTAACGAGGAGGAGTTAGAAAGTTTCAAGGAAGTTGTATCTCATAAAGACAAAGGAAAATGGCTGCACACAATGCAAGATGATATGGAATCTCTGCAGAAAAATAATACTTATGAGATAGTCAAGCTCCCACAGGGCATGAAGGCACTGAAGAACAAATGGGTGTTCAAGCTGAAGAAATGTGACAGCTGAAATATGGTGAAACACAAAGCCCTGTTAGTGGTCAAATGAATCCTACAAAAAAAATTGACTTTGATGAAATCTTTTCATCAGTTATAAAAATGGCTTCAATCCGAGTTATCCTAGGATTGGTAGCCAGTTTGAATGTAGAGCTTGAACAAATAGATGTTAAGACAATTTTTCTTCATGGTGATCTACATGAAGAAATTTACATGGAGCAGCCAGAAGTTTCAAGGTTTCAGGAAAATATAACCTTATTTGCAAGCTGAATAAGAGCTTGTACGGCCTCAAGCAAGCACCAAGACGTTTAACTCGTTCATGGTGAGTCAAAACTATAAAAGAATTGCAGCGGACCAATGTGTTTACATTCAAAAGTTTCCGGATGGAAATTTCATTGTTCTTCTATTATATGTGGACGATATGTTGATCGTTGGACAAAATACGGCAAAGATCAGCCAGTTGAAGAATGAACTCTCAAAGTCTTTTGACATGAAAGACTTAGGACCAGCTCAATAGATTTTGGGAATGCAAATAGTTCGAGACAGACAAAACAAAAGGTTGTGGCTTTCACAAGAGAGTTATATTGAACGGATAATTAGGAGATTTGATATACAGAATGTCAAACCTGTCAGCATTCCGCTAGCACACAATTTCAAACTGAACAAGAGTTCGTGCCCCTTATCCAAGAAAGAGATATGAGAGATGTAGTCGATACCATGTTCTTAACAGTTGAAAGCCTAATGTATGATATGGTATGTACCAGACCAGATATTGCTCATATAGTAGGTGTAGTGAGTCATTTTCTCTCTAATCCAGGAAAACAACACTGAGAGACAGTCAAATGGATTCTCATTTACCTCAAAGGTACATCAAAGTTATGTCTGTGCTACGGAGGAGCTGATTCAATCTTGGAAAGCTATACAAATTCAGATATGGCATGAGATCTTGATGGTATAAAATATACATCGGGTTTTTTCTACACTTTTGCAAAGGGAGTTATGTCATGGCAATCAAAATTGTAGAGGTCTATTACATCATCCACAACAGAAGCTGAGTATATTGCAGCAGCGGAAGCAGGAAATGAAATATTGTGGTTAAAACATTTTTTTCCAAGAATTAGGGATCAAGCAGATAAAATATAAGATACATTGTGACATTCAGAGTGCTCCGGACTTGAGAAAGAACTCAATGTATCATTCCCGGACGAAGCACATCGATATTCGCTATCATTGGATGCGAGGTGATGGATCAAAAACTGGCGAGACCAGTGAAGATCCATACAGATGAGAATCCAGTTGACATGTTAACAAATCTGGTTACTCGGGACAAGTTAGAGCTGTGCAGAGACATAGTCACGATAGCTGTCAGATGACAATCGTTTCAGATACAACTGGAGGGGGAGAATTAAAGGATCCAGGTGAAATTTTTTGTAAAGTCTAAACACTATATAAAATTTAAACACTTTATAAATTATGTTCTTATAATAGTAAAATTCATTTTTACTCATAAACACTGCAATCTAATAAACAACTAAATACATTAGATGATTTGAGTCTTGATACCAAAAAAAAAAAAAAAAAAAAAAAGGCTGTAAATTCTAAAAACAGATTCATTGGTTCCTTTCTAGTATTGCTATAAATGAACAATTAAATAGCTAATAACACAAATGGGATGTGCCAAATGGTTCTCTATTTCTCATTTCCTTCCGTTTAACAAATTTCATTACATAAACGATACTGAAAAATAAAAAGGGCAAGACAAAATCATTGACAGTCTCTAAATTCTTGATCAAGAGCTTCTTCAACCAAAAACGTTGAAGCCTCCATCATCTCAGGACTCAATCTAAACATCAAAACACAAAATTCCATCTGATTAAGAGCACCATCACCATCAAAGTCACCTTCGTTCAGCATAGACTTAAGATCATCATCACTCAAGTCTTGCAACCCCAACAAGGATGAGTTTTTCTTCAAACTCTCGAAAGTGATGACCCCTTTATCAGCATCCATCAAAAGATTGAACCCATTACATAACTCTCCAATAAGACCATCCCCGCCAAGCTTGTGTGCCATAACAGGCAAGTAATCTTGGAAGTTTTGTGAAGCAGCAGGCAGCCATTGTTACTTGTAGACAAAGAAGCAAAAAAAAGATAAATTGTTTTTGTCCCAAAGAGAAAAAACTGATTTTTGTGAGTTGCTTTGAGCCAATGCGAGAAATGAAGATGTGTATTTATAAGGGAAAGGGAGATGGCTCTTCCAAGAAAGAGAGCCATGGAAGACAGCTAAGCTACAGGTAAAGGGAAGGTCGGTCCAATTTTTTGGGGACTGCAAACATGGGTTCCGGGAAGATGGTGAGGGTTATAATAGTAAATTTATATGACGGCGAAACGCGAAAGGTATTTTTTCATTGGAAGGTCGGTAGGGGTAGGGGATTAGGGAGTTTATGAGGGGTATTAGTGTCATTGTAAGTAAAGAAATTGGATGGGATTCTTCTTCTGGGTCAGGTTTTCTTAGACGGGAAGGTCAAGGGGTAGAATAGACAATAAAGAGGAATGACAGCGAATAAAGACCCTTTTGATTTCTTCTAGTGAAGTTCAGCTTTTTTTTTTTTTTTCGATTAATAATATATATCATCATATATTCTGAAAACGCAAAGGTTATTTTTTGGTTGAATATAATATTTAGGATATTTTAAAATTCAGTCAAATGAAATTTAATAACATAAATCTCTACCTACTACATATATCTTATAATTGATCGAAAATCAAATTCACACTTAGAATCTACCGAAGGTACTACACGAATTGTTAACGATTGTTTTTCATTCCAGAGGTAATACATGATAATCACTCCTCGAACAAACATTCCCTAATTAGGAATTTATTTCGTTTGTTGGGAACCAAATACAAATTTCGCAGGCAAATAAAAAAGCACACAGACAAAACAGAGGGTTTAACGTGGTTCGACATAATAAATCCAACCTACGTCCACGGGTACAAAAGAAAATGAAGCTTTTTATTACTGGCTCGGGTCTGACCGACCTCTTTTTCTCTCTCTAACTTATAATTCTTTTCCTTTTTCTTACAAGTGATGAAAACAACTATCTTTCTTTAGAAAATAATTGATCAACTCTTTACAATGAGCTTTCAACCCCTTTATATACCAGGTCAAACCGCACTATTACACCAACTCGTGACGTCAGCCCGTGGCTAAGCCATTATTGTCTAGGCTCTCTTCCCCAATTACCCTACGAATAATAGCCCAGCTTCCTGACACCTTTACTACCTGTCATCTGAAATTCATTAAATTACACATTCTTGGTAATTGTTACATGATATCCCATGTGCCAACTTGTATTCCAACCACTCATATACGATTACGTGTGTTAGTCAATAAGCTCGCAGCCCTGCTCCATCCCATCACCCGCTGGCCTACTTCTATCCCATCAATCCTTAGGAAACTCAAACTTCTGTTTAGGACTTACGTCGCCCATCTAAGAACACAATGTTGTAACCTCGACTAACATCATCAGGTCGAGAAATTGAGATGATCGACTGCAAATTGAAATGATCGACCTATCATATCAGGTCGGTGATTACGCCCAAAAAGTACTTGCGGTCATCGCAGTATAGTTGGGGTGTCGATTCCTCAGAGAGATGGTTACAAGGAACTAATTCACTTAAGCAAAAACGTTTAGCAATAACTTATTTAAGGAAAAAGATTTATTTGACAATTAAAGTAAAGATTAATAAGAAAACGTAATGATATTAGCAGAGAAAAGCAGCAAAACATCGGGAATCCCTCTTGTATCAAACTCCTATATTCAGTTATTGATTCTTTTTATTACGCAATTGAAGGTTTCACATCCCAAACCAATAATTGGAAGATATTCAATTCTACACCTATTAAATTCTAAGGTAATCAATGATTATTTTCTCTATGTTAACAACACACAATAGTTATCATTACGAGCTATCTAACGTCGATAATATACCCTCAGGCAATACTACAGCAGAAGACCAACACATAAAATAACTTTACCATCACAACTGGTTTCACAAATCACACATAGAAGAAGCATGACTGGATCTATATGGGAGTTGACAAAACAAGTTTCTGGATTATAAAGCGAAAGATAATAGAGAACAACAACCATCAATTGTATTAAACATTAAAATGTACTTTTAAGAATCAACAACATAAACATAGAAATTCAAATACAAGAGTTCATCATTAGCTTTGCCTAGGAGATTAGCTCTCCATGGAAGAAAGAGATACAGCCTTGATAGATCGGAGAGACGTCATGGTTTCCTTGAAGTTCTTCGTTCTCCTCTTTTGATTTTGTGTTTGTGGCTCTTTGATGTGTGTTTTTATCTTGTTTCTCTATATTTTTCTCTTCTTTTCTCCCCCTCTAGGGTTTTGGACGAAGTTGGGTTTATATAGAGTGGCCTTGGAGGCCTGATTTGTGTAAAAATGCACTGAACACTAAACCCTGGAAAATGCATCTTTGTCGCGACGCGTGGCCTTTGAGCATTGCGATGCGTGGTCGATTTTCTAGTTTCTCTGATTGAGCGATTTAGCTCTTCCTGTGTGCTTTCGATGCGTCCGCAAGGTCTTGAAACATGTGTAATTGTTCCAATATTCATGTTCCATTACTCCCTAATAACAAAGCACAAAATAAACTCTAATTAAGATCAATTACATGATAATTAAGCCGAGTTAGCGATGTTCAAAGTACACTTTCATGCACTTATCACAACCCCAACCAGCTTATTGCTAGTCCTTAGCAATTCAAGCGCAAAATAAAATAAAAAATAAATTGAATAAATAAATAAAAACTATCTAAGCCACTTTCGTAGAGATCACAATTGCATTTAGCATATACAACAAGTCTTTAAACCCTTAGGTGTCCCTAGTAGACGTGTTATAGTCTCGTGAGGGCTTATAGAGACGACACCCACAAACGTCATTCAAAACATATAAAAATACAAAAACAAAATAAAGTAGTCTCAATAGTTACGCATATTGTTGTCCTCAAAGAATTCCTAGTAATGAAACCAGAGAATCTTCAAAGTACTCAATGTAACTCAAATCCAAGTCCTTGAATAAATCATCTAAGCCAGACTCACAGTGTGTGTGTGTGTAAAGGTTCATTCACAACTTGATTCATAGGTAAGCCAACTCAATGATTTCGTTTAAAAATTGGGATCTGATGGGTCAAACCAACCTAGGTATCTCAATTATGCTATGTAGTTGTCTTTCTGTGCTCAGTATGGTATGATTTTCTTTTCATTTTCTTGTCTTTTTTTGTTTCTTTTTGAACTTTTTTTTGCTTTTTTTTTCTTTTTCAACACACCTACCCTTTAAGGTAGCATTTCTCCTCACGGTCCTAATACTCGCCAATGGGTAGCTTCACGATTATCGGTTATAGGTGGTTTAATTTCTTTCTTCAGAGACTTTTCTTTTCATTTTCAATCATACCACACATCATGACACTAGCAAATCAGGATAGACATCTAAGCAAACAGTCATTCATCGACATGCAATTTCTTCAACCAGTCACCTTGCTAACTACTTAGGTTCTCACTGCTAAAAATCCATAATTAAGTGCTTACGAGTCTAACTTAGATCAATTACTCAATGTATAAGATAAAAGTACATTAAAGAACTTATCATTTCTAAGCTTTCACCATATTTCCAGATATTATTTTCACATAAACACAATTCAACAGAGCATGTAAAGAAGTATCACAACTGCGAGTATCATTTGAAAAGAGGTAGCATATATATTCATATATACAATTGTTCAAATCCTGGGGTTCTAGTGGTTAATGATATATATGACTGGTACTATTCATATCTTAACCAAAGATGCCCATTGTTCAAATATAGCAGCTTAAGTTTGACATTAACAACTTTTACCAAGCAAGCACTTATAACTTAACTTCAAATCTGTCAATCAACTTCAAATGAATTCGATATATTCGTTGAAATATTTGAAGATTCAATCAAGATCAATTACACCAAAGGGTATTGTTTCAAAAATGTGTGCTACCAAAGCCAACATTGTAAACATTACTAATCAAAATAAAAAATTAAAACCAATGTAGTATCTGAATTCTGAAATACAGTAACCCCTGTACTGAGTTTTCACATCTTTTTCTGAGTCATTTGGCTTCAACCCTCCCATTATTTGTATCATCAGGAACAGGAGCCGGGGTTTGGAAATCTGGAGAATTAATGGCCCAATCCTCAGGGTTTTCAGAACTCCACATCAACCACTTGAGCTCAAAATTCATTTCTTGGTCGATTTCACGTTCTGGCTCATCCTGATTCTGTTCTTGCATTGGCTCCTTACCAGCTCTGTGTGAACTTGAGCTTGATGCTTCTCCAGCCTGAGCTATCTCTGCAAACCCCACATCTCTTAACAGTAGAATTTTCTTTTTAATGCACATTTCATAAGTCTCTTCTAAGCAGGCTTCTAGATCATCCTGAAACAACACACAAATCAAAACTCATCAAATAATTTTGTTACTCACAGAATGAAGAAACAAGGCTCATTCTATAATGCATTCTTCTATGCCTTGTTACCTCTTCCACATATTTGCTAGCCAAAACAATCTTCTTGTTCATGTCATATAGGTCATTATACAGAAATCTACTAGCCGCAAGAAGCGCTGATGCTGCAATAACTGAAGGCTTGAACCTTGTAAAACTGATGTCTGTGCCAAAAATCAGGAACTTGATCAGGATAAGTCCCATTTCTACAATCAGAAGAACACAGAAATTATAGAATCAACTTCGGGCCATCTTACCGCCTTGTGTTTGGATTATGATTTCGTTGAGGGTTCTTCGTTTGATACCTTTTCCAACTGGGATGTTTTCAACAAAGAATCTCACAAAGCATACAGGAGTTGCAGCACGCAGTTTCCATTTAAGTCCCCTTAGAATATGAAGTTCCATCTTTGTTATGTGCTCTATGTAGTCCTCATTCAGATACTTCTTTTCCTTTTAATTAGCAGATTTTCGCGGACTATACATATTAGAGAAAGGACTTCAATCTACCAAAAGACAAAGACTACAATGCAGTACAATACAAATTGTAATCTTACCAGAAACTCAGAGAATGAGAAGGAATGATCTCCCATCTTCCAAGTCAGATTTTCATACTGTAATCTTAACAGAAACTCAGAGAGTGAGAAGGAATGGTCTCTCATCTTCCAAGCCAGAGTTAAGCAAGAATTGGCAGCAAGAACTATATCATCTCTCACTCGGCCTAGCACAGTCTGATTAAAGAATTTCAAAATTATCTCTGTAAATGCAACTTGTATAGCCCAAAAATTTCAGGTTTTGATATTGTCATACCGGGAGTTGATGCCTTGAAATGAAGCGATCAAAGAAGTTCATGGCAAGATATGGGATAAATGGATCAAATTTATCAGATTTTGAATGCTGCATGTAAAAGATGTTGTATCAGTAACTTTCAGAAACCGCACGTTCAATTCATACAATTTCGATAAAGAAGTAACTTTACACGTCACAGAAATTGATTTGTTACACACACTTATCTGTCTATAATTCCTTTACTACTCAATTAGTTCATGACCTTGTCACAATTTTTGCAATAGATTGAAGGAAAAAAGAAACCCATCAGTTCTTTCATTTCCTTGCTTTATTTTATTTTCTCAGTAGGCAAACAAGGGTATGCTGATAAAACACAAAAGAACACAAAGGCATACTGAAAAAATCGAGGTAATAGCAGAACAAACATATATTCAAAGCTCAAAACAGAACCCAGAAGATGAATAAAGCGGCTGATGATCAAGAAAGAACTTTCCAAGAAACAGAAAATCCAAAGCCTTTCAATTTCTTTTCTTTATACTTTAATCCCAATGTGCCATTCATTTTAATTTCTTTTAACTTTCATTTTCTTGGGTACGGAACAGAAAGAAAAAAAAAAGAAGAAGCAAGAATAAGAATCATTTACTAGGAGGATCACATGCATAGCTACTTTTCTCAGAATCACTTCTTTGCTCTCTGCATAGCCCTCAGCAGCCATCCACTCCCTTTCCACATTGAAGTACTTCTCATAAGCTCCTTGTTTGTATACAGGCAGTGGGTAATCATGATGGATATTCATTTTCAAAGAAGAACAATTTGAGAACTTGTTTGTCATCAAAGAAAAGGAAAGAAAAGAAAGAAAATGCAGGAATTAAATGGAAGATTTAGTTAATGCTGGCTTCTTATAGACTTATAATTTGCTTTAATTATCGCTTCTTGTTCAGCTTTGTTTGTTCTCTCTCTAGACAATTATTGTTTGTTAGTTCGTTAAGACTGAGCGGGAAACAATTTTGGAGGCTTGGTGGTGACTTCTCTCAGGTTACTTATTTGTACGCTGTTATCCAGTTACCAATAGGATTAAAGTATTTGTTTAATATCACCAGTTAGAAAAGTATGGATAATTTTTTTTTTTTTTTTTTTTAATAACAGTGCCATGGCTTACATGTTGATTCCAATAAGTCCTCAGCCCTATTCCAATGGCACCTTATATGATGGTCCACATTAATCAACATATCAAACTTCAAAATTAAATAGACTTAATTATCATTTTGACACATTTAAGCTATTTAAGCATCATTTTTCCTTAACACTATCATCACCATAATTATCAATGTAATATTAAATCTGCAACTCGCATCATAAATTTGAGACTGATGTTAACTCAAGGGATAAGTTCAAAACTCTAGCCAACTGTAAATGGTAAGTGAAATAAAAAATTAAAACCAATATAGTATCTGATATATGGTATTATGTAAATTCAATCAGCTTCAATTTCGATCAAGATGGTAATCGTTCAAAACTGTATGGTAGCCAACATGTAAATGGTGACCAGAATGAAAAACTAAGAAGAAAAAAGTATCTGAAAGAGGTATTTAAAGTTGCTTTACACTTTCATCATGAGCTAGTGACCTGTTTCACTTTGAGTTCTTTTCAAGTCCCCTGTACAGAGTAGTCCCTAATGTTATGTATTCATTTATGTTGGGTAATTCTACAGTATGTTGCAGCTCCTGCGCGGTGGCGAAAGATTAAAACAGCATCTGACTTCACCCCAGCAGCCATCATATGGTTTTGGAGCAGGAGTTGGAGCTCGGAAAACTGGTGAATCAATTGTCCATTCCTTTGGGTCATCAGAACTCCACTGCATCCACTTCAGTTCGAAGTTCATCTCTGGGACTATAATCTTTACCTGCATTGACTTCACATTATTCGTTTTCAGCAGAATTTTCTTCTCTATGCACATTTCATAAGTCCTTGTCAAGCAAGCTTCTAGCTCCTCCTGAAACAGCATATAAACCAGAATCATCAATCAAGGACTCATTCATATGATACTATTGATGGACATGTTTTGACTTGTTACCCTTTTCACATATTTGCTAGCTAAAAGAAGCTTCTTGTTCCTTTCATATAATTGGTGATCATACAAAAGTCTGCCAGCTGCAAGAATAGCTGATGCCGCAATCACTGAGGGTCTGAATCTTGTAAAATTGATGTCTGTGTTGAAAATCAGGAAATTGATATATCAGACATAACAGTCAAATTACAGAATCCCATTTATTAAATCAGACTCAATGCAATCCAATTCTACCATTTAACCTCTACTCTCAAAGCTATCTTACCCCCTTGTGTTTGGATTATAATCTTGTTAAGGGTACTACTTCTAATGCCTCTTCCCACTGGAATCTTTGCAGCAAAGAACCCCACAAAGCATATAGGAGTAACAATTACAGCACGCGTATGCCATGCTTGTGTCTGATGATCTCAATTTCCATCTGAACCATCCGTGGTGCATAGTCCTTGTCCAGGTTCCTTTTTTCCTTTCAGAAGAAAGAAATTCAATCAATTAACATAAAACAAATAGTACATTACATGTAATAATTTACCACAAACTCTTGGTATGAGAAGCTGCAGATGTCTCTCATCTTCCAAGCCATCGTTAGGCAGCAATGGGCAGCAAGAACTAAATCATCTCGCACTTTTCGTAGCACAACCTGAGTAAATAAGTTAAATGAATGAACCCAACAGTCACCTATGAAATATAACTTGTATTCTCAGATATTCTGATATATTTGTAATACCGGGAGTTGATTCCTTGAAATGAAATGATCAAATATGTTCATGGCAAGATAAGGTATGAATGCATCCAATCTGTCATATTTTGAGCTCTGCATCAAACAAATGTTAAATCAGTAAGTTTCAAATTTTGATTAAAGGATTTGCACAATAGAATCCTAAAGTTAAGTAACTTATATATATCAACTATTCTAATGTTATTAATCAAAATCTGTTCAGTTCTTTCTCGTTCCCTTTCTTTCTTTAATTTTCTCAGTAGGCAAACAAGGATATATAATTTCAATCCATGAAAAATCATAGAACACAAGAACTTCCATTTTCTTTCCATTGTTTTCCTGGCAACCGAACACAATCAAGAAGGTTTGAAGTTTGATAAAGTTCCATTCATTTAACAAAAAAAAAAAAAAAAAAAACACTGAAAATCAAGAAAGTAGTTTCCGAGAAACAGAAAATTCAAAGCCTTTTGTTTTTTTTTCTTTTTACATTGTTTTCTGAGCAATCAAACAAAAACACAAGGTCCACATTCATATTGTTGGAGTCAGCAAGCAAACGTAACTTGTTGAAGAAGCAAGCGAAAGTAACTTGTTGAAGAAGCTGGCAAAAGTAAAACTTGTTGAAGAAGCTGGCAAAAGCAAAACGTGTTGAAGAAGCTGGCAACACGGTTTTGGCACTATAAATTGAGCCTTCCCAGATCATTGTTAGTATCCCATAAATCCCAAATGTGTGAGTAAATATAGAGAGTAAAGTGGTGTGAGAGTTTTTTGTTAAGCTTAAGGTTGTAAGCTTTGTAATTCTTTGTTTGTGAATATAAGAAGAATTTTCTCTCCAATCACCTCTATTATTGTGTGTTTAATCACAACAAGTGGTATCAGAGCTAAGGTTACTCGGAGGGATCCCGAAACTCGGTAACGGAGATTCGGTTCGGAAAGTCGGTTCCGACGAAAGTTGTCGAAAATCGATTTTGAGCATACCATCAGACGTTTCACGGCGAGACGAGCACGGTGGTATTTTCCGGCGATCAAACGGAGGCCTGAGGACGTCGCACGCGCCGGTCAGAGACTTCATCACGCGCTCCACGCGCCTGCTTAAGGAAGAAGAAGACGCCACGTCATCCGCCACGTGTCGCCCAGTCAGCGCACAGTCAGCAGCCCAGTCAGCAGCCACGTCAGCGGTGCCTGGTAAATTTCAGATAGGTCCCTGAACTTTCTGGAAATTACAATTTAGCCCCTATACTTTCAGAATTTTCAATTTAGTCCCTGAACTTTTTGGAAATTGCAATATAATCCCTGAACTTTTCCGTAATTGCACTTTGGCCCCTGAACTTTCGGAAATTGCACTGTGACCCCTGTAATTTCTGGAATTTGTAATTTGGTCCCTGTGTCGGATTTTGACAAACGAAGTGTCATTTCCACCATTGTCGACCATTCCGGACGCAACGGTGAGGTCCGTTTTTTGAAATTCTGCTTAGAATTTTTATGATGGAGGGGAGCAACGGAAAAATGATTTTGTTAACCAGTACAAACTATTTCACATGGAGAGGAAGGATGAAAGACCTTCTGTATGTGAAGGACTATGATGGATCGGTGTTTCTAGAGCAGAAACCAGAAGGAATGACCGATGGAAAGTGGGCTAATCTTCACCAGAAAACATGCAGTACTATTCGTCAGTGGATCGACGATAGTATCGTCAACCATGTCAGTGAAGAAACAAATGCACGTGACTTATGGAGAAAGCTGGAGGAGCTTTTCCGAGCAAAGACTGGCAACAACAAGCTGTACTACATCAAGAAGATGATGGGTTTGAAATACCAGGAAGGTACAGCTGCGGCGGACCATATCAACGATTTCCTCGGAACCATGAAGGAATTGTCTGGATTGGGCATAGACTTCGGAGATGAGGTAAATGGTTTAATACTCCTTAATACGTTACCAGAATCTTGGGAAACGTTCAGATCTACGGTGATAAATTCAGCCGCAGATGGGAAAGTCACTATGGAGATGGCAAAGACCAGGATCTTCGAGGAAGAAAAGAGGACGAGAATGCAAGAGTCAGCATCAGCCTCAACCTCAGAAGCTCTAGTGACAGAGAAGAACACCAGATGGGGGAGGAGTAAAAGCCGAGGCCCAGGTAGACCAGACAAGAACCGAGGGAAATCAAGAACCAGAGATATTGAGTGCTATTACTGTAAAAAGAAAGGCCATATGAAGAGGGATTGCTACAAGCTGAAGAACGAGCAGTCCAGGAGAGATGGTGACTCTAATCAAGAAAGAGTTGCTACTACCACCGAGAAAACCTCCAAAGAATTTTGTATAATGTATGAAGAAGCTGTTGTGAATCTTGCCAGCCACGAGACCAGTTGGGTGATAGATAGTGGCGCATCCATACACGCCACATCTCGCAGAGACTTCTTTTCATCTTACACACCAGGGGACTACGGTGCTGTAAGGATGGGGAATGACGGACAGTCCAAAGCCGTCGGTATTGGAGACATATACCTTGAAACAGACAACGGGACAAGGCTAGTGTTGAAGGGAGTCAAGCACATCCCAGACATCCGGTTAAACCTGATCTCAACAGGCAAGCTGGATGATGAAGGTTTCTGCAGCACCTTTAGTGACGGATGCTGGAAGCTCACTAAAGGATCAATGGTCGTGGCACGAGGTAAGAAAGACTCAACCCTGTATTTGATGCATGCTAAGCTTTCAAATAGTAGCATAAATACAGTCAACAGCAATGAGGCAGCCGAGCTATGGCACAAAAAGCTCGGTCACATGAGCCAAACAGGGATGGAGATACTACGCAGGCGGAATGTTCTTCCGGAATTGAAGAACTCACACTTACGGAAGTGTGAACACTGCATGGCTGGAAAGCAGAGTAGAGTATCCTTCCAGAGCTCCCCGCCTCAACGGAAACCGGAGGTACTAGATCTCATACATTCAGATGTATGCGGTCCGATGCAGACACGAACACTTGGTGGGTCACTGTATTTTGTGACATTTATTGATGATCATTCAAGGAAGATCTGGGCTTACACCTTGAAGAGAAAAGATCAAGTGCTGGGAGTGTTCAAGGAGTTTCATGCTTTGGTGGAGAGAGAAACCGGCAAGAAACTGAAGTGCATCAGAACAGATAACGGTGGTGAATACAGAGGTCCGTTTGATCAGTACTGCAAGACGCAAGGAATCAGACATCAAACGACACCTCCGAAGACACCTCAGCTGAATGGCCTAGCTGAGAGGATGAACAGAACCTTGTGCGAGAGGATCAGAAGCTTGCTGTCACAAGCCAAGCTACCGAAGACATTCTGGGGGGAGACACTCATCACAGCAGTTCATGTTTTGAACATGTCCCCAGCGGTCGCACTGAAATGTAATGTTCCTAACCAAGCTTGGACAGGTAAAGAAGTGTCGTACGAGCACTTACATGTCTTTGGGTGCAAAGCATTTGTACACATCCCAAAGGACGAGAGATCCAAGCTTGATGCAAAGACGCGACAGTGTGTCTTTATTGGCTATGGTCAGGATGATTTCGGCTACAAACTGTATGATCCTGTGGAGAAGAAGATCGTCAGGAGCCGAGATGTTGTATTTGTTGAAGACCAGACCATAGAAGATATCCGTAAGGAGATGAAGACAATGCCCCAGCAATACAGAAATGTGAATCCAGAACCTCAGACACCGGTGCCAGTACGAGTTGAAGATGAGGTTCCCAGACAGGAGGGTACATGTGATGAAGCTCCCAGAGATGATGATCATGATCAACCACCAGTACCAGAAGCTACACCAACAGTTCCACAGAGAAGGTCAGACAGAGAGAAGCGACCTTCAACCAAATACTCTGCATATGAGTATGTGCTGCTTACTGACGGGGGAGAACCCGAGAGCTACCAGGAGGCTGTGGAAACAGATGACAGAGAAAAGTGGGAGGAAGCCATGCAAGATGAGATGAAATCTTTGCATGACAATCACACTTTTGAGTTGGTGAAATTGCCAAGAGGCAAAAGGGCTTTGAAGAATAAATGGGTGTACAGGGTGAAGCAACATGAGCATACTTCACAACCCAGGTACAAAGCCAGATTAGTTGTCAAGGGATTCAATCAGAGGAAAGGCATTGACTTCGATGAAATCTTCTCTCCAGTTGTGAAGATGTCATCCATCAGAGTGGTACTCAGCTTAGCAGCAAGCCTCGACCTGGAAGTTGAGCAGATGGATGTCAAGACCGCATTTCTTCACGGAGATCTGGAAGAAGAAATCTACATGGAGCAACCAGAAGGCTTCAGAGTCAGCGGGAAAGAGGACTATGTGTGCAGACTCAGGAAAAGCCTTTACGGTTTGAAACAGGCACCGAGACAGTGGTACGTGAAGTTTGAGTCAGTTATGGGGGAGCAGGGATACAAGAAGACCACTTCAGACCATTGTGTTTTCGTTCAGAAGTTTTCTGACGATGACTTTATCATCTTACTGCTATATGTAGATGATATGTTGATAGTTGGCAGGAATCAATCGAGGATTGATAATTTGAAGCAGCAACTGAGTAAGTCTTTTGAGATGAAAGACTTGGGGCCAGCTAAACAGATTCTTGGCATCAGGATCGGTCGTGATCGGAAAGCCAAGAAGTTATACTTGTCACAGGAGGAGTACATCGAGAAGGTACTTCAGAGATTCCAGATGGACAAGGCTAAAGCGGTTAGCACTCCTCTTGCTACCCATTTTAGATTGAGTTCGAGACAGAGTCCCTCTACTGAGACAGAGAAGGAGGAAATGAAACATGTTCCATACACCTCAGCAGTGGGAAGTCTTATGTATGCCATGGTGTGCACGAGGCCAGACTTAGCACACGCAGTTGGATTGGTCAGCCGGTTTATGTCAAACCCAGGACGGGAACACTGGAATGCGATCAAATGGATCATGCGGTATCTTCGAGGCACATCCAAGATGAGATTATGTTTTGGAAGCAGCGACAAACCAGTGTTGATGGGCTACACCGATTCAGATATGGCAGGAGATGTGGATACCCGAAAGTCTACTTCGGGGTATCTGATTACTCTCTCAGGAGGAGCTGTGGCATGGCAGTCAAGGTTGCAGAGGTGTGTTGCACTCTCTACAACAGAGGCAGAATTCATTGCAGTTACAGAAGCTTGCAAGGAATTGCTATGGATGAAGACATTCGTCCAGGAATTGGGTTTCAAGCAGGAGAAGTACATTTTGTACTGCGATAGCCAGAGTGCTATCTATCTCGGTAAAAATTCTACTTTTCATTCGAGGTCAAAACATATCGATGTGAGGTATCACTGGATACGGGACGTCCTGAGCTCAAGGCTGTTAGAACTCAGGAAAATTCACACCGACGACAACGGTGCCGATATGTTCACGAAGGTTTTACCGAAGGAGAAGCTTGAAATCTGTCGTGCCATAGCCGGGATGACAAAACTCTCCACATAGTCAGAGTGAGGAGATTCAGAGAACTACGATTGGCTTGATCCCAACTCAGGGTACGTAGGCAGTCATACAGATGCAGCCATGGGAGGATCCTTTTGAGGATCCGGTTTGGATGATTGATGGTCGGCTCAGATTTTAGGACAAATCTTCACCGAAGGGGAGATTTGTTGGAGTCAGCAAGCAAACGTAACTTGTTGAAGAAGCAAGCGAAAGTAACTTGTTGAAGAAGCTGGCAAAAGTAAAACTTGTTGAAGAAGCTGGCAAAAGCAAAACGTGTTGAAGAAGCTGGCAACACGGTTTTGGCACTATAAATTGAGCCTTCCCAGATCATTGTTAGTATCCCATAAATCCCAAATGTGTGAGTAAATATAGAGAGTAAAGTGGTGTGAGAGTTTTTTGTTAAGCTTAAGGTTGTAAGCTTTGTAATTCTTTGTTTGTGAATATAAGAAGAATTTTCTCTCCAATCACCTCTATTATTGTGTGTTTAATCACAACACATATTTTTATCCCCAATTTCATAGATTCCCCCACCATTTTCTTGGAAGCCAAACAAAAACAAATAAGAAAGAAGCAGAAGCAGTTACTTGGAGGATCACAAGCAGAGCTATTTTTCTCAGAAGTGCTTCTTTGCTATCTGCATAGCCGTCATCAGCCATCCAATCGGCTTCCATATTGTAGTACTTCTCATAAGCTTCTTGTGTGTGTGCAGGCAGTATATAATGGATATCCATTTTCAAAGAAAGGAATTGAATGAAAGATTCAGTTAATGCTTCGACTCTCTCACTATAAGCAAGCAACTTTGTTAGTTAGTTCGTTAAGAGTGCGCGGGAAAGTTTTTGAGCGGCTACGTGGTGACTTCTTTCCGGTTATCTTATTTCTTTCTTATGAGGTTGTACGGTGATTAATAGGATTTTATTATGTGCTTTTTAAGCATTAAATTATTATATTAAAAAAAAGGGTTTTATATAATTAGCACTTTTTGAAAAATAAAATACAACAACGTAGACATTTTTATTTTTAGAGATACTATCTTTTTTTTTCAAGGGAATTAAGCCATCTTTTTATACTTGGTTGAGGAAAATTTAGATTAGAGTCAAAGAATCAAAGCATTGAGTGGACAAAACTACCCACCTAACGTCAAATATGAAGGATATAAACTACATATTCACCTAGTCCTTGGGAGGACGTTTTGGGGACACACACAAAAAGAGAAGATTCCTTCGTCTTCAACATCTGAAGACCTTCATTTTTTTCATTTTGAAATTCCATCATTTCTCCATTAATATTTCTCCAATATGCATCAGAGGGTGAACGCCGCCCAATACCGGCTTCATCCCTAACCTCACTTCAATATTTTATAGGAGAAAGAATTTCTACTTTATTTGAGTTCCATTACATCCTTCGTCCGTCGTATAAACCTATGTTTGAGTAAGTCTAGTGAACTAAGATTTAGCAGATCAATTGACTCACAAGTATTCTCCTAATACAAATTTCTTTATTCTATTTAGAGGTCAAAATCCACTTAAAATAATATTAAAAATTTTATTTTTATTTTAAGAGTACTATCTTGCATAATCAGCAGTGGACTAGGTGCCCGCTTATGTCCCCAAATTTTTTTATACTCTCTAAATATTAATGTAGATTAGGTGCCCACTTATGGCCCTACATGAGTGTTTTAAGTGTTTGATACTTCAATTTAATGGAATTTACTTTGAATGATTTGAAAGTACTTGCTTCATAGCCTGTCTAAAATAAAATACAAAAGTTGTGTGAAGATATAAAAGAAGCCGAAAAGGCTCTTGTTCTAGGGGTGACAATTTGGGTCAGGATTCGTTTATTCGTTCGATTCGCTTTAAAACGAATACGAGTTTGAAGAAATGGATTCGTTTAATAAATTGGTCAATTCGATTCGATTCGTTTATTAAATGAATCGTATACGAATTTAAGCTCATTGATTCGTTTATTCGTTTAGGATTCGTGTTTTTTTATTTATTTATTTACTAGTTCTTGTTATTTTTCAATTAAGATTCAGAGAATTATAGCTAATTACCATAGAAAAAGTAATATTTTCGATATTTGGTGAGTTATTTTTAGTAAATATATTAATTACATATTTCATATGTATATATTTATGAAGAATTAATGTAAATCAAGTGTGGTAAATTATTTTATTAGATAATATTATGACTAAACGAATATTCGTATTCGATTCGTTTAATAAACGAATCGAATACGAATCATAATATTAGGATTCTTTTAATAAACGAATCGAATACGAATCCATCACAATTTGATTTGATTCGTTTAGGATTCGATACAAATTCTATTCGTTGATTCGTTTTGCCACCCATATCTTGTTCTCTTGCTATATTAACAAAGCTATGACACATAAAAGAAGATCATTAATATAGTATGTCTTCACTTTGTTCAATGGGAGGGAAAATGGGTAATCCCCTTGAAATTAGACTCGGCCGGCGGTTCGGTTCCGGTTCGGAACCGAACCGAACCGGCCGGTTTCCGGTTCCACACTTAAGTGGAACCGGAACCTTGAACCGAACCGGAGCCGACCGGTTCGGTTCGGTTCCAAGACTTTTTTTAAAAAAATTTTTGAAAATTAATTAAAATAAATGAGATTAATTTTATAAATAAAAAAATTATTACATTGAAGAGCTTGAGCTTAAATTTTTAAAAATTTGAGTTGCTTACGTATCCTCCAAGGGTGAGAGGAATCAAAACTCACGTAGTTCCATTACAATTTTAAGACATATCCCATTTGTAAATTATAATTTTACAATTATCAATCATCATTATCAGTTGATCCTTCGGCTCCGGTTCCGCTTGCACTTGTTGCAGAAGCATTATCGAACAAATCTTCAAAATCATCAGGGGGCATCTTCTTGTTGTCTCAGATCAGCTCGAGTCCAATCATCCACACAAGTTGTTGCTTCTAGAGTGCTTGGATGTAATGAAGATCGCCTAGCTTCCAATATATTACCTCCCAAGCTGAAGGCTTGCTCAACCGCAACGGTGGAAATAGGTGCTGCCAATATCTCTTTAGCAATAATAGATAAAACATGATATATATTTTGATGTCGGTTCCACCATTCAAGGATTTTAAAATTTTTACTGCATAAACTTTCATTAGAAAACTCAAAATTTGTAGATAAATAATTATCTAATTCAGGGTTATTAGTTGTCGTATCTCTAGTTTTTTTATTTCGTTGCAATAACCAACGATCCCATGAACTAAGTCTTGTTTGAATTACCGGTTCGCTACTACTAGATTCACCTAATGTTCCTAAGTTATATCTTACAATATAATCATTAAATAAAATAATTAAATCACTTCTTAATTTCGTCATTATGCTCGTAATATCAATTTCATCTAATATTCCTAAATAACCATAGTAAGCTTGTAAACCACAATTCAAACCTTCTAATTTAAATCTAGGATCAAAAACAGCAACAATACGATAAAGTAAAGGAATTTCTCTAAAATAATTCAACCATTTTACCTTCATAACAGTAATGGCTTCCAACAAAACAATATCATTAGGGTCGTCACTGTCAACATGCTCATCGAGAGTGCCAACAATATTCAAACTCTCAAGAAGAAATAAATGTGTTGTAGGATAATAAACACCGCTAAAAATCAAAGGAGCATCATTAAAAACTCTTAAAATATCTAAAAAAAATTCACAAATATCCCATTGACTAGGATAAAGTGTGATATTTTGAACATGTTGAGAAAAAAAACTACATAATGCATCTTTGTATTGAAATGCTTGACATAAAAGAAAATAAGTAGAATTCCAACGTGTTGGAACATCTCTTGAAAATTTAATCGGTTTAATACCATTTATTTTACAAAACTTGGTTCATTCTCTCCTAACTTGAGAATATGACCAAATATAATTAAGTGCCGTTTTAATTGGATCAAGGAAATGTGATAATAATTTTAGTCCGTCTTGCACACATATGTTAAGGACATGACATGTACAACGAATATGAAAAAATTGACCCCCTAAATTTGGTTCACATAAGGATTTTAAATCATGAATGGATGCAGTATTTGCAGATGCATTATCAAATCCAATTGTTAAAATTTTTTCTACTAAACCATATTCATCAAAAATTACCTTCATCATTCTATAAATATTATGTGCATTATGTGGGTCATCAAAAACTCTAAATGCAATAAGTCTTTTTTGCATGGTAAATGATGCATCAATCCAATGACAAGTCACACCCATGTATGAGTGTGTTTGCCAATGGTCACTCCAAATATCAGAACATATAGAAATACGACCTTTCATCTCTTTAAATATTTCATTTAAAATATTTTACCATCTTTATATAATTTGAAAATATGACGTTTTGTTGTGTTTCGAGTCATTCTACATGCATCAGGGTTTAAAGCATTATGAACGTAATTAGTAAAATGAAGTTTTTCACCAAAGCTTAAAGAAAGATGTGTCATACAAGTTAATTTCACAAATTCTTCTCTATTTTTTGCATCTGAATATTTAAATAAATCTACACTACTCGTACCTCTACTAGATGATGCGTACCTGCCCATTTGAGTTGCGTCGTATCAATGCCAAGTTCAACCGGATGATGTTTTTTCATGTGCTTGATCATATTGCCGTATCCACCAGAAAATTTATAGATAACCCCACAATAGTTGCAAATTGCTCGTTGTGAACCATCTTCTAGGCGTTACAAATTAAAATGAATTTTGAAAATATCCGAAGACCGAGCCTTAACTTCTCTTCTTCGTGATTGTGCACTGACACTAGGGCCGCTCTCTTGGGTTGGCATATTTGACATTATGTTCTCAGATGAGCTTGCCATTTTTTTTTTGAGAAATTAGGAAGAAAAATAAGAAAATTGAATAATTGCAAATGATAACAAATTAACAACTAAATGAATTGAGATTGAGAATAAGATTATAAGAGAATTGTATTGAAGTGAGATTGAGAATAAGAGAATTATAGAAAATGAGAGAGTTGAGAATTTGGTGTGATGAAATTATGAAAAATGAATCCTATTTATAGAATTTTAGAATTTTTTGATACAAAAAATGCCCCTAAATATAACCGTTTTATTACCGTTATTAGGGGTACATTAGTAATTTACATTTTAAATAATAAAATTAAATTTATTTTTTAATTTTTTTTCAACGGCTACTAGCCGTTGGGGGTAGGGTTCCTGTTGGAACCCTACGGTTCCAACAGGAACCCTATGGTTCCAACCGGAACCGTTCGGTTCCGGTTGGAACCGTAGAACCGGTGGAACCGTACGGTTCCACCGGTTCCGACCGGTTTGGGTTGGGGTCGAACCCCAACCGAACCGGTTGGAACCGGAACCGTGGCCGGGTCTACTTGAAATTGCCTACAAACACACTTAAACGATAACTATATCCAAAAGGGAGGTAAATCGGGTATATGACAAAATAATGCTGAATTAAAAAATCTTTTCAAATTTAAGCTACTTAGTTATTAACGATTAAGCTTAGAAATCAATTTCCCTAATTAACAAATTCAATAATGACAAGATTAATATATGATATGAAAAGATAATATAAAACTTCCAATAAGTAAATGAGATAAGGATAAAGAAATTGACACCAGATTTATAGTGGCTCGGCCAACTCATTGCTTACGTCCACTATTCTAATCCACGCTTGAAACTTTCCATTATGTAAAATGAATCCGAACTTTACACCGAGAGTTTTTCGGGCTTACTCCCAAACCTTTACAATATATGTCTTTGATCCAATGTTCCTCTTAACCTTTTACACAATCCACTCTTGAGAGTATACACACTCGCATAAGAGATTTCCACACAAGTGTTTGATAATAAAAGTTTACAACCACAATTTGGATAGTCACAAAAGATTACAAAGAAGATTTAAATGTGAGTATCTCACCCAAATATATCAAAGCTAACTAATATGAATATGAAGATGAAGTATGAGGTTTTTCAAATGTAGAGAGTGTAAGATATAGAAGATTTAAAAAACTCTATTTGAAAGTGTTTGAAGTTTATTTGTGTAATCAAAAGATATATGAAAATGATTTTTGCTTTGAATATATTTTTCCAAAAATATTCCCATTTGCCAAAATGAAACAAAGCTTCAATTTATAGGCTTAAAACTGAATATGATCGTTTTTCTATTCTGATGTATGTATGCCGGTCTGATATCAAGAAACGACTTCTAGAAATATGACTGATGTGTTTTCGAAAGTTGAAAAGTGACAGGTATGAAGACCGATATAGACATCGGTATGATTTGGCTCGGTTCCAAAATGTATGAAAAATTCAGTTCTGACCGGTATGTCCATCTCAGACCAATATGTTTGTCTCAGCGATTGGTATACATGTCTCACTAAGTTTCTGATGACCAGTCAAACCCGACAATACTCAATATTTAGGCCACAACTCATTCTAAAAACTTCAAAATCAAGATCCGTAAATTTCTACATAAACAAGACACGTATATCTATCATCTATAAGACATTCAGCCTAAAAAACATTAAGATGAATATTTTGAAAATTTTCTAATGTGACACGTTTGTAGAAAACACTCATTTGAACATATTGTAGTAATATGGCTATAGAAAATGTTCTATATATCATAATTGTGTTCGTTTGAACAGTAGCAAATTAGAGACACATATCTATCTAACGGTATATTATTTGAAGTTTAATTCAATCGTTTTCTAATTTTTCAAAACTATTTTCCAATGCATTTTGGCATTAAAATTTATTTTGCTGTAAATAAAATACAAATGATTTCTCAAGCATTTAAAGCCATTTTAAATGCAATTGATGCAAAATGTATGATTCCTAAGAGCTTTCAAATATTTGAATAAACTCACTTACAGTTAGTTTTAGCTATTGATCACCATCTTGATCTTGATCTTGCTTGGCTCTTGCTCTTTGATCCTTTTCATCATCTTTTTGGCTTTTTATCATCTTGTAGCTCATTTTGGCTTCATCATCAACTTTGACCTCATCAAACTTGATCCGCTAATATGTAGATGTTTCTAAACCATCAAAACCAAGTCGTCGAGTCGCTAGCATTGATCATCTTTATAAAATTTCTTCATGTATTTGAGCTTTTTTACTTCATTGGCATCATCAAAATCATGGTACTAATAATCTCCCCCTTTTTTATGATGGCAACTCCATGTAGCTCAACTTGTGCATCTTTCTTTAATCTTAAGATTTAGATAAAATACACTCAAAAGAAAGATTAGCTTGAGGTGCATTCTTTTACTTTCTCTTCTCTTTTGACATTAGCATAAACGTGAGAAGGCAAGTGAAAGCTCATCTTTCTTAAAACACAGGTACAATATAAACATGATCCATAAAAAGTATTAACCAAGTAAAAGAACATGGATTCATGACAAACACAATTTGCCTATTATCTTATATAAATGGCATATTCATTTAAGTATAACAATTGTAAGGAAAAAATTTCTCATTTAAGCATAGCAATTGCATAAGATAAAATAAATTTTCAAAACATAAATTGTTCAAAGAAAATAATATAACATTTCAATCAAATAGACTAGAAGTAATAAAACATCCTAAGGGCTAGTAATTCCAACTAATTTATCATAATGATGACTTGTATATCCATAAAGTTCCCCCCTCAAGTTATGCTATCTAATAAAAATACTTGAAAACAAGGTTAACACAAATATAAGAATTTTCTCCCCTTTTAATAATTCTTCCCCTTGGCTAAACATATAAAGGAAAACATATATAGCACAAGCAACAAGATGTGAGAAGCAAGAAATAATCAATAAAACATGATTGCACCCCCTTAGATAACTATTTCATTTGCCATTAGCAAAACGAAAGAGAAGAGTAATGATGACTCTTTTTTTAAAATAAAGGATATAAATAGAGTCATGGCATAAGAGTACAATTTGCGTAGCATTTCACAATAATATCATTTTCTCATTTTAGCACATTAATTGCTAGAAACATATTCAAGCATAGGAATTGTATGAAATAATACAAATGATTCATACAACTTATGTAGTCCAAAGAAAATATCACATTTTAACCATATGGACTAAACATAACAAAGCATTATAAGAGTAAAATAATTTATACAATTTATTACAAGCTCTTAGATTTGATCACATTTGAATCAAGAAAATAAGATTTCATCATTTAAAATATGATTCAAACTTATAAAAACTAAAATCTTATTGAAAAGGAGTAATACATTTGAAAAATATAAGCTTTTAAAAAACATAAGATTATTCCTCTCATTTTGATAATCAACAATGAATTTAAAGAGAAATATCATGCTCAACAATCTCCCTCATCATTATTTAAAAACACATGAACACATAAGGAGATCGTATAAATTAAGCAATTGAATCATTCATAAAAAATTTAAAAATTTTATTCAGCAGCATAGACAATAATCAAGTGATCAAACATTGATATCCTCAAAAGGAAAATATGCATACATTCTAGTTATGCAACACAATAAGCATATTATGATCACATTTCATCAAAATCACTCAAATGTTTGATCATAAATATTGAAATAAAATAAATACAAGAACAAACATACATACATGATAATTTGTGCGGTAATCCTAATATAACACATTTAAGCACCACAAATTACATATTTCAAACTTTATCCAAAAGTATCAATTATAATTCTCATAATTTATTATATATGTTTATCATGCTAAGTGATTGCAATAGTTTACATACCTCTACTCACTTAAGGAGTGTGCAAGATTCATCACCTTAGTCATTTTAAGATTGCACTTGATATTCTTTTTATTGAGCTATTTCCTCACTTTGTGTTGAGTCTTTGGGATCATTTACATTTCTCATTAATTACTTTTCCCAAAGTTTCACCTACAAAATTATTTAAACACATTTGGGTACTTAAACTTTCTTGGGTCCATTAGGGTTAATTTTAGTTCCTTTGGGAACCCAAATAACATTCACATTTCTCTTTTTAGTCGAACAATCATAAATTTTATAACCTTGCATATTACATGCATGGCATTCAACATTTGATTTAATGACGTTAGATGCATATGCATATGATGAATATGTATATTATTTAGATGCCTTCAAAAAATAATTTTTCAAATATTTTTGCTTCATATGAGGCTTATATCATAATCCACATTTTCCAAATACACTTCTTTGTGAACCAAGTAATATTTTAAATTTCTTTTCACCTTGAGTGAACTTGTTCACAATGCACTGCAAACCATCTATTTTCATATTTAAATCATCATTTTCAATTTTTAAAAAGTCACAAGCACATGATGATTTAGAATTAGATGCTTCATTTTGCATGTTTTCTACATAATGTTCATGCTCTTCACTTAATCACATGTTTTCATTATCTAAAGCATGAATTTGTTCAATAATAGATGCATGCTCATTTTGATTAATCAACACATCATTTTCATGCTTGGTCTTTAAGCAAATATCATCATTTTCTAAAGTACGAATTTTATTCATACATGATGCAAGTTCATGTTGATATAATGTATGCTCTTCCTTAATCAAATTATATTTCTTCCTAATAGTATCATATTTATCATGTAAATCATTCAACATGTCAAGCATTTCATCATAATCGGAAATTTCATTTTCACAAACAATAATAATTTCTTTTTTCGATTCCCCTATAAGATTTTCTATAGCCATGAACGTTAAATTACAAGTTTCATCATTTGATAAGCTAGGATCAATATTGCATTCATCTAATTTATTATTTCCCTCATATAGCAATTTTATGGATTTTCATAATTCATATGCATTTGTAAATTTGGGAATCCTATCAATTATGCTTTTATCTAATGCTTCATATAAAAATTTAAGTGTATTAGAATTTACCAAAGTTTTTCGCCATCCCGTGATTTCTTTATCTCCACCAATATCATAGGCGAGCAAAAATATGACCATCATTCTTTTTCAAAATTTGAAGTCTGTTCTGTCATAAAATGGCGGTCTATCGGTGAATGCTCCTTCGGCGAAATATGTTGTGTAACTTGTAGTGGCCATGATCGATTCTCAGACGATTAAGTCTTTGTTGAGAATATCTCGCTATGATACCAATTGAAATTGACTACAAGCATATTTAAACAACAACAACAACTATACCCAATATGGGGGTGAATTGGGTATGTGACAAAATAATATGGAATTAAAAAT
This sequence comes from Zanthoxylum bungeanum, assembly GCA_019454045.1. Classification (NCBI taxonomy): domain Eukaryota; kingdom Viridiplantae; phylum Streptophyta; class Magnoliopsida; order Sapindales; family Rutaceae; genus Zanthoxylum; species Zanthoxylum bungeanum. The sequence continues at coordinate 30,655 of SKCR01038367.1, forward strand.
CTTTTCAAATTTAAGCTACTTAGTTAGTAGCTTTACCGATTAAGCTTGAAAATCAATTTCCCCAATCTACATATTCAATAATGACAAGATTAGTATATGATATGAAAAGATAATATAAAACCTACAATAAGTAAATGAGATAAGGATAGAGAAATTGACACCAAATTTATAGTGGTTCGGCCAACTCCTTACCTACGTCCACTACTTCAAGCCACGCTTGAAGCTTTCCATTATGTAAAATGAATTCGCACTTTACACCGAGAGTTTTCCTGTCTTACTCCCAAACCTTTACATAGATTTCTTTGATCCAAGGTTTCTTTTAACCTTTTATGAAATTCCACCATTGAGAGTATACCCACTCACACAAGGGATTTCCACACAAGTGGTTGATAATAAAAGTTTACAACCACAATTTGGGTACCTACAAAAGATTATAAAGAAGATTTAAATGTGAGTATCTCACCCAAATATATCAAAGCTCACTAATATTAATATAAAGATGAAGTATGAGCTTTTTCAAATGTAGAGAGAGTAAGATATAGAAGATTTGAAAAACTCTATTTGAAAGTGTTTGAAGTTTGTTTGTGTAATCAAAATATATATGAAAATGATATTTGCTTTGAATATATTTTTCCCAAAATGTTCCCCTTTACAAAAATGAAACAAAGCTTCAATTTATAGGCTAAAAACTGAATATGACTATTTTTTTCTATTCTGAGGGCGGTATGTCAGTCTACAGTACCGGTATGTCGGTCTGACATCAAGAAACGACTTCTAAAAATATGACTTTTGTATTTTCAAACGTTGAAAAGTGACTGGTATAGACACCGATATGATTTGGCCCGGTTCCAAAATATATGAAAAATTCAGGTCTGATCGATATCGTGGCCGGTATGTCTGTCTCAGATCGATATGTATGTTTCAGTAAGTTTCTGATGACCAATCAACCCTAACAGCACTCAGTATTTTGGCCATAACTCGATCTAGAAAATTCAAAATCAAGATCCGTAAATTTCTACATAAACTAGACATATATATATATCATCTATACAAAATTCAACTTAAAAAAATTAAGATGAATTTTGTGGGATTTTTCTATTGTGACATGTTTGCAAAAAATGCACATCTGAACATGTTGTAGTAATATGGTTCTAACTATCGGAATTGTGTTCTGTTTGAACTGTAGCAAACTTGAGACACATATCTATCTAACGATATATCAATTGAAATTATTCCAACCATTTTCTGATTTTTCAAAATCATTTTCTAATGCATTTGTGCATTGAAATTTATTTTGGTGCAAATAAAATGCAAATAATTTCTTAAGCTTTTAAAGCCATTTTAAATACAAGTGATGCAAAATGTATAAATCCTAAGAGATTTCAAACATTTGAATAAACTTACAATTATTTTTAGCTTTTAATCATCATTTTGATCTTCATCTTGTTTGTCTCTTGCTTTTTGAGTTTTTTCATCATCTTTGACTTTTTATAATCTTGTAGCTCATTTTGGCTTCATCATCAACTTTGACCTCATCAAACTTGATTCGTAATATGTAGATATTTTTAAACCATCGAAACCAAGTCGTTGAGTCGCTAACATTGATCATATTTTCCAAATTTCTTCATGTTTTTTAGCTTTTTTTGCTTCATTGGCATCATCAAAATCATGGTACTTACACCCCTAATATTTGATAAAACTAATCGAAATACTTCTGGTATTTACAAATTAAACAAAACCATATGTCTTCCAAAAATACTCTCTAAATAAATATTTCAAGTAGGGTTGGTAGAAAATCCCGAATTTCTAATCCCAATCGGGATCCCTTCTCATTCTGTTTGGGGGGATTCTGGATAGGGGTGGTAATTTGGGTTAGGATTCGTTTATTCGTTCGATTCTATTCGCTTTAAAGCGAATACGAGTTTGAAAAAAATGGATTCGTTTAATAAATGGGTCGATTCAATTCGATTCGTCTATTAAACGAATAGAATATGAATTTAAGCTCATTGATTCGTTTATTCATTTAAGATTCATTTTATTATTTTCTTTTACTAGTTATTGTTATTTTTCAATTAAGATTCGAGAAATTATTTCTAATTATCATATAAGAAAATTATCGATATTTGGTGAAGTATTTTTAGTAAATATATTAATTACATATTTCATATGTATATATTTATGAAAAATTAATTTAAATAAATTATGTTATTGAATTATATCATGACTAAATGAATATTCGCATTCGATTCGTTCAATAAACGAATCAAATACGAATCATGATATTAGGATTCGTTTAATAAACGAATCGAATACGAATCAATCACATTTTGATTCAATTCGTTTAGGATTCGATACAAATTCAATTCATTGATTCGTTTTGACACCCCTAATTCTGGAAGATACGTTGTCTGGAATAAAAAAAATCGGGCCGGGATTTGGGATGATTTTTATCCCAAATCTCGATTAGGATTCGAGATCCCACACCATTTTGTTTGGGATTCAGGATGATTTTTCATCCCCATTCAAAATACCGACCGGGATTCGAGATAATTTCTTCATCCCGAATAGTAATCAGGACGTGACGGAACATCCTGATTGCCATCCTTATTATCATGGGGTTTTGTTATAACAGAAAATGGGCTTTGTTTAGTTTTTAAATATCATGGGGTTTCGATTAGTTTTGTCAAATATCAAAAAATTATGCCTTTTTCCCTCGATGGGATTGTAAGTTGAAAAACTTCACTTCAAAATGTTAATGCAATCCTGTCAACAATATGGTCATTACACAAACAGTTAAGTAAGCTTTATGGCTCAAAGGATTGGTCAGTGGATTGGGAATTGATCAAGAGGATGTCACTATGTTTTGTGACAGTTAAAGTGCTATGGATTTGACTAAGGATCCAAAGCATCATGAGAGAACAAAACATAAAGACATAATGCTGCTTTCATTAGTGATGTGGTGCCAAAAGATTTTGTCAATAACAGAAAATAAGCATTCATATCAACCCAGTTGACATGTTAGTTAAATGTTTATCTAGAGTTAATCTTGAGCATTAGGACTGTTGATGTAGAGAAAGAAAAAGTAAGAAAGATTGGTGGAGAAATAAAGAGCTAATTCTTGAAAAGATTTTGAATTCTTGAAGAGTTAATTCTCATCGTTTATAATAGAATTATGCTTTTTTTCCATATTAAATCATCAATCAAAACCCCCAAAATAATAAAAAATTAAAAATTAAAAATTAAAATCGGATGCTTTTTAAGAAATCGAAAATTGGCCAATTAATCGGTCAGAATTGCTTGAAATTCAATGACAGTTTAAAATGATAAAAAAAATGATCGGATCAAACCATTCAAATAGTAATTTGCGATTAGTCAACGTCTAAAATAGCACAAATTTAAGTGTTTCATACTTCAGATAAATGGAATTTACCTTGAAGGGTTTGAGAGTACTTGCTACATATCTTGTCCAAAATCAAATAAAAAAGTTGTGTGAAGAAACAACAAAAGCCGAGAAGGTTCTTGTTCTCTTGCTATGACACATAAAAGTAGAATACTTTCTATTGTAAATTCTCTAAATATATAGTATGTGTGTAGGATGGTCATGTCCTTTGGGTTGTGCCTTATGGGAAAGACACAAGCATGTAGAGACATGTCCTCTAATTTGGAAAGATGAGAATCTATGCCTCAAATGGCATAAGGAGAGGGGTATAACCCTTGGGAGGGTTACACCCCACACCAAAGGGTTTCCTCAAATGCACTCTTCCATGCCTATAAATTAAAAGGTCTTGAGTTCATTTGGCATAAAAAAAAAAACATAAGTCTCATACATTGTCTTATAGTGTCCTTTAAGAAAGAGAGAGTTTCCATCATTCTTCCTTGTTCAAGATCTTGAGAAAGTAGTGCCCCTCTCTCAAGAAGAATCCAAGTAATCCTGGCAGAACATTAGCCACAAAACCATCCATAGAGCACCGAGACGGAGCTAATAAGTTCTTAAGGATAGAGGCAACTCGACTTGGACCAAGTTAATCATCATCCTCAAGTTTCCAGGTTTTTCTAATAGTTCATATTAAATTAGCATGTTAGTGTAGATGTGATTTCCATTGTTCTGGTTTTGAATGGTTAAGATTTATTTAATGCATGTTATTTTCGTTTAATGACACCAAAATCACCACAATCTTAAGAACTTATTACTTTAAGTGTTGTTAGATGAGAATTTGCATGTGTTAATAGCCATTTTTCTGGAAAAAATTATATTATATGCATGAAAAATACGCAAGGGCATTCGAACGCCCGACGAATTCGTAGGCAAAAATTTTGATTTTGGTAATCTCGTTCGAACGCGTCTTCAAACACAACTCGAACGTAAGTATTCTACCAAAGAACGTTCGAACGCGTTTACGAATGCTACACGAACGTAAACTCTCTGGAACACTTCGTTCGAACGCATTTACGAACGCTACACGAATGTAAACTCTCTGGAACACTTCGTTCGAACACGTTTACGAACGCTACACGAACGTGAACTCACAGGAAATGGTAGCAAAAAGAGAAAGAAAATGGAGTTGATTCTACCTAAGTAAATAAGAAGTTCAAGGGGAAGTGCTACAACTGTGGAAAAAATGGTCATATGGCAAAAGACTGCAGAAACAAGAAGTCTCAGGACAAAGGCAAGAAAAAGAAAAATGAGGCCCATGTCACTTAAGATGAGCAACTAACTGATGAGATCTCAGAAATGAACCTCTCTGCAGTTGTAACAGAAGCCAACTTGGTTGGGAATCTGAGAGAATGGTGGGTAGACACTGGGGCTACTAGTCATATATGTGCTGATAGCAAGATGTTTTCCTCATATCAGAAGGTCGATGGTGGCGATCATCTGACAATAGGAAACTCGTCTACCTCTAGAGTGGTTGGACAAGGCACAGTGGATCTGAAGATGACATCTGGAATGAAGCTTACATTGAAGAATGTTATGCATGTTCCTGATATTTAGAAGAACTTGGTCTCGGGCTCTCTCCTTAGCAAGAATGGCTTTAAGCTTGTATTTGTTTCTGACAAGTTTGTACTGTCTAAAAATAATATTTATGTAGGAAAATGATACCTCACTGAGGGCATTTTCAAGTTCAATGTAATGAATGTCAATCGACACAGTGCTAATAATAAAGCTACAACTTCCGCTTATATTATTGAGTAACAAAATGTATGGCATGAGAGGTTAAGACATGTTAATTATGATACAATGCGTAAACTAATTAACATGGATTTTATACCTAAATTTATAATTGATAACCAACATAAATATGAGGCATGTGTTGAAGCAAAAAAGTATAGAGCATCATTTCATTCCATAGAACGAAGTTCTGAACCCTTGGAACTTGTACACTCTGATGTGTGTGATATGAATGTTGTGCAAACAAGAGGCGGTAAAAAATACTTTGTCACTTTTATCGATGATAGCACAAGATTTTGTTATGTGTATTTGCTGAGGAACAAATGTGAAGCTATTGAGAGTTTTATACATTATAAGAACGAAGTTGAAAATCAACTTGGCAAGAAAATCAAAAGAATCGGGAGTGACAGATGTGGTGAATATGTGTCACCATTTGGTGAATAGTGTTTCAATCATGGAATTATTCACGAAACTACTGTTTCTTATTCACCTCTGAGTGCAAAAATGAACGTTGAAGGAAATGATGAACGTCATATTGACAAGCCCTGGTTTACCCCAGAACTTGTGGGGGAAGCCTTGCTTTCCGCCAACTACGTTCTGAACAAGCTACCTTACAGAAGATTGGACAAGACACCATATGAGTTATGGAAAGGTCACTTACCTTCCTACAAATATCTGAAAGTGTGGGGGTGTCTTACCAAGTAATGGTTCCTAAACCTAAGAAGGTTAGAATAAGACCCAAAACTGTTGCTTGTATATTCATTGGATATGCTCGCAACAGTAGTGCGTATCGATTCTGATGGAGTTGGTGCTTGGAGTGCCAAATTTGTACATTTTTATTATTTATTAATAAAATAACTATATTTTTCATTTCATACCTTATTAATGGTATTGTCATTATGCGTATTAGATTGATGTATAGATATGCTAAGAATGACATCTACCTTAGAATAGTCTTGACACTAGGTGTAAACTATTCTTAAAGTAAATATTCATAGTCGTTGGTTTTGGAATACGATCAAATTTCTATAACCTATAAGACTAGCACATATCGTATATTGGAATTGGAGTTCCAATGGTTTAACCCGATGTACCATGAGTTTTGGAAACTCGTATAGACATGTGGGTATTCGTTGAAGCGAATACTGAATAACTCATAGTTGATTCCTAATAGTTGGAAATACACACCACCGTCAATAGGAATATCCTCGAATCAAGTAGCATATGTAATCCTTTGACTATAGGATAGCATTGATTTTATGTAAGATCATCCACACTTTGATGTCATGTATATCAAAAACCTTTCTTGGTCTGGCCTCTAGATGTTCATTGGGTGTGGACCGATTCACTCAGTAATCAAGTGTGAAGCAAGATAGGATCTGTCGGTCCATATGTGTACCATAATGGGTTTAGGTATCCATGTAAGTAATGTCATGATTCTTAAAGACTTTGGCCAAAGCCGGTCACCTAGGGTGGATCACATCAGTTGTAAAAAATCGTGGACATGTCGATATGAAATGTGCGCCTTGGAAACATGACGGTGTATTCTATGTTTCCTAAGCACAACTCAGATAGCCTACGACGGAGGGATTATTGAACATATGTGATTACCTCGACTTGTATAGTTCAAAAAAGTCATTCGTATTTTTCATGAATTCCGAGGTGGCCGAATTGCGTACATATTATCTAGGCTTATATGACGAACGTGTCTGAACTTAGAGAGTCCCAATATGAAGTGTACCCGTTGAGCACTTGGGTAGCCGATTATTTTTGATAAAAGATAATATTCGATATTATAATTATCAACTAAGATAATCAAGTGTTATTAGATAACATTGATTGTTTACTTTGACTTAATTGGATTAATTCAATAATTACACAAGGGCTTAATTGTAAAATCATAATTATCTCTACCATTTGAGGATATTATGGTAATTGTAAGTATGTAATAATATGTGGTTTTGGCTTGATTTAATTGGATTAAATCAAAGTGGAAAACATTTAACTAATCCAATTCCTAATCATTGGCTTGATTTAATTCGATTAAATCAAAGTGGGAGACAATGGAGATTAGTCACACCTAATTATACATATTTGGACAAATTGGATTAAGTCCACTTAAAAGTTGATTACAACTTTTATTAATTAAAAAGTACCTAAGTTTTGTTATAAATAGCAAGCTTTATGAGGGTTTTAATTACAAGTAAAAATACAAGCAAATTCTTAGAGAAATTAGCCTAAGTTAGGGAAGTGTTTAGAGAAGCTTGTGAGGTCTCTACAATATTTCATCTAGGAGAAATCTAGATTGGATCTTGAAGTGAAACTTGCTAATATTGGAAATCAAGATTGGATCTTGAAGTAAAGCTTGCACACCTTGGAGGTTCTCCAACCATTTCAACAAAGAAGAAGTAGATTGGATCTTGTATCAAACTTGCTAGGTAAGTTTGAACTTCTCTTAAGTTATGAATTATGTATTAGATGCATGATCACATAGCTTAATGTTGAAATAATGCTAATAAATTGTGTTATGATGCTTTGGAAGTATAAACATAATATGCTTGTAATTGAGTCAAAATATTTATGTTAGACATAAACATAAATGAGAGTTTGGAACTCTAGATTAAAGCTTAGAGCTATGACTACCATTCTAGAATCACTTGACCACATTTGGGTGACCTAGAATTGTTCATGATACATTTCTTATGGGATTTTAATTTGGTTTGTGTATTTGATTCAAAATTTACGCAAATGCATATTTAGAATAAATTTATATTTTTGTAAAAATATTTGATATTTTGAAAAACTTGATTTTTATTCTATAACATGTGTTGATATTGGTTTTGATTTTAAAAATTAATTTTGGGTGTTTTTGAAGTGTTTAAGGAAGACCGAAAGTTATTAGGGTAATAGACCCTAATTGCTTCAGCTCTCTGGAAATTTTCCAGAGAGCTGAAGTTTTGTTTTGAAAACAAAGCATTTGTAAAATAATAAAAAAAAAATCGTTGGCTGGCGTATGTGTGCGCATTATAGCGCGCGTACGCGCTGCACGCAGTAATTTTGTTTTGCTTCATTTTTGAGTTTCTGGACTCCGATTCAGTCCCAATTTTTTCCTATACACTCGTAATGGAATATAGTATTTCATTAAATAATTGAAAATTACATCCATGCTTGATATCCATGGGTTAGACCCATTTTTGGTGCTCAGGGCACCGATCCGACCCTAGGGGTTCCACAACTGCCCCAACAGATTCTTGGTACACAAGTCTGAAATTCCTGACATCAATCTGAATATGATAATTGAGTCAATGAATGCGACATTTTTTGAAGAGACATTTCCTTGTAAGGAAAGACAAAGAACATAGTCTCTCAAAAGAACTATTGACACTGTCAAAGACAGTGATTAGGATGACCAAGAGTCAGATCAACGTGAAAATGTTGAGGTAATTGAACCTAGACGTAGCAAAAGAGCTAGTACGTCTAAGTCATTTGGACTCGATTTTCCGACACACTTGTAGAAAATGAGCCTCAAAGCTATAAAGAAGCAATGTCTTCGTCGGAGGCACCTTTATGGAAAGAGGCTATCAATAGTGAGATTGATTCCATCATACAAAACCATACTTGGGAGTTGGTTTATCTTCCTCCAGGTTGTAAGCCATTGGGCTACAAATGGATATTCAAAAAGGGAAGATGAAACTGGATGGATCAATATATAAGTACAAGGCAAGACTTGTCATAAAAGGTTATAGACAAAAGGAAGACCTGGATTATTTTGATACCTATTTACCAGTGACTCGTATCACGTCAATAAGAATATTTATATCTATAGCAGCTATATTTGGTCTTGAAATACATCAAATGGATGTAAAGACGACATTCTTAAATGGTGAACTAGATGAAGAGATTTAAATGGAACAACCAGAAGGTTTCAATATTCCTGGACAAGAACAGAATGTGTGCAAACTTGTAAAATCCTTATACGGATTAAAACAAGCACATAAATAATGGCATGAAAAAATTGACAAAGAGATGTTGTCAAGTGGGTTCAAAATTAATGAGTGTGATAAGTGTGTATACATCAAATCAACTCAAAAATGATATGTCATTGTGTCTCTACGTAGACGATATGCTGATAATTGGTAGTAACCATAAGATGATTCAGTCTACCAAGAAAGTATTGACCAACAAATTTGATATGAAAGATTTATGAGTAGCTGATGTGATCTTAGGAATTAAGTGTTGGGGTTGGTGCTCAGAGCGCCAATCCGGACCGTATTTATGTCTGATTCATGAATACGAACATCCCATTATTCCATAATATTACTTATTTATGGTTGCACCTCTTGTTCTTATATACGTATTCGATCTAATTACTATTAGATTGAAACTAAATGTGGTTTAGTGATATGTATATATTAGACAAAGGTCCGATAATATATAATACAGTACACAGTTACAAAGGGAGTTTGTAATTGACATTGGGAAGTGTCACTGTTATATATATATTATCAAACATAGTTACTGGTCAAGATTTGCTAACACGGGTCGGTTAGTTAAATCTTTTGAGACCAGTACATGTCGTATATCGTGACTTGGTCCGATGGTTTATCCCAATGAACCATGAGTCTGGAGAGACTCGTATAGACGTGTAGGTGTTTATAGTGTATAAACACTGAACGACTCACCGAAGATTCTTAATGGATGGTACACCAACGTCAATAAGAATCTTCTGGGGTTGAGTAGCATAGTGGTCCTTCGACTTGAGACATCACTGTGGATGTATGAGACATCCTCCACACTTAGATGGTAGTCACGTCACCGATCTATTTAGATCAGACCTCCGCCTGTTCGTTGGGTGTGGACCGATCCTCAGGATATCCTGTGTGTGTCAAGATAGGATCCGTCAGTTCTGTGTACAGAGCATAGGTAGTCCATATATAATTAGCAGTCTGTTAAATCTGTGGCCACATTATACTTCGGAAGTAAGTTCCGAATGTTATTTAGAGATTACTAATAGATACGTCGATGAGATAATACCTATAGAGATTTGACGTTTAAATCTATATCTCTGGGATTATTTGGATACCTGTGACGGGGGGATTATACGTATGCAATGACCTCGACCTGTATGATTCAGCGAGATTATCCGTGATCGTCATAATCTACAGGTGGATAGATTATGGACACGAAATTGGTTTTCGTGACGGATATACCTGAATCTAGAGAGTCTCAATAATGAAACATACTCGTAGAGCACCAGAGCAACATTTATGAATAATGATGATTATTTATAAATCGTTTAATCGTTAAACGAAAAATACATGCGAACGGGCCGAACCGTCATTTCCTAATTAATGTGTATTTGTATTTAATATATGATATTATTAAATACACATTAATAAATAGTCAAATAAAGGTATTTGACATATATCATTAATATATGTATTTGAGATATTTAAAGTAAATATAATACATATGTTTCATGTATTTGTATTTAATTAATTATTTAATTATTTAATTATTAAATGATTAATATAATTAAAATATAAATATATCACCAAATGATAAAGTTAGGAAATGATTATAAGTGTTTTATGTTGACTTTAAAGTAAAGGAAATGGTAGTCAAATTGGATTTGACTTCTTTGATATTTGTTTAAAATGTTTAAAATTGAAATATCATTTTTTCTTTATTTTTCTTCATAAATTTGGCCATGACCTTAAAATATATAAGAGTTATATTTTTTGGTTGCCTTTGTTGACTTAATTAAATATCTAATAAAGTGTTATTAGGATATTTATGTAAGTTGACTAAATTGAATTGAAATGAAATTGAAATTAAAAAACTTGTATTTGTCTTTGATCAATTTCGGCCAAGGCAAGTGTGATACAAGTATATATTGTTTTTCATTTCATTTTATTCTTAACCTAATACACTTTAAAAGAAAACTCCATTAATGGAAACCAAAGAAAGCTTGTGAGAAAGAAAGAAGAAACCAAAGAAAGCTTGGATTTTAGTAAGTTTCTCCAACTTACTATTAGAAAGGAAAATGTTCCTTAGGATCTAGGCTTTAACATATGATGTTCTTAGGTTATTTCTTTCTTTATTCTTTGTGTTTTTGATGATGGAAGTTTTGGTGAAAGTGTAAAACATGTATGATGAAGGAAGCTTATGGCTATTGTAGCAATAAGTGTTCTTTTATGTTTTTGGAAACCTTGTTGCTAATCTAGAGTTTTTGACCCACTCTTAGATGACCTAAATTTGATCTTGAGTTGTTTCATTGTGTTGAGACTTTGATTGGATGAAAGAAACATGATTGAAGTATTGGATTTAACCAATTTGGTCTAATTTGTCCAATTTGAAGAAATTGAAAAATTAGGATTCATGACCAATTCCAAATTTGGGGATTTTCATATATGTTGTGTATATGATGCATATAAAGTTTCATGTTCATTGGATTACATCTTGATGTGTTTTGATGCATGAAATGACAAAGTGCACAAAATGGCACCATTGTGGGAGCATTCGGCCAAGTCACTAATATTTGGGGATTTTGATTGTTTTGGTGTTTTGATGTTTTGAACATGCTAAGTTCATCTTAGAAATGATTTAGAATCATTCAAAATTGATTTGATCAATTTCGGACTAAAATGGACAAAGTACCAATATAAGGGTAATTCGGTAAATTCACTTAAATATGATTTATTTGAATTTCATTTCATAATTTGATTATTGGATAATTAAATAAATATGTTTATTTAATTAATCCGAGAAAAAATTTTGAAATCGGAAAATTTGATTTTCCACCTCTTCCACTCCGTTACCGGATTCTGCCCCTCAAACCCCAACATTAAGATCTCCAGAACATCAGAAGGGTATATATTATCTCAGACTCACTATGTTGAGAAGATACTTGAGAAATATAATAAAGGAGATTTAAATGTAACTAGAACTCTTGTAGACCTAACTCTTCATTTATCGAAGAATACTGGCTCAAGCGTATCGCAATTAGAGTATTCGAGAATCATCGGAAGTCTGATGTATCTCACAAATTGCACACGTCTGATATCGCTCAAGCTGTAAATAGGCTTAACAGATATACGAGCAATCCAGGACATAACCACTGGAAAGCCATAGTAAGAGTTTTAAGATATCTGAGAGAAACTTCAAAATATGGTATGCATTATACGAGATATCCTGCTTTTCTAGAGGGATACAGCGATGCTAACTGGATATCTGATACAGTGGATTCTAAATCTACGAGTAGATTTATCTTCACACTTGGTGGTGCAGCCGTGTCATGGAAATCCTCGAGACAAACATGTATTGCCCGGTCTACTATGGAATCAGAATTCATAGAATTAGACAAAACAGCGGAAGAAACAGATGGCTTCGATAATTCATAGAGGATATTCCAAATTGGCCCAAACCAGTGTCAGCGATAAATATACATTGTGATAGTCAATTGTCTATTGGGAGAGCCCAAAATATAATGTATAATGGTAAGTCTCGACACATACGTCGCAGACATAATACTATACGCAACTGCTCTCAAGTGGCATAATTTCGATCGATTATTTCAAATCAAAGGAAAACCTAGTGGATCCACTTACTAAAGGTTTACCTAGAGAGCAAGTTGAGAAGTCATCGAGAGGAATGGGCTTGAAGCCTATAAATTAAGAATTGTCACTGTGGAAACCCAACCTAACTGACTGGAGATCCCAAGATCTAGGTTCAAAAGGGACAACATAAACTTTGTGCAATTCAAAACAAGCACTGTAGAGTTTTTATACTCTTTTCCATTCTTGTAATGACGCAGAGTGTTGTCTGTCAAGGTTAGGATAAGCTAAGGCTTTTAATGATCACTATATTAGGAGAAGAGTCCTAATTAGGGTAAATGCAGATTACCTCTTTATAGTAGATCACATATTTCAAGTAAAAAGTGAGGTCGCTTCCATGGGATTTTTACAGGCTGATTTCCCTAAAGGACTTGATGAATCCAAGACCAATGTTCATGGCCGAAATGAACATAACCGTAGAACGGTAAATGGTCGAAGTAAAGCTGTGTGTTGGCAATTGTCTTGGTTTACACCAACGGCATAACAGTTCAAGACTATGGGTCACTGGTTTGCCAAGTAAATCTGATTGTCATTCACTATGAAAGGTTCAAGGCGAAAGCTACCTATTTCGATGCAGCTTTATTTCACGGAAATTCTCTTAAGTATCTACATTCATATTTAGAGAATTGTGGGGGATTGTTGTAAATTCTCTAAATATATAGTATTTGTGTAGGAGGGTCATGTCCATTGGGTTGTGTCTTATGGGAAAGACACAAACATGTAGGGACATGTCCTCTAATTTGGAAAGATGAGACTTTATGCCTCAAAGGGCATAAGGAGAGAGGTATAACCCTTGGGAGGGTTACACCACACACCAAATGGTGCCCTCAAAGGCACCCTTCCATGCCTATAAATTAAGAGGCCTTGAGTTGATTTGGCATCCAGAAAAATATAAGTCTCATACATTGTCTTAGAGTGTCCTTTAAGAAAGAGAGAGTTTCCACCATTCTTCCGTGTTCAAGATCTTGAGAAAGGAGTGCCCCTCCCTCAAGAAGAATCCAAGTAATCCTGGGAGAACATTAGCCACAAAATCATTCGTAGAGCACCGAGGTGTAGCTAATAAGTTCTTAAGGACTAAGTTAATCATCATCTTCAAGTTTCCAGTTTTTTCTAATAATTCATGTTAAATTGGCATGTTAGTGTAGATGTGATTTCCATTGTTATGGTTTTGAATGGTTAAGATTTATTTAATGCATGTAAATTTCGTTTAATGACACCAAAATAACCACACTTTCCTTATAACATGATTTACTCGGAAGTCAGCCTAACAATCACATTTAAATTACTTGTATTGACTCTAGTGTCAACTCTTGAGTCTTGCATACAATAATAGGTAATACGACTTTAAACAATATTTTGATGCTGTGGCTTTTAAGCCATACATGGTTAGAAAAAGCTCTAATAGTGTTTGGTAATTATGACTTTAAACAATATTTTTAGGAAAAATAGTAAAGATGTTATAAGTTTTTTTTTTTTAATCAACAGACAGTAAGTAAATAGACACTGATGTCGGTTATTGTGAAGAATTGGCAACAGATGAGTGGATGTGACCCTGTTATAAGAATGTTGGTTGTTTCTTATGTGAAACACATGTTTTTTTTTTGTTTAACATAATTAGATTTGCAGTTTTAGATCAACACAATAAGGTCAATTTTGAATCTCTGTAACTTGGCTTGAGAATCTGGGGAGACTTGAATCTTGTCCTTAAGCGTGCTTGGAGAGTGTAACAATGAAATACACAACATTCAAGGCAAGATCTGGTGTAATCCCCCAAAATATTCTAATTTCATCCACCTCTACTGTATCAAACATGTCCTAAGAGGTTTCTCTAGCTAGTTCATTAATATTTTGATCTCTAGTCTCTCTTAAAATTGTATCCTTTGTAAATCTACATCAAGATGCAGCTAATGCATTGTGGAGAACAAGTAGAATCATGTCTAGCTTGAGCCCTGTTAGTTCCATCATTTGGATCTAAAACTGGACCCAGGGATCGAAAAAGAGGGGAATCAATGGTGATATCCTCTGGGTTCTCAGAACTCCACTGTCTCCAGTTGAGTTCAAAGCTCAACCCGGGTTCGTCATCAGTTTTAGCTGGCTCCTTTTCCTCTGATATCTCCAGCATTGGCTGCTTTCCAGGTCTGCGTGAGAACAAGTTTGGTTCAGTTTCTCCTTCTGACTCTTCCTGTATTTCTGAGACTTCTTGCATTGGCTCCTTGCCAGAACTGTGTAAACTTGAGCTTGAGCTTGGTTCAGGTTCACTTCTCGTCTCTTCTACCTTTGGGATGTTCTGGAGAGGGTCCTTGCTTAACATTGAGCTTGATGTTTCTCCAGCTTCTATTGGCCAGTGAGGCCCTAACTTAAACTTCTCATTTCTTTGAACCAGAATATGCTTATCTCTGCACATTTCATAAGTCTTCTTTACACAGGGATCAAGTTCCTCCTGTACCAACATAGATGCCAAAAGTTTTCAAACAATTCTGTTGAATAATCTTTTGACTTGCCCATAATGTAGAAAAGAAGGATTACATCACACAATTCATTGATTGATTCATGTAATATAATCAAGTTTGTTACCTCTTTGATATATCTGCTAGCTAAAACATCCTTTTTGCAGCCATTGTATTCATTGGGGTACAGAAATCTGCAAGCAGCGAGAAGAGCCGATGCTGCGATCACTGAAGGCTTAAATTGTGTAAAATAGATGTCTGTCATCAAAACAATGTAAATGATCAGATATCGCGAGGAATTTTTATATTTAAACAAGGCCTATTAGATATCATGATCATCTCAGTTCAGTAAGATTATGAGCTTACATGATTAGAAATCGGAACAACAGAAAATGCAGAATTTGAGATTAGTTTCTGTTCTGTAAGCTAACTTACCGGCTTGTGCTTGGATTATGATCTCGTTGAGGGTTCTGCGCTTAATGCCTTTTCCCACTGGGGTCTTTTCAACAAAGAACTCCTCAAAGTAGATGGCTGTTACAGCACGCATTCGCCACTTAAGTCCATTGAGAATCTGAAGTTCCATGTTCAGTATGTGTTCTTTGTAGTCATTCAGATTCCTTTCAATCTTTTAACACATAATCAAACCAGACTAATAAGAGCCAAATTTATTTATTTTTTAACAAGGGAAAAAATTAAGGTACATAAACTGTCCCACCACAAGATAGCGATATCTGAAAGCTTGGTCTCTCACTTTCCAAGCAAGTGTCAGACAACAAATGGCAGCAAGAACAATATCATTTCGCACAAGTCCTAGCACATTCTGATTACATAAGTTTGAAGTAAATCAAATAAGCACTAATCTTTGAAAATTCATAATTTTTCAAGTTCTGAAATATTGTAATACCGGGAGTTGATTCCTGGAAATGTATCTGTCAAAGTAATTCATTGCAAGATAAGGTATGAATGCATCAAAATTGGAACATTTCGAGTTCTGCAAGAAACACATGAAATACTAGTAAGTTTCAGAAATTGATCAAAGATTTCAAGTTTGATTCAGAAATCAAACAACCAAAGCATCTAATTATTTTGTGTTACTGAAATTACTTGCTCTTCTTATCAGTAAGGTAAACCTGTGCAATTGAATGAAGGTAAAGAAAAGGAAATAAAGCAGAGGAACCAGGGTAACTCTTTAAGTTTCTTAGTAGCCAAGCATGTTCAATTCATGAAAAAAAAAGCACAAAAACATAAACTTTCTTTCCTTTCTTTTTCTCGGCTTTCCCCACAACCAAACAGAATCTGTAATACACTGAAAGAAATTCCCAACAAACGTACAAGATTCACATTTCTTCCATTATTTAATCCTATAAGGTGCCACCCAATTCATATTTCTTTTCCTAGGAACCAAACAGGAAAGCGGGAGCACTTACTTCAAGGATCACATTCAGAGCTACTTTTCTCAGAATCGCTTCTTTGCTGTCTGCGTAGCCAGCTGCGGCCATCGACTCCGATTCCACATCAAAGAACTTCTCAAAAGCTTGTTGTTGTAGTGAGTTATCATAATTGAAATCCATTTTCAATTTTGAAAGATTTTGAATGCTTGTTTCTTAGTAAAGATAAAAGAAATGCAAAGAAATAGAAAGGAAATGAAAGGAGTTGAATCAAAAGATCGAGTCGAGTTTCCTCTCTCTAGAAAAAAAAATTATTTCTCTCTCTCTAGACAGTTAATAACGTTTGATGATTTGTTCGTTAAAGAATGATATGAAATTTTTGGCGGTTCAGTGGTGATTTGTATTCTGTTCTTTTCTCTGCAACTGGTCCGGTGACTGATAATACGTTGCCACATCAGCATCAAAATGTGCCACTATAGGGACACCATGCGACTGTTTTAGTCTTTAGGGCTAGGGTGACAATTTATATTAGAATTCGTTTATTTGTTTCGATTCAATTCGTTTTAAAGTGAATATGGATTTGAAAAAATGGATTCATTTAATGAATGAGTCAATTTGATTCGATTTGTTTACTAAACGATTCGAATACGAATTTGATCTCACTTATTCGTTTATTTGTTTGAAATTCTTTTTATTATTTTCCTTTACTAGTTGTTGTTTTTCAATTAATATTTAAGAAATTATTATCAATTACCACAAAAAAAAAAAATATATAGTCTATATTTAATAAGTTATTTTTAGTAAATCTATTTATTGTATATAAAATATGTATACATTTATGAAAATTTAATATAAATAAATTATGATAATTTATGTTATTGAATAATGTTATGACTAAACGGATATTCGTATTCGATTCATTTAGTAAACGAATTGAATATGAATCTTGATATTAGGATAAGTTTAGTAAATAAATCGAATACGAATTCATCACATTTTGATTCAATTCATTTAGAATTCGATACAAATTCGATTTGTCAATTCGTTTTACCACCTCTATTTAGGGCTAGTTTAGGGATGGTTGGATATTGTTTTCAAAACTCTATTTTCTGTTTTTTTTTTAAAATTTAGAAAACACATAGCAAATTACTCCCCCCCCCCCCCCCCCCACAAAACCCCTGTCCCCATGCGCAATTCCGAAAATGCCCCTCCCTTTGCCAAAAATTACTCCCCTAATTATTAATATATATATATATATATATATATATATATTAATTTAAAAATAAATATATTCTAATTATAACTCTCTTTGCCATTTTATTAATTATATTTTTATAATTTTTTATTTTTGTTAATAAATATTAAAAATTTCGTATTTATTCATTTAATTTTTTGATTCATTTTTAATTTAATTAACTCTACTTATATAATAAAAAAATTTAATTTAACCAAATAAAATAAATTTATAAAATAAATTTTTTTGATAGTCTATTTGTTTAATAAATCTAATATATTTATTAAAAGTTATTTGCCTTATTTACTTTCGTAAATCAGCCTGTTATCAAAAAATTTATTTTATTTGGTTAAATTATATTTTATAATACATAAGTAGTGTTAAATAAATTAAAAAAGAATCACAAAAATTAAATGAATAAATAAACACAAAATAAATAATAATAAATATGAAATTTGTAATATTTATTCAACAAATAAAAAAAAAAATATATATATATATATATTATATATATAAAGAGCAAAAAAAAATAATTATAAAAAAAATTTTAATTAATAAAATAAAATAAGTGTATCTGTTATTTTTAAATTTTATAAATTTATATATATATAATTGGGATATATTTGGTTTATTGGAGAATGAAATTTTTGACAAAAAAATAGGATATTTTCGAAAATTGAGGTGAGACAATGGGAGGGGGAGTGTCGGGGGTTATAAGTATATCAAAGTGAATGATTTTAATCCCACATCTCAATTTTTGTTTATCATCTTTCGACTAGAACTTTATCTCTATTACAATATTTTGGTTATCATTGAGACACATAGGTTATGGTGAAAATATATATCACCGCTAAGATTTCCTAATAATAACACTACAACACATAAGTTTTCAGTTTAATATCAGTTGTAATTTTAGTTGAATGGGGTAGAGTGACATAACAACAATTTCTTGAGTACAGAAATTTAACCAAAATAGTTAAAATAGTACAATATCAAACGAGCTAATATTGGACTCACATAGTTATACATATAACAACTAAACTCACTAAGTACACAAATTTAAAAAACACACACTCGAATAGAGTAAAAAGTCATTAGAAAAATTTAGGAAAATTCACAAAATTAGTCAAAAAAAAATTTTAAACTCATTTACAACCAATAGGTTTAACTCCTTCAGGAAGTTCAACTAAGTCCCGGACTTGATTGGCATGCATTAAATCCAATTCAGATTTCATGGCTTCCTGTCATTTTCCCGAATCGATATCCAATATCGCTTCTTTATACGTAGTCGGATCTGTTTCCTCCAAGAGGAGAACATCAAGGCTCTGTTAGACAATTATGACCTATAGCGTCACTATTTGTAAAAGACATTGTGGTTTTTGTACAAATTAACTATATAGCAATGGAAATTGTATTTTATCATTTTGTAATTTGATTACTTAAATATATAAATGATAAAAGTCCTTATGATTAGTTCCGGATTATAAGATATGAGACAGTATCAATCCATAAAGGTTTAATCATTAAATATCCATAGTCGTAGTATTATCGAGACTGGACATCGATAATGCGGAATAGACTAGTATTGCACTTGTGCGTGTTATGGAAGCGTAACAACATAGTTCTCATATATTTAAGTATTGGATACTTATGCAAGTGTGATAGGAGGTTGTGTTTACCGATGGTACGGAAACAGCTTCGCTCTGGATAGACCCCGCGGAATCACATTGGTAGTATGACTATGTGTCTATGGGAATTCGCATCAGGGTAGGTGTTTTTGGTCTTAACCTGAGACTTGCATCACTAGTACTTGCGACAATCAATACACTTTGGTTTTGGTCGTCCAGGACTTTAACAGGTTCTGTGTACGCCTCTTATGGGTTTATTGAGAATCGTAGTGTATTGGGTGTGATGTCAAGATGGAAGTATCACTTCAGTCATATGGAGATGATGATCACGCGGGGATACAGAACTGGTACTCTAAATGGTTGCAACCATCGGGATAATATGACATGGTCATGATTATCCGATTAAATGGACTAGTTGCTTGTAATCTGATATATGATTCGTACGGGGCAGACATTATTCCAGCCCCAGGCCTTGCATGTGACATCTGATACTGGATCACAATACTCAATACTACGTATACTACGTCTGACATAGATTATATATTCCATTAAGAATATTTCTGGAGAATTGGGTAGGCACGGTGCTTTGCTAGAAGCCAAACATATCTCGTAAATCGGTAAAAATGTAGTACGAGGTACGTACGTGTTCGGATAGTCCGACGACCGGATTTACTGCCAACATATCCAGGGATCTCTTGGGTCGCTTCCCAAAGATTCATCGATGACGTATGATTCGAGCATAATTAATCTGGGATTAATTACGGAGAGATTTTATCTGGGATAAAATACTAATTGAAGAGAGAGGAAGATTAATTTGGAATTAATCGATAAAATAATATATTCGATATATTTAACAAAATTAGATTTCGACGCGGAATTAAAATTGGATTTTAATTCAGGCAAACGAATTAATTTAGAATTAATTCGCGAGCGACGTGAATAGTAATTTTGCTTAGCATAATTATCTAATTAAATTTGATTTAATTACGTCGCAACGAAAAATTCGTTAATTTGGAATTAGCGAACCCGAGCCCGGGATGTGTTGCGGGCTCACTCGGATTTTGAATCAAGTGTGGCCTACATGTCACATCACTTGTCACTTTAATTACTTTTTGGTGATGGGTTTTGGTGAAGGCATGATGATGACTTGTAAAACACATTTGTGTGTAATGATTGAAAGACTTTTACCAAATGTTTGGTATATCTTTCATTTTGATTTTTGAAATCAATTAACACAATTCATTCACTCATTCACTCTCTCTCCCTCACGGTTTTCATCAAGAAAATACACTATCCCTCTTTTCCCTCTCAATTGCCGAGAGTTGCAAGGAGAAGATAGAAGTTTTTGTTGTAAAACTTTCTAAGTGCTAGCACACTCAAGGAATCATACAAGGTGATAGGGAAACCATCCCAAAAGCTTGGAATCAAGGACAAAGCTTGGAGCTTGGATCTTGGAGCTTGGCCGAAAACTTGGAGGAACAATTTTTGTATTTGATGCATCCTAAATCCGTTCAATGTAAGTATGATTCCACCATACTTTACTTTTGTATTCACAATTTTTCATTGCTTATATTGATCTTGGATTGTCTTAGAGACCAACAGGCTCACATCAGATGTTAAAAATAATCTCTCAGAATGCCTTGATATTCTATTCGATTTACGTAGAACATGTGTTGTAGATCATTCCTTTAAATGGATCTCTTGTTCCATCTCAGGTTTCTTAATGTTATGATCAAACTCATCAAGTTTAATCTCTCTACAATGCTCACTTTCTCTCAAAAATTACTTTTCAAGAAAAGTTACAAAGCAAACAAAAAATACATTTCGTTGCTCAGAATCGTAGAATTGATATCCCATGGAATTATCAGGATATCCAACAAACCTACATTTATACCCTATGGGTGTTAGTTTATCCCGCTGCGTAATTTTAACGTATGCAAGACAATCCCAAATCTTTAAATGCCTAAGACTTGAATTTCTATCGAACCATATCTGATAGGGGGTCATAGAAACAGCTTTCGATGGAACCCTATTAAGTATGTAGGCAGCAGTAAGTAAAGCATAACCCCAAAGGTAATAAGGAAGATCTGTATAGCTCGTCATTGTTCACACCATATCCAATAAAGTATGATTTATATGCTCAGACACTTCATTTTGTTGAAGTGTTCATGGTAGGCTATATTGGGCGAGAATTTCATTCTCTCTTAAATAATTTCTGAATTCTTCACTCATGTATTCACTGCCTCGATCTGATCTAAGGCATTTGATGAATTTACTGGTTTATTTTTCTACTTTGTTTCAGAATATTTTGAACTTTTCAAATGTTCCCGACTTATGTTTCATCAGATATACATATCTATATCTAGACTTGTCATATCTGAAAGTCACAAAGTATGTGGAACCATCATGAGCGGCATGATTTAATGGACCACACACATCGCTGTGTATTAGCTCTAGTAAATCTCCAGCACGGTGTCCAACACCTTGAAATTGGGTCTTTGTCATCTTTCATTGGATACATGACTCACAAATCGGATAAGGACCTAAGGTAAGATTTTCAATCAAACCATCATTTACCAATTTAGATAAACGTCTAATACCTATGTGGCTCAATCTCATATGTCATAATTCAGTATCAATTATTTCATATTTCCTACTTGTATTTTCCTCTACATTAAAGATATTTCTATATGTTTTCAAAACATATTGACCGTTTAATAAAGAACATTCACATTTCAATAAATTTTCTTTATCATACAAACATAAAATTTTATCCTTAATGTTTGTTTTATATCCCTCTTTATCTAATATTGACAGTGATATTATTGTTAGGGTTGGAGCTCGGAGTGCCAATCCGGATCGTATTTATGTCCTATTCATGAATACGAACAATTCTTTTTCCATAATATTATATATTTATAGTAGTACTTCTTGATTTTATATACATATTCGATCTAATTACGATTAGATTGAAACTAAATTTGATTTAGTGATACGTGTATATTAGAAAAAGACCCGATAATATATTTGTAGTGCGCAGTTACAAAGTAGTTTGTAATTGAGATTGGGAAGTGTCACTACTAAAGTATATTATCAAATAAAGTTCTTGGTCAAGATTTACTAACACGGGTCGGTTAGTAAAATCCGCTGAGACCAGTACATGTCGTATATCGAGACTTGGTCCGATGTTTTGTCCCAATGAATCATGAGTCGTGGGAGACTCATATAGACATGTAGGTGTTTATTTGATAAACACTGAATGACTCACTAAAGATTTTCCAATAGATGGTACACCAACATCAATAGGAATCTTCTCGAGTCGAGTAGTATAATGGTCATTCGACTTGAGATACCACTATGGATACATGAGTCATCATCCACACTTTGATGGCAGTCATGTCACCGATCTATTTAGATCAAACCTCCGCCTGTTGTTGGGTGTGGATTGATGCTCATAATATCATGTGAGTATCAGATAGAATCTGTCAGTCCTGTGTACATGGCATATGTATCATGTCCATATTTGTGATCTAGTAAATTCATGGTCGTGGTATACTTC
The DNA here is from genome assembly GCA_019454045.1 of Zanthoxylum bungeanum. NCBI lineage: Eukaryota > Viridiplantae > Streptophyta > Magnoliopsida > Sapindales > Rutaceae > Zanthoxylum > Zanthoxylum bungeanum. The sequence goes on from SKCR01038367.1 coordinate 53,694, forward strand.
GGAAGCGAGTTCCGAGTGTATTTAGAGATCGTAAATTTAAAAGTCGACTATATTATACCTTAGGGATTTGACGTTCTTATCTATATCCCCGGTATAATATTGATAGCCTGTGACAGATGGATTATATGTATGCAATGACCTCGACTTGCATAATTTAGCGAGATTATCCGTGGTCGTCATAATTCATGAGTGGGTAGATTATGGATATGAAATTGGATTCTGTGACGGATAAACCTAAACTTAAAGAGTCCCCATAATATGAAGTGTACATGTTGAGCACTTGGAAAACGCGTTATGAATAATATAGATTATTTATAATATTTCACCCGATTAAATGAGTTAATTCGAATCATTTAAACGGTTAAACGAAAATACATATATTATGGGCATTTCGGTCAATTAATAATTAATATGTATTTGTATTTGATACAAAATTTGATTAGATACATATTAATTAATTGTCAAAAGAGATTTTTGACACATGTCGCTAGTGTAGGGGTTGGTGCTCAGAGCGCCAATTCCCGGTTGTATTTTTGTTAAATACTTCTGTAAAACGTTATTATCAGTAATAATATATGCAGTTTCTATAATATAATCTAATATTTTATATGGTAAAGACGTAATGACCCTAGAATGATTAGTCATGATACAGTTGCAAAAGCGTTGCAACGGACATTGAGTCGTATCATGACGTTGTCATTCTCAGACAGTTCCTGGTCAAGGTTTACACTACTTGGTCAGTATAGTAAACCCGTTGAGACCAGTACATGTCGTATACTGGAATATATGATTCCAATGGTTTCTCAATGAACCATAAGTCTTGGAGACTAGTATAGACGTGTAGGTGTTTATAGTGGATAAACACTGAACGACTCACCGAAGATTCTTAATGGATGGTACACCAGCGTCAATAAGAATCTTCTTGGGTTGAGTAGCACTTGTGATTCTTAGACTTGAGATGCCATTGTGGGCACATGAGACATCTTCTACACTTAGACGGCAGTCACGTCACCGATCTATTTAGATCAGACCTCCGCCTGTTCGTTGGGTGTAGATAGATCCTCAGGGTGTCCTATGTGTCAAGATAGGATCCGTCAATTCTGTGTACCAGAGCATAGGTAGTCCATATGATTAGCAATCAGATAAAACCATGGGCCCGTGGTAAGTTTAGAAGCTAGTTCTAAACATTCTTTTTGAGATTGCTAATAGAATAATCGACTGGATAGTCCCGATAGAGATTTGACGTTTACATCTATATCTCTGGGATTTATCCGGATACCTGTGACGGAGGAATTATACATTTGCGATGACCTCGACCTGTATGGTTCAGCGAGATTATCCGTGATCGTCATAATCTACGGGTGGATAGATTATGGACACGAAATTAGATTTTGTGACGGATATACCTGAACCTAGAGAGTCTCAATAATGAAACATACTCGTTGAGCACTAGAGCAACATAAATAAATAATATTGATTATTTATAAAGTCGTTTAATGGTTAAACGCAAGATACATGCTAAAGAGACTAGATAGTCATTTCCTTAATTATTGTGTATTTACATTTAATACTTGATTAATTTAAATACACATTAATTAATAGTCAAAATGAGTTATTTGACTTATTTCCTAAATGAATATATGTTTTTAATATTAATGTAAATATTATACATATATTTAATATATTTGTATTTGATTAATTAATTAATTAATTAATTGTTAAATGATTAAATTAATTAAAATATAAATATCTTACATTAGGATATTTAAAGTAAATGACATTAGTTGCATTTTTTGACCAAAATAAATATCTAATAAAGTGGTTTATAAGATATTTGTCCAAGTTGACCAAATGAATTGAAATGAAATTGAAATTATTTTTCTTGTTTTTGTCTTAGCCATTTTCGGCCAAAGGCCAAATGAAACAAGTATAAATTGATTTTCATTTCATGATACACTTAACCTAATACACTTTATCAAAATAAACTCCATTGAAGAAAGGCAAAGGAAGCTTGAGAAAAGAAAGACAAAATCAAAGATAGCTTGGAATTTAGTAAGTTTTTCAACTTACTATTAGAGAGGAATATGTTCCTTAGGTTCAAGGCTTCAACATGTGATGTTCTTAGATTATTTCTTTTTATTTCTTTGTGTTTTTGTTGGTGGAAGTTTGATAGAAGTGTTGAGCATGTATGGTGAAGGAAACTTGTGACTATTGTAGTTGTAAGGATTCTTTTAAGGTTTATGAAACCATGTTGCTAATCTAGAGTTGTTGACCCACTCTTAAATGACCTAGATTTGATCTTGAGTTGTTTCATTGTGTTGAGACTTGAATTGGATGGAAGAATGATGATTGAAGTAATTGATTTAATGTATTGGTCTAATTTGTCCAATTTGAGGAAATTGAAAAATTAGGGTTTTAACTAATTCCAAATTTTGGGGTTTTCATATATGTTGTGTATTTATGTGTGTATATGATGCATATAAAGTTTCATGTTGATTGGATATCATTTGGATGTGTCTTGAAGAGCATGAAAGTGCAAAATGCACAAATTGAACCCAGTGAGGCTCACGGCTTTGATAAGAAAATTGGGGATTTTGGTTGCTTTGTTGTTTTGATGTTTTGAACATCATAAGTTCATCTTAGAAATGATTTAGAATCATTCAAAATTGATTGGATCAATTTCGGACTAAAACGGACAAAAATACAAAGCAAGGGTATTTCGGTAAATTCACTTAAAATTGTTTTATTGAATTTATTTTCATAATTTGATTATTGGAATATTAAATAAATATGTTTATTTAATTAATCCGAGAAAAATTTTTGAAATCTGAAAATCGGATTTTCACCGCTTCCGCTGCGTTACCGGATTCACCCCCTAAATAACCCCTTCAAAAATGGTATCAGAGCGAGTCTGATTCTAGGCCACCTAATATGATTAGCCTTCATTGAATCAATGTTTTAATCATGTTTTCTTGACTTTGTGCATGCTTATTAGGATCTAAACTGGTTAGATTTAGGGTATATGACACTTAGCGGAAAATCCCTAATAATAAGGTTTAAATGTAATTATGTATTTGATGCATGTTATATGGTCCGTCTTGTCAATACGGTTTATGAATACTTCTTTGTGACTACATCCGAGACCGTGCCTCTGCTGTGAGGGTGTAGCCGATAAAGATTTATTATACCGGATGTATATCTGATACTAGATAAATTCAAGTAAAAGCGGAATTCTGAACGTGCCCTAGCTGTCAGGATTACGTAAGTAACTTGAGTTTATCATTGACGAGTTTACCTTGGTACGTCTCCTTGTGGGCCTGCTTCGCAGCGACAACGAGAAACGGCCAGGACCGGATACTTAGGAGTCACTTTTGAGTGATTGACAAATGAGTTGTCTACCTGATGAATATACGTAGGCGAGACCGTGCCTCTGCTGTGAGCTGAAATATATTCACGGGATCCACCTTTCACTATTTATATTTAATTTAATTATTAAATATTTGTATTCTGTTTTGGGATTACAGTATTGCATGATTTAGTGGGAGGGGCATATTAGATTAAAAATCCATGATCTAGTTTATGCTTTTGATATTATATGAAACTGCTTAATTTCTGCTAACCGTTTTTCGTGATCTATATGATAGATTGGCGATGGCGGCACAATCCACAAATCAGTTTGCGCGTATGTTAGATGCGAACAAACTGAAAGGCGCTGAGAACTTTACAGACTGGGAATTGGATTTGAGGATTGTCCTCGATTCCGAAAAGTTGGGTTATGTTCTTGAGGGTCCTTTACCCCTTGCAGTAGGTGAGGATGCTTCGGAGGAGGAACGCCAAGTTTTTGAAGCTTGGAAGAATGATGATTTAAGGGTTAAATCATACATCCTTAGTTCGCTCTCTCCGAAACTCAAGCAACAATACTATGGAACATCAGATTCCTATAGTATGATAACGCGATTAAGACAATCGTTCGAGAACCAGGAACAGGTTATTGTTCACAAGGTCGCCATGGAACTGTTCCATGCGTGTCTGGATGAGGGGCAAAGTGTTAGCCCACATGTTCTTCAAATGATCGATTTGATCGATCAATTGAGGCAACATAATCTCATCCTGAATGACATTCTCGGTAGGAGTGTCATTCTTGGTTCTCTGCCAGCTTCATTCCGCCAGTTTGTGATGTACTTCAACATGCACGGGACAGTCTGCACCTACCAGGAGCTACATAGGATGTTGCTCACGGCAGAAGAGGATCTGAAGAATGGAGTACCGACTCGCCCACCTAGATCTATTTCTCTCTCTGCTTCTTCCCAAGGAATGTCCAAGGGAAAGAAGAAGAAAGGGAAGAAGAAGAAGACCTTCGGTCCTCAACAGCAGGCGAAGATAGCTAAGCCCAAAAGGGCTGCTGAAGACAAATGCCACCACTGCGGCAAGGTCGGGCACTGGAGGAGGAACCTGAAGTTCAAGTAGATGAATGACCTTCAACACACACACTCCGTAGGTCGGAAAGGGTATCTAGACCTCCTGAACGCTTGTATTTGATAAAAGAAAAGAGTCTGGATGTTCTCTTAGTTGAAGAGACAGATCCTTTCACCTATAGAGAATCGATGTTGGACATCGACTCCGTGAAATGGCAAAGTGCCATGAAATCTGAGATAGACTCAATGCATGAAAATCAAGTTTGGGACTTGATTCCGCTTCCCGAAGGAATTGTTCCTATCGGTTGTAAATGGGTTTACAAAAGGAAGCGCGGGCCTGACGGTAAGGTTGAAACTTACAAGGCCCGACTGGTAGCAAAAGGTTACACGCAGCGACCTGGCGTTGACTACGATGAAACTTTTTCGCCGGTAGCAATGCTTAAGTCTATCCGGATTTTGCTTTCTATAGATGCGTATAATGACTACGAGATTTGGCAAATGGATGTCAAAACGGCTTTTCTAAATGGATTTCTTGATGAAGAAATCTATATGGAACAGCCAGAAGGTTTCACATCCAGCCAAACCTCGGGTATGGTTTGTAAGCTTAAGAAGTCCATTTATGGACTTAAACAAGCTTCACGAAGTTGGAATCTTCGATTCGATGAGATTATTAGATCGTCTGGTTTTCTCAAGAATTCGGAAGAATCCTGTGTGTATCAGAAGGACAGTGGGAGCATGGTCGTATTTTTAGTCCTGTATGTTGATGACATCCTAATCATTGGGAATGATTTAGGAATGTTACAAAGTGTCAAAGCATATCTCTGTAAGAATTTCTCCATGAAGGACCTGGGAGAAGCTTCCTATGTTTTAGGGATAAAACTCTATCGAGATAGACAAAGGAGGCTGATTGGGTTATCCCAATCAACGTACGTAGATAAGATCTTGGAACGGTATAGCTTTGGTAACTGTAAGACAGCAAACATACCGTTCAGACATGGGATTCATCTTTCCAAGAAGATGTGTCCACAAACAGAAGATGAGAAGGTTAGAATGTCTAACCAACCTTATGTTTCGTGTTTGGGTAGCATAATGTATGCCATGTTATGTACGAGGCCTGATATCAGTTTCGCTGTTAGCGTAACAGTCGATATCAGTCCAATCCAGGTAATGACCATTGGATGGCCATTAAACATATCCTAAAGTATCTTAAAGGTACTAATGATAAGTTGATTATTTATGGAGGAAACGAACTGCAGGTTAACGGGTATACAGACTTCGATTTTCAATCGGATCCCGATGATAGAAAGTCTACATCTGGATTTGTCTTTACCCTTAACGGAGGTGCAGTATGTTGGAAGAGTTCCAAACAGGGATCTACAGCTGATTCCACCACTGAGGCGGAATATATTGCAGCTTCTAAAGCCGCAAAAGAGGCTGTGTGGATAAAGAACTTTATCACAGAATTGAGAGTTGTCCCAAGTATCGAGAATGCGATTCCGTTATACTGTGATAATAATGGAGCCATTGCGCAAGCAAAGGAACCGAGGGCGCATCAAAAGTCGAAGCATGTGGAACGCAAGTACCACATCATTCGAGAGATCGTGTCGCGAGGGGATATTATCGTGTGCAAGGTACCGAGTGAAGACAACGTAGCAGACCCGCTGACGAAGGCCATACCTCCGAAGTTATTTGATAAACACGTGGAGTCTATGGGTATTAGATACAATCGATATTGGCACTAGAGCAAGTGGGAGATTTTGTAGGGGTTGGTGCTCAGAGCGCCAATTCCCGGTTGTATTTTTGTTAAATACTTCTGTAAAACGTTATTATCAGTAATATATATGCAGTTTCTATAATATAATCTAATCTTTTATATGGTAAAGACGTAATGACCCTAGAATGATTAGTCATGATACAGTTGCAAAAGCGTTGCAACGGACATTGAGTCGTATCATGACGTTGTCATTCTCAGACAGTTCCTGGTCAAGGTTTACACTACTTGGTCAGTATAGTAAACCCGTTGAGACCAGTACATGTCGTATACTGGAATATATGATTCCAATGGTTTCTCAATGAACCATAAGTCTTGGAGACTAGTATAGACGTGTAGGTGTTTATAGTGGATAAACACTGAACGACTCACCGAAGATTCTTAATGGATGGTACACCAGCGTCAATAAGAATCTTCTTGGGTTGAGTAGCACTCGTGATTCTTAGACTTGAGATGCCATTGTGGGCACATGAGACATCTTCTACACTTAGACGGCAGTCACGTCACCGATCTATTTAGATCAGACCTCCGCCTGTTCGTTGGGTGTAGATAGATCCTCAGGGTGTCCTATGTGTATCAAGATAGGATCCGTCAGTTCTGTGTACCAGAGCATAGGTAGTCCATATGATTAGCAATCAGATAAAACCATGGGCCCGTGGTAAGTTTAGAAGCTAGTTCTAAACATTCTTTTTGAGATTGCTAATAGAATAGTCGACTGGATAGTCCCGATAGAGATTTGACGTTTACATCTATATCTCTGGGATTTATCCGGATACCTGTGACGGAGGAATTATACATTTGCGATGACCTCGACCTGTATGGTTCAGCGAGATTATCCGTGATCGTCATAATCTACGGGTGGATAGATTATGGACACGAAATTAGATTTTGTGACGGATATACCTGAACCTAGAGAGTCTCAATAATGAAACATACTCGTTGAGCACTAGAGCAAAATAAATAAATAATATTGATTATTTATAAAGTCGTTTAATGGTTAAACGCAAGATACATGCTAAAGAGACTAGATAGTCATTTCCTTAATTATTGTGTATTTACATTAATACTTGATTAATTTAAATACACATTAATTAATAGTCAAAATGAGTTATTTGACTTATTTCCTAAATGAATATATGTTTTTAATATTTAATGTAAATATTATACATATATTTAATATATTTGTATTTGATTAATTAATTAATTATTTAATTTTTAAATGATTAATTAATTAAAATATAAATATCTTACATTAGGATATGTAAAGTAAATGACATTAGTTGCATTTGTTGACCAAAATAAATATCTAATAAAGTGGTTTATAAGATATTTGTCCAAGTTGACCAAATGAATTTGAAATGAAATTGAAATTATTTTTCTTGTTTTTGTCTTAGCCATTTTCGGCCAAAGGCCAAATGAAACAAGTATAAATTGATTTTCATTTCATGATACACTTAACCTAATACACTTTATCAAAATAAACTCCATTGAAGAAGGCAAAGGTAGCTTGAGAAAAGAAAGACAAAATCAAAGATAGCTTGGAATTTAGTAAGTTTTTCCAACTTACTATTAGAGAGGAATATGTTCCTTAGGTTCAAGGCTTCAACATGTGATGTTCTTAGATTATTTCTTTCTTTATTTCTTTGTGTTTTTGTTGGTGGAAGTTTGATAGAAGTGTTGAGCATGTATGGTGAAGGAAACTTGTGACTATTGTAGTTGTAAGGATTCTTTTAAGGTTTATGAAACCATGTTGCTAATCTAGAGTTGTTGACCCACTCTTAAATGACCTAGATTTGATCTTGAGTTGTTTCATTGTGTTGAGACTTGAATTGGATGGAAGAATGATGATTGAAGTAATTGATTTAATGTATTTGGTCTAATTTGTCCAATTTGAGGAAATTGAAAAATTAGGGTTTTTAACTAATTCCAAATTTTGGGGTTTTCATATATGTTGTGTATTTATGTGTGTATATGATGCATATAAAGTTTCATGTTGATTGGATATCATTTGGATGTGTCTTGAAGCATGAAAGTGCAAAATGCACAAAATTGAACCCAAGTGAGGCTCACAGCTTTGATAAGAAAATTGGGGATTTTGGTTGCTTTGGTGTTTTGATGTTTTGAACATCATAAGTTCATCTTAGAAATGATTTAGAATCATTCAAAATTGATTGGATCAATTTCGGACTAAAACGGACAAAAATACAAAGCAAGGGTATTTCGGTAAATTCACTTAAAATTGTTTTATTGAATTTATTTTCATAATTTGATTATTGGAATATTAAATAAATATGTTTATTTAATTAATCCGAGAAAAAGTTTTGAAATCTGAAAATCGGATTTTCACCGCTTCCGCTGCGTTACCGGATTCACCCCCTAAATAACCCCTTCAGCTAGTATATGTATTTTGTTATTTAGTGTAAATAAAAATACATATATATTAATAATTGTATTAATTAATTATTTAGATATTTAAATGTTAAATATTTAAATAATTAAATAATATAAATATTACATAATTGTCATGTAATATGTTTAATAACATTGGTAACAAGTGGAATATTCATTTATGTTTGAAGTTATCAAATTGAATTGACAACTTAAAAGCTTATTAGATATTTTTTTTTCAAAATGACAAAAATGCCCCTCACCCCTAAATTTTGGCCATGTACATATTTAAAGGGAAAAATTATTTTCTCTTTCATTAAACTTGTCTTGGCCAAGTTTCCACCATTTTTAGAGAGCTTCCAAAATTATTTTTGAGAAAAACTTGAGAAAAAATGAATAAATCAAGAAGAAGCTTAAGGAAATTTGAAGATTTTGAGGTAATCTTTAATATTTTTAAACTTAGAAAGTTTGTTTCTTGTTCTTGAGTATCTAGAATTGTTCTAGGGTTTACTTTCTCTCTTATATTTTGGGGCTTTTTGATTTGGAGGATGGATTTGGAGGCTAGATGCATGTGTGAAGTTTGATTGGATGATATTAGTGTAATATTGATTCAATTTTGTCATTTGATTACTTGTTGTCATTCTAGAGTGTGATGACCACTCCTGTAGCTCCTAGAATTGTTCTTGAGTTCTTAATAGGTGGTGTCTTTGGTTGGTGTTAGTATTAATATGATTAATATTGAGAAAATTGGAATTATAGCATGAAAAATGATATTTTTTGTTACAAAATCAGATCTGAAAATTCTTTATTTTTGTTGATGAAAATTATGTTGTATAAATATATTTTATGTACTTTGGGCATTGGAACAATTGCCGGAAATTGTTTCGGAGTTGAAATATACGAAAATGACGAAAAACAGCGTTACCGGGTGAGTTTCGGGCTTACCGGGTGTCCGCTGTCCAAACAGTGAATTGGTTACTATTTGGTCAGCTCATGAACTGTCCAAGTACTATTGGGGTTGACCTTGGCAGCCCTCATGTGTATTGGTTGGTCGATTTTGATAAAAACGCGTTTTATGCCATTTTATGGAAAAACATTTTCGTAAAAGTTTCGCGATGTTTCTAACCTATTTATATCGTTATTTGATATCGAATAAATATGTTTAGGTGGAATACAAATGAATTATTCATATTGGATATTGAATAATTTATTTGGTAATTTTAAAAGTTTTTAAAGTTGTGATTTCGCCCGAACCGCGAGCTTCCACTGCGCCTGCGCTAAAACCCCAATAATTATTTGTCTGATAATTGAGGGAACATAATAAAAGTCATGCAAATATAATTTACATTCATTTATGAGATCTAGAACAACTGTTCATATGGCCTTGACATCCAATTTCTCGTCATTGCCAACTCTAAGCTGGATCTCCCTTTTATTCAGCCTTCTTTTAACCCTCATTTCCTGCAGGGAATTGCAAATATGAGTAGGACTGCCAGTGTCTCACACTCATCCACTATTTGCATCTAAGGCTAATGAGACATCAATAATTGGAAAAATACAAAGCGTACCTTAGGGTCTTGTTTTTCCTTTTAGCTCTGGACAGTCCTTCTTCCAGTGTCCAGACTTTTTGCATTTTAGACATTGATCACAAGCTACTTTTGGTTTTGCGCCTTTGCGCTTCTTAGAGTTTTTCTTTGATATCTTCTTCTTCCCCATCTTTATTTTCTTTGACTTCCCAGAAGTCTTTGAAGAGCCAGCTCCACCATGGAGATATAGTGTGGGGTTGCCTTTCTTTAAATCTTGCTCCGCCGTGCATAACATGTTATAAAGTTCTTCGTATGTGGCTTGCATCGAATGCATATGGAAATTTAATACAAAGCCAGCATAAGAACCAGGCAAAGAAGACAGAATCAAATTACGGCCCAGTCGTTCATCAAACACAATGCCATGTCGTTCCAGATATAGAATTTGGTCGATCATGTTAAAAACATGAGTGTTGACAGCTTCTCCCTCTTTGAGTTCAGCACGGAACAATTCTTTATACCTTCGATAAAGTTTCATCTCTTCATTTGCCTCGAATAACCCCTTGAGTGTTCGCATGATGCTCCAAGCATCTGGTACTTCAATGTACTGTCTCAGCAAATCTGGAACCATCGATCACAAGATGTAGGATTTCACCTTCAGGTTATCATCCTTCCATCTATCAAAAATTTCTCGCTCTTCTGGAGTGGAGTCATGATCGATATCAACAGACAGTGGATTGATGTGACATAAATTAACTTTTCATACTCCAAGACAATGCGTATATTTATTTCCCATTTGAAATAGTTCTCGGCTCATTTTAACTTATTGGAATCCAAAAGTTTCATCAATGGATTAGCGACAGCCATCTACAAGATAATATTTTTGAGTAGTAGCAGAACAATTTTCATTTCAAAATAATAACACTAATTGATTGTGGAATTTTAAATCTATTAGTGCACTCCCACTACTTTACATAATTTTGTAATCTCCCTTAATGGAAAAATAGAAATTTGACTATCAAAATTTCATAGCGGGAATTGGATCCCATGACATTTACTACAGCCGCCTCACACTAATGATGATATTGCCTTTATAAACTCAATAGGTGTACCTCCAAGGTCAATCACTTCATGTGACTTCTAGTTTGGTCCTGAACCATTTCTTATCCTCACACTAATGACGATATTGGATTAAGACATGTTCTAAGTGTATATTTAGCAATGTGCACTAATGAGCTTCGTATGTACACACACCACACTAATGATGATATTGGATGACTGCTTTAACTTATCACGCTACATCTAATATTTTACAGAAGCGACCTAAGTTCCGAGCATTTATACCCTCACACTAATGATATTTGATATAAGTAGTAAGAACTCATTCATCTCCGTATTGACAAGACAGACCATCCAATAATGCTCCAACATTACTAATACTATTACTTAAATTAAAGTAATCACCTAATGACGGGAAATTTATGACAATCAAGTCATTAACTTAATTAGGTCAAAGTTTTAATTTAAAACATGTTTTATATATCCAATATGTCTTATGCATAATTAAATTAAAATTACAATGGCAAAGATTCAAAAACATGTATTATGTGGTTAAGTTTTGCTCTGATACCATTCTGTTGGGGCAGTTGTGGAACCCCTAGGGTCGGATCTGTGCCCCGAGCAGCGGAAGTGGGTCCAATCCGTAGATATCTAGCATTGGTGTATTTTTAAAATTAATAAAATATAATATTTTATTTTTCAAGTATTTTAAGGAAAACCAGAAATAAATCTGGATCCGGAAAATTTTTAAAAATAAAAATTGGATATAAATGCAACTTTAGAGCCTAAGCATACTGTCTGCGCAGCATGCATGGCGCTGCAGCGCCTTGCTTGCTCGGCCAATTTGGCCGAGAGCAGCACAAAAACTTTTTTTTAATTTTTTTTCTAAAAATAAAAACCCATAAACACTAATTAAAAATCACCCAAAAATAATTTTAATTTCAAAACCAACCACACACACTTATTATAAAATAAACATATATAAATCTAATATATATATATATATATATATATATATATATAATATGTGTTTCTTTGAATCAAATTACAACCTAAAAGTATCCCAATAAGAAATGTCTCATGAACAATTATAGGTCACCCAAAGGTGATCAAGTGATTCTAGAATGGTAGCCATAACTTTAAGCTTTAATCTAGAGTTCCAAACTCTTATTAATTGTTTCATGTCCAACATGAACATCTTTGACCTAAATTATAAGCATGTTGTGTTTATACTTCCAAAGTATCCTAACACAATTGATTATCCTTATTTCAACATTAAACTATGTGATCATGCATCTAATACACAAATGAACATATCTTTGGAGAAGATCAAACATTACCTAGTAAGCTTGATGCAAGATCCAATCTACTTCTCATTTGTTGAAATTATTGGAGAACCTCCAAGGTGTGCAATCTTGACTTCAAGATCTAATCTTGTTTCCAATGCTACCAACCTTCACTTCAAGATTCAATCTTGATTTCTCCTAGATGAAATATTGTAGAGACCTCACAGGCTTCTCTAAACACTTCTCTAACTTAGACTAATCTCTCAAGAATTACTTGTGTATAGTTTACTCAAGCTTTTGCTTACGCTTACGCTTATACTTGTTCTTTTTTTTTTGTAATTAAAATCTTCTTTAAGCTTGCTATTTATAGCAAAACTTAGGCAATTTTTAATTAATAAAAGTTTTAATCAACTTTTAAGTGGGCTTAATCTAATTTGTCCAAATATGTATAATTAGGTGTGACTAATCTTTATTGTCTCTCACTTTGATTTAATCCAATTAAATCAAGTCAAGGATTATGAAATTGATTAGTTAAATATTTTCTACTTTGATAATTGATTAAAACTTATTTCAACATTAAACTATGTGATCATGCATCTAATACACAAATGAACATATCTTTGGAGAAGATCAAACATTACCTAGTAAACTTGATGCAAGATCCAATCTACTTCTCCTTTGTTGAAATTATTGGAGAACCTCCAAGGTGTGCAATCTTGACTTCAAGATCCAATCTTGTTTCCAATGCTACCAAGCTTCACTTCAAGATCCAATCTTGATTTATCCTAGATGAAATATTGTAGAGACCTCACAAGCTTCTCTAAACACTTCTCTAACTTAGACTAATCTCTCAAGAATTACTTGTGTATAGTTTACTCAAGCTTTTGCTTACGCTTATACTTGTTCTTTTTTTTTTGTAATTAAAATCTTCTTTAAGCTTGCTATTTATAGCAAAACTTAGGCAATTTTTAATTAATAAAAGTTTTAATCAACTTTTAAGTGGGCTTAATCTAATTTGTCCAAATATATATAATTAGGTGTGACTAATCTTTATTGTCTCTCACTTTGATTTAATCCAATTAAATCAAGTCAAGGATTATGAAATGGATTAGTTAAATATTTTCTACTTTGATTTAATTCAATTAAATCAAGCCAAAACCATCTATTATTACATACTTACAATTACCATAGTATCCTCAAATGGTAGAGATAATTATGATTTTACAATTAAGCCCTTGTGTAATTATTGAATTAATCCAATTAATCCAATTACGTCAAAGTAAATAATCAATGTTATCCAATAGTACTTGATTACCATAGTTGATAATTATAATATTGAATATTATCTTTTATCAAAATTAATCGGCTACCCAAGTGCTCAACGAGTACACTTCATATTGGGACTCTATAAGTTCAGACACGTTCGTCATATAAACCTAGCTAATATGTACGAAATTCGGCCACCTTCGAATTCGCGAAGAATACGAACGACCTTTCTGAACTATACAAGTCGAGGTCATCACATATGTTTAAACATTCCTCCGTCATAGGCTATCCGAGTTATGTTTAGGAAACATAGAATATACCGTCAAGTTTCTGAGACGCACATCTCATGTCGACATGTCCACGATTCTTCATAAATGATGTGATCCACCCTAGGTGATCGACTTTGGCCAAAAATTTAAGAATCATGACGTTACTAACATGGATACCTAAACCCCTTTATGGTACACATACGGGCCGACGGATCCTATCTTGCTTCGCACTTGATTACTGAGTGCATCGATCCACTCCCAACGAACATCTAGAGGCTATACCATGAAAGGTTTCTGACATACATGGCATCAATGTGTGGAGGATCTCACACAAAATCAATATTATCCTATAGTGAAAGGATTACATATGCTACTCGACTCGAGGAGATTCCTATAGACGGCGGTGGGTACATCCAACTATTAAGAATCACATGTGAGTCATTCAGTATTCGCTTCAATGAATACCTACATGTCTATACGAGTTTCCAAAATTAATGGTATATCGGGTTAAACCATTGGAACTCCAATTCTAATATACGACATGTGCTAGTTTTCTAGGTTATAGGAATTCGACCGTATTCCAAAACTAACGACTAAGAATATTTACTTTAAGAATAGTTTACACCCAGTGTCAAAACTATTCTAAGGTCGATGTCATTCTTAGCATATCTATACATCAATCTAATACGCATAATGACAATACCATTAATGAGGTATGAAATGAAAAATGTAGTTATTTTATTAATAAATAATAAAATATACCAATCGGATTGGTACTCCAAGCACCAACTCCATCAAGCCGGGGGCTTTATCTGCTTCGCTTAAGCCCGTAATTAGTGGTTTGACGGTGAGATTTCCAACGATTTCAAAAAAAAAGTTGATGATGTCATAAGGGTATTTGTGTCAAACTACATTATTTAATTTAAATTTTGAAGGAAAATTATCTCTGAACCACCTACAGATTAGTAAATTATCTCTATATTACCCCTAATTAGGTGAAAATACATGTAACCATAGTCATAAAAAATACAAATATATATATATATATATCAAGCCCTCGTTCACACGAGAATTTTCACCTTTACTTGTATAAGGATGTCAATACATGTACATGACTCATCCAACCAATGGGTATAGAAATTGTACCTAACTTATCCAACTAAATGGTATAGAAAATTATACTCATACCAAATTCTAACGTATTGGGCCTCCGCGAGCCCCATTCTGTGGGAATTTTTTTTCCATCCCTATGTATTATTATCCTTAGCATACTTGAGTTGACTTGGCATTAGAGATGGCAAAAACTATGGTCAGGTATTAAAAAAATTAGTACATTTTAATACTTAAAAATAAAAATTTAAATTTTTTAATGGAAATTTGAATTAGGTGTTAAATTTTTAGTTATAATGTAAGAATTTAGAATTTGGAAAAAAAAATCTTTATTAATTTAAAATGGAATAATTTATTAAATTGGAGTTGGTACATAGATACTTTACTAAAGATGGTGTATAAATAATTTTCTTTCACAATATCAAGTGAAAGTGGGGGTAATATTATCTTTTTCCACTAAATATTAAATATTCTCTTACCGTTAATGATAAAGTGGATCTTTGATATTAAACATAAATTCGAGATGTTCCAGTGACATTATTAGAAAACCAGTGTGAATTAAAATTCTCACCGCCTCCACTTGTGTTTTTAATAAAACAAAATGAATTTGAAAATTTCATCGAAGTCTAAATATTGTTAAAACTTTACATACTTTAACAAGTTTTTGAGCTTAGTCATTTGGGCCACCCTCAATCGATGGACCCGACATATCTAAGAATTATCAATATGTAATCTTTGTATCCTTTTACTTTTCTTTATTTTATTACTGGAAATTTAGTGTTTAAAAATAAAAATAAAAAATAAGGGAACTTTTCATTTTTTGTTTTATTTGCAGCCAACCTTGAATTAAACATATAATTTGGACTTAACCTCTACATCTTAATTCCTTCAACTACAAGGGTTAAATAAATTTGGAGATCAACTTAAAATCATGTTTGTTACAAATCCATCAAATTTAAGAATTCGACTCGCTCCCAAAAATAATGTTTTAGTTCTTAGTATACATAATTATCACAAAATATGTGTACTATGGATCACTTGTTTATAAAAATATAAATAAATAAACTCTTCAAATATTCGTGTAGCTGTGGATGACATATTGTTTTGTGCTATACAAATCCAATTGCATTCAAGCTATCAAAAAACAAATTGCTGCAGTAACTGTCCCTCTCATCTTCAGGGCACCCATTGACATAGTTTGTAGATGATGAATTCAATGGAGTCGAGCTTGATGAAGGAGTTGTTAGAAGCGAACCAAAACCCATGTTCCCGATGCAGCAGCCACTATTCATACTGTTATTAAAATATGCTTGGTTTTGGTATACTGACTGTTCAATCCTTGATTCATTTTCAGTTTCTTGGCAGCCATAGTTTGGCTCTAGAATAGATTTTGACATGCCAAAAGGCTCTGCATTTTGCCAGCTAAAGTTATTGGGATTTGAAGCAAATTGCTCCAAATTGGGTTGCTGAATCTGTGTTTCGTTTAGATATTGGGGATTTGGATCATCAACTGTGTACTGGAGGAGGTTTTGTTGAAAGGATTGGTCTTGTTGATGAAGATTTTGAGGAGTTGTAGTGCTTTGGCAAGATAAGAGAGTGCTGGCTAGGTTCAGAAGATCGGGATTCATTAGACCGAGACCAAATAGATTGGAAGTGTTAAATTGCTGTGTGGAGTTGCAAAGAGATGAGGAGCTAAGAATGGATGAGAGTTCAAGAAGATCAAGGCGAGGGCTATGAGTCACAGGATCTATTCCCATTCTTAGTAGTTTCTTCTTGATGTGTGTGTTCCAGTAGTTCTTGATTTCGTTATCGGTTCTTCCTGGCAAGCCAGAAGCAATAGAAGACCACCTAAAGTTCAATCAACAACATGAGAAAAATATTAGACAACAAATAAATAAACTTTGAATTGCATAAGCCTTGATGTTACAATGCTATAGTACAAAGATTACTCCAAAAAAGTGTTTCTTGAATCTATTTTTAGAAAGAAAAAAAAAATAGTTTTAAGATTCAAGTGTACTTACTTGTTTCCCAGAACTCGGTGTAATTGAATTATGGTATCTTCTTCTTCAAGAGAGAATTTTCCTCTCTTAATGTCAGGTCTCAAGTAGTTAGTCCAGCGGAGACGGCAACTCTTTCCACACCTCTTTAGCCCTGTGTATTCAAAGTAATTAAGTAAAATAGACATTAATTAATAAATGATTAAAATTTGTGGGTGTCAATTTAGTTCCATTGGTAAAATATCTTATAAAAATAAGGAGTCTGGGGTTCGAAAATGGGGGAGAGAATTATGTGGCTAAGGTATAGAATTTGCATACCAGCATTCTTAGGAAGGGTTCTCCACCTTCCATGCCCATATTTCTGAATATAATCAATAAGCTTCTGATCTTCCTCAGCTGTCCATGGACCTTTTTTCAGTCCATTTTTGTCAGAGTAATCTGATGACCTTCCCATTTCAATTTCTAGAAATTAATCAAGAAAGTGTAATTTGTGTAAGAGAATTGAAACAAAATTGAAACTTTGAAGCCGAGAGTGAAAATGTTGGTGATTTTCAAAGTAATATATAGAAAAAAGCAATCAATAAAGGTAAGAAAAATGAAAAAGTCAATGCGATTCGGTACCGCCCATTGTTCCTCTCTACACATACGTGTCTTCTTTTGAACGGAAACGCGCTTCACATACACACAAAACGACAACTCTATTTCAATCCTATGGCTATGGGATGTAAAAAAAAAGTAAAGCTTGATCACGTAAGCATGCAACATGCAAAGTTTAATTACGTCAAATGAAAACAGTAATTAAAAAAAAAAGGCGCATTCTAGTAATTCAAACTCCTTTCAAGTTACTTGATTGGCTAGAGAGTTCAGATACGATGACGTGGAAGAGACTGATTGGTGATTAGTTCTTGCAAAGAACACGAGTCATACAAGTGTTGATTGGGATTTATCCTTTGTTTCTGGTGCGTGTCTCAAATCTTACAACAGGGTGACAGATACAGAACGTTTTCCTGTTTGTTGAAAATTCTTACTTTTCAAACACGTCTTAGCTGTCACCAACTGATATTTGCCACGTAAGCTCAAGATTTGGTCGGAAGGGACCCACCTAATTGCATGGCTAAGTCCCTGGCTGCTCGATGATGAGTTAAGCCAGCTCCATGCAGTTAGATGGTCGGCTAAGCCAATTTAAGCTTTATATTATTAATTTGTAATTTTGATAAAAATTAAGCAAATATTCGACTTTGACACTGAATTTCCTAATTAATCAACTTTGAAATTATACATTGAATAATGATATTTGTACAAAATATAGAAAAATTTTCTAAATAAATGATGTATATTTACAGGGAATGAAAGGGTTCCGTAGAAATGATATAATCCTTAATGAGAAATGAAATAATCTTTTGGGTTGAAATGGTTCCTTGGAAATCGTATGTTCCTTATTGAGAAAAGACATAATTTTTAGGGTTGAAAATTTTCCTTGAAGGGTTATAACCCTTAAAGGAATTTATTCATTGACACAATGATATATTTTCAAAGACAACTCTCTATGTCTATATAAATAAATCCATTGGGTTCTTCTTTGGTATTCATTCTAACATTCAATTATCATTTTCACAAGTCATAGGTATATTAGAGTTTAAAGTCTTCATATATAAAAGAGAGTTTCCACCATTTATTCCTAGATAAAGTTCTTGAAAAAAATAGTATCCTGAGAGAATATTAGTCATAAGATATTCGTAGTGCACCGAGACGGGGCTAATAAGTTCTTAAGGACATAAATTTCTCGACTTGGTTTAAGTTTATTTTTTCATCTTCTACAGTATTTTCTAGGTTTTTTCCGAAATCTTTATGTTTATGTTTAATTTATGCTTTGCATGTTTGATAGTTGATAATTTGATTGAATAATGCATGTTAAAAAATGATAAATAACATATCCCGCCCAACACAAAATGGTTATAAAATAGCAACTAAAACTATGTAGTTTTATTATTTTTTTCCAATTTTTTTTTCTTAACAACCAAAAATAAGTAGTTTTATAAGTTATTTTGTCAGTATTTTGTACCAATATCATTTTTGATACATCTTTTCCTTGATTAATGTTATTTTTATAGAATGATCGACAACTTTCAATACCTAAAATGTACTTTTTGAGACCCTAAATTCACTCATATGTTTAGTCACATGAGGCAAAATTTACTAGATTAATGATATAAAGATTAAATGAGGACAAAATTATCATCAAACGACGTTATTTTGATCTATTTTTTTTATTTACTATTAAAATAATAACATTTTTATGATAATTTTGTCTATGTTTTATCATGATTTTATCTCCATATCATTTTCCAATTTACTAATATATAGTGGTGGAAGCGTGAGTGGGCTACCAATGCATATAGGGATGACAGTTAAGCCTGAAAATCTGCTAGTACTAACTCGATGTATGTAGGATTTGATATGCCTTTCAATGGGAAATGGTTGGGTTTGAGATTATAAATCAAAATCTGTCGCGGGAAGTGAGTGAATTTGGTGAATGGATAAACCAATCGGACACCCGCATCGAGTATCCGCCAACTCGTTTCTTTTTTTTTTTTATGAAATTAAAAATTATTACAAAATATTAATTTTTAATCATTATTATCAGAATCATGTTGGATGAATGCTACCGGTGAATAAGATAAAAATCTTATCTTGGTGATGAACGTCTAATGGCTGTTGGTTTTGGATTATGCAATTTGTAGATTTTTTTCAGGTAACACTTGTGATGGATTTATACATTGAATGTATTGTTTTAATATGAAACTTTAATTAGGGTTGGTAAATGTACACACTTGGAAAAGTTCATCCCTAAATTTGTGTGTTATTTGTTAATATTGAAAAAATCTAGTTTATTAAACTTTGAATTGATCCTCTTAGTATATTTTTCATATCCGAACTTAAATAAAAAATACTTAAAATATTATTGAGCTTTTCAAAGTCGGGTATTCCCAACCCTAATTTTAATTTCTCACATGTAATTTTTTTAGCCTAATGTTAAGAATTTATCATTTTTAATGTATTTAAGTTAGATCGAATGTATTTTTTATTCATATTAAGTGTTTGAAATTTAGGAACCCACTAAAAATTCAATAGGTCCCAATGTTGGTTTGGTATTTCATTTTTTGAGTGCGGTGGATTTTGGTAAGGATAAATAAAACCCACAATAGATAATAGATAGATTTGGTTTTTTATTTTGTGGGTACGGGTGAATTTAGTATATGCAAATTTATACCAAAAATTAATTTCTATTAATATTAGTGTTGATTGTGATTTTCAGCCCCGATGAACTCTGAAGCATGAGGATGGGTATAATGGGGTTTGTACTTAAACACATGGAGGTCCAAGGTTCATGTGGAGATGAGAAGTCAGACAAATGGGCCCAAGCCCGAGGCACATAAGGACCTGAGGGAAGAACCAGTTGGATAGATGGGGATACCGACCCGACCTAATGAAAAGATATCAGATTCGGCAGTACTTGAGCATCTGCGGAGGTCGACTTGAGGTGGTCCACTATCGACCAGACCTGGTAAAGAAGCAAGGAAGAGTTGCTCCAATATCAGACCTCGGCACGCCAACTCGAGGACCGAGATTGGGGTTACGGTGTCTTGTGCTTAGGTATAATAACGTAAGTCCTACATGAAAATTTGAGCATCTAGAAGGCTGATATAACGGAAGTAGGTCACAGACTTTCCCTCTGACACATGGAACAATGTTGGAGTGGTTGAGTTGCAGGCTGTCACATGGGCAGAACGTGTAACAGAGGAAAAAATGTGAGAATAATGGCTTTCTGCTGGCAGAAGGTGGTTGAGTCAGAAGACCAGAACTACTGTTTGCAGAGTGGTTTGGGAAAATAGGCGATGATGACAAGGTGACGTGGGCTGACATCATGGGTTGGTGGAATAATAGATTCAGAAGTCTATATAAAGGAATCGAAGACTCAATTTCAAGTGTTGGCTTTTTGGTTAGCAATTTTGATATTTCATCACTTGTAAAGAGAGCTCGAAAACTTAGTGAGAGAGAGGAAGCTGGTCGGTTCAGACCCGAGCAAGTAATAAAAAATTTTCCTTTTAGTGTCGTGGACGTTAGGTTGGAGCCACTCTCCGCCAAACCACGTTAACCTCTTGATTTCTCTGTGATTTTCTGTTTGCTTGCTAAGTTTGCTTTGGTTTCCAACTAACCAAACAAATTCACTGATTGTGGGAGGTTTGTTCGATGGGTTGAATTCATATAACACTCTTGAAACAAAAAAACGGTTGTCCACAATTAGAAAATTAGCTCACTTGAAATTTAAAACTTTCCCAATTTAATGGTTTAACACCACAAAAAAATTGTTTAAAAAGACAAACACCACATAAATTTTAACAGCACTCATTATTAAGTTAATTTCCGGAAATATCCTGTATACACATGTTGATCATGATATTTTTTTTCCTTTTCTTTTATATTAATTATGTCGTAAGATACTAAAGTGATTCATCTATTAATAATGCAAAGTCTAGTTTTGTAATTTTTATTAATATTACAAAAAAAAAAAAAAAAAAGGCCTCCCCTAAAATTTAATCTTGGCTCGCCACTGCTAATATAAATAAATATATATAAAGTTGGGATTTTTCGAGTCTTTACTCTTTAGAAGTGACATTGAAACTAAATCCAAATGCAATTTCCTAAAAAAAAAATAAACATGAATGCAAATGAGACAAGGGAAATCATTAACATCTGTAATATATTGACTCAACCACGGTTTCGGATCGGAATGAAACAGATCCGGTAGGAATCGACAGGTTCCGATTCCAATCGGTTTCAATTCCGGAACTGGAACCGAATTTGTTTGGTTCGGTTAAGGTTCTATCCTAGCCAAACCAAGTAGAAACGAAACCATCGGAACCGTCCGGTTCTACGCTTCGAACCGGAACCGTACGGTTCCGGTTGGAACCATTGGCTCTTAGGCAGCATAGAGCATTAATTATTATTATTATTTTTTTTATAAAATTTAATTATTAAATTACCCTTAATAATATTAATAAAACGGCTAGTTTTATGGGCAATTTAGGTATCGCAAAAATAATTTAAAAATGTATAAATATGGGTCATATACTTCATTTTTTCAACACACCAATTCTCAATTCTCTCAAATTCTTTAATTCTCTCATCTTCAATTTCTCCTATTAATTTAATTTTATAATTCTTCAATATTAACAATTGGCAAGATCATCTGAGAATATCATGTTCAATGTGTCAACCCAAGAGAACGACCAAAGTATCGGTACATGGAGAAGAGAAGTTAAGTCTTGATCTTCCGGTATTTTCAAAATTCATTTTCATTTAGTCGAGATTGAAATAAAGATCTAAGAAAAATATGCAACTATTGTGGTGTATCTTACAAATTTATTGGCAGCTATGACAATATGAACAAGCACTTGGATAGACATCATGCTGCTGAAATTGGACTTGATACAACAAAAACTCAAATGGGCAATTACGCTTCATCTAGTAGAGGTACGAGTTTTTAGATTTATTTAAATATTCTGATGCTAAAAATAGAGGAGAAGTTGCTAAATATACTTGTATAACACATCTTTCTTTAAGTTTTGGTGAAAAAATTACTTTTACTAATTATATTCGAAATACATTAAATCCTGCTGCTTGTAAAATGTCTAGAAATACAACAAAACGATAAATTATACAAAAATTATAAAATTAATTTAAATGAAATATTTAATGATATTAAATGTCATTTTTTTATTTGTTTTAATATTTGGAGTGACCATTGGCAAACACACTCATACACGGGGTGTGACTTGTCATTGGATTATTGCATCATGGAACATGCAAAACGACTTATTGCATTTAGAGTTTTTGATGAGTATCATACTGCACAAAAAAATTTATAAAACGATTAAAGTAATTTTTGATAATTTGGTTTATTAGGGAAAATTTTAACAATTGGTTTGACAATGCATCTACAAATACTACATCAATTAGAGATTTAAAATAAACATGCCAACCAAATTTGGGGGGTCGATTTTTTCATGTTCGTTGCACATGTCATGTCATTAATTTATGTGTTCAAAATGGTCTGACTTTTTTAAAACATCACATTAATCCTATTAAGATTGCACTTAATTATATTTGGTCATATTCTAATGTCAGGAGAGAATGTGCCAAGTTTTATAAGTAAAATAGTGTTAAATCGATAAAATTTTCACGAGATGTTCTAACTCGTTGGAATTCAACTTATTTTCTTTTAACTCAAGCTTTTCAATACAAAGATGTATTATGTAATTTGTTTCCTAATATGTTCAACATATAACACTTTTTCCTAATCAATAGGATATTTGTGAAAAAATTAGAACTTTTAAAAAATTTTAATGGTGCAACAAATATTTTTAGTATAATTTATTATCCTATAACAAATTTATTTGAATATTATTGGTACTATGTATGAGCATGCTGAAAGTTCAAATATTAATGATATTATTTTAATTGAAACTATTACTGTTATGAAGAGAAAATGATTGACTTATTTTAAAGATATTTCATTATTTTATCTTATTGCCATAATTTTGTTTTTATCATAGATTTAAATTAGAAGGTTTGAACAGTGGCTTACAAACGTACTATGCATTTTTAGGCATAGATGATGAAATTAATGTTAGAAAAATTATAGATGAAATAAAAATTGATTTAATAGATTGATTTAATAATTATATCGGTAGATATAAATTACATTCATCAAGATAATCTAGTAGCGAATCCATAATACATTCAAGACTTAGCGTAGGTGATCGTTGGTTACTACAATGAAATAAAAATAGAAGAAAATCACGACTAACAATCCGCAATTAGATAATTATTTATCTATCAATTTCGAGTTTCCTCCTGAAAGTTTAGTAAATAAAAATTTTCAAGTACTTAACTGGTGGAACCGACATCAAAATGTCTATCATGTTTTATCAATTATTGCTAAAGATGTGCTGACAGCACCTGTTTCCACCACTGTGGTTGAACAAGTCTTCAGTTTATGAGGTAATATTTTGGAAGCGAAACGGTCTTCATTACATCAAAGCACTTTAGAAGAAACATCATGTGTGGATGATTGGACCTGAACTAATCTGAGGCAACAAAAAGATGCCACTGATGACTTTGAAGGCTTGTTCGACAATACATCTGCAAGTGCAATAGGAATGGGAGCTGAATGATCAATAACAGTCACAAATAATGATGATGAGTAAATAATTATAAAAAAATATAATGGAACTACGTAACCTTTGATTTCTCTCACCCCAAGAGAATACGCAGGCAACTTAAATTTTTAAAAATTTAAGTTCAAGCTCTTTATTTTATTTTCAATTTAAATTTTTAATTGAATGTAATATAAATTCAAATTAATAAGTTTGAAATTCCATTTTTTATTTTTTAAAAAATTAAAATTAAAATTTTAAATTAATTTAACAAACCCGAAACCGAACCAGAACTGTCCAGTTCCGATTCCCGATTCCACATTCTTATGGAACATGAACAGATTATCCGGTTCGACTCCGGTTCCACACTTGTGGAACCGGGAACCGGACGGTTCAAATCCGGTTTGGAACCGAATCGAACCGGTGGTCAAGTCTATTAATATAAATATACTCTTAGCTAGTATTGGAAGTTATGTTAATATTATGCAGGCTGTATTATTTGGAATTAATTTTGTTTGTATAAAAAAAAAAAAAAAAAAAAATCTCATATATCTAACATTTAGTCATTTAAACACGTGGCCAATTATGAATATATTTTTCACTTACAAAATCAAATCAATGGCCGCCAGACCTAGACATAGGAGAGATAGATATATTGCGAAGAAAAACTGTCTCATCCATGTTATAATATTAAATTGCTACTGTTTGCAATGTTTGAGTCCAAGCTCCCAATCAAATCACAATTTAATTCTTGATAAGGAAATAAAGTACTTGGATTTACCAAAGGTAGGAAGCTTTCATTTTCTCTTTTAATTTATTGGAAATTTTCATATTTGTGATATTTTAGTGATATTATTATTTCAAGTAATTTATATTTTGGAGAGAGTTTAGAATTCACAATTGCATATGAGTTGGAGATATTAGCATTTTTAGAGGAATATTTTTCTTGTGATGTTTTAGTGATATTTTTATTTCAAGTAATTTATATTTTGGAGAGATTGGAATTTATAATTATTTGAAGTTGAAATGTTAGTGAAATATCACAAAAAAATATCGTCCTATAATTATTGTTAAGTTATATGAGCATCTCTTTGTGGGATGGAAAAAATAAAATGGATAGACATTAAATCATATAGAAAAGGAGTAGTCAAACAAAATAATGTGAACAAATTAATTATAACATGCTTTCTTCATTTAGGACGAACAAGAGACAAAAAAAAAAAAGGAAAATTAAGCAATAATAAATAATAAATTTTGGAGTAAAACAGAGATATATAAAATTGAAAGTTAGAAATTAGAAAAAAAATCTAAAAAATTAAATAATATCGTGATCATATCTCTTTTGATCTTAAAGACCCTCCGCCCCTGCTTCTGATTCTTGAGAATATGCCAAAAAAAAAAAATCACTAAAAATTATATAAATTACCATAATTTTTTTTTAGCCAGTCTTCTTAGATTCGTACAAGAAAATTTAGTATAATTCAAATCTTGACCAAGATGATATTTGGTTTACATATATATATTATCAATTCTTTAAAATTAAAATATTTATAAAATTTGAAAATAAAACAAAACACTGACAGCTATGAAAAAATAAAAATTTTACCACAACGTTAGTATAACATCATCCAATTAACAATTCAATAAAATCTTATCACACGTGTTAAATAATAAAAACAATAAAATAAGTGATAATTTGATTTATCACGCCTCTTATATGTTATATAATTAATAATTGATGATATCATATTACCAAATAATTACTCTTAAAAGAAATATAATAATTTTTTTGGACTTGATACATTCAATTTGACTGGCAATACATGATTGGAATTCCTGTAAAATCAAATCATTTTGAAAAGAAAGATGATTAGATTTAGATTGTGATGATCATATGATATGATATGAAGTCTCAGTCTCATTCACTATTTATATACATCTCTCTGTCCTACACATTTTGGTATTTCATTTGCAGAAGCAACCAATCCAATGGAAAGACGATTTCTTTTATTATTATTATTATTATTATTATTGCTGAAAATAATTATGTGACAAATTAATATATATATATTGATAGTAACATGTACAGAATAGGCAATAGGCAATAGGCAATAGGCATAGCTATGAAGCCACTCTAAAATTGGAAGCATTATGTGATGTGAGTCGAGTTCAGTGAATGCAAGCATACCTAAGACTAAGACTAAGACTATATTTTTCGTCTTGTTAAATTTAATGTCAATTTCTGACCACTGTTTGCTGGTCAAAGAAGTATAATATTTGTTCTTTTTCTTTACTGCTTTATCTGTTGATTCTTCTGAGTTCATCATATAATGTGCTCAATAATATGTGGATAGGGATCAATGTCTTTTTTAATTTGATTTTCAATCAATTAGGCCAGATCTTTTTAAGGCCAAAACCAATCATGATAAATGAATAAACTACCCAGTTAATCCATGTATTTTTAAAAATTACTTAAAAAGTCTATGTTTTTTTTTTTTTTAAAAAAAAAAAAAAATCGTTAGAAATCACACCGTCAAACAATCTCTTCCGAGTTTAAGCAGAGCAGATAAAAACCCCGGCTGTCCCAAACTCTTATAAGAAACACATTCTCTGAATTCAAACTCAAGACTCGAAGTAGACCTGACCGACGGTTCTGTTCAGGTTCGGAACCGAACCGAACCAGCCG
This sequence comes from Zanthoxylum bungeanum, assembly GCA_019454045.1. Lineage (NCBI taxonomy): Eukaryota > Viridiplantae > Streptophyta > Magnoliopsida > Sapindales > Rutaceae > Zanthoxylum > Zanthoxylum bungeanum. Next base: position 80,684 of record SKCR01038367.1, read on the forward strand.
AATCCCGGTTCCACACTTAAGTGGAACCGGAACCGTAAACCAAACCGGAACCGAACCGGTCGGTTCCGGTTCCGCTTCGAACATTTTTTTTTTAATATATAAACAAATCGAAAATAATTTAAAATAATTTAGATTAATTTAATAAGTAAATAAAAATGATCCCTACGGTTCCAACCGGTTCGATTAGGGGTCGAACCCTAACCGAACCGACCCCTAACCGAACCAGAACCGAAACCGTCCGGTTCCAACCGGTTCGGAACCGGAATCGTGGCCGGGTCTAACTCGAAGGTCCGACCATTAACCTCATATCACCAAGTCACATCCCTTAAAGGCTGTTAAAAATACTTTATTGTATATGTGTTTTCGTTTGAATTTACCTCATCATCATTCTTTATTTTTTAACTACTGCATGTCTAAACTAAATTGTTAGAATTTAAAGTTATATTAGACAATAATATGATTTTTCCCTTGAAAAGTTAAACACAAAATAGTTAATTAACTCGAGCTCTAAGGACTAAAAAGGAATTTAATCTAGAAAAGCAACGTAGAAGTCCCCTTTAAAAATTAATCCATGTATTTTTAAAAATTACTTCAAAAGTCTATGTTTTTTTTAATCTCATCGCCAAACCACCCCTTTCGGGTTTAAACGAAATAGATAAAACCCCCAATTATCTTAAACTTTTACAAGAAACGTACTCTCTGGATTTGAACCTAATACTTGAAAATCAAATCATGAATCTTACACCATCAAGCCACGTTCATTGACTACTCTTAAAAAGTATATGTTGTGTATATATGTGTTTACGTTTAAATTTACCTCATCATCATTCTTTATTTTTTAACTACTGTATGTCTAAATTGTTAGAATTTTAAGTTATATTAGACAATAATATGATTGTCCCTTGAAAAGTTAAACACAAAATAGTTAATTAACTCGAACTCTAAGGATTAAAAAGGAATTTAATCTAGAAAAGCAACATATAAGTCATCTAATCGGGACCAAGCCCCCTTTTTGATTAGTGGGAACTCTGCCCCTATTGAGATTTTAAAAAATTATTATTATGAATACACCTTTTTAAAAGTCTCCACTAAATGATCGACTCTATCTAATTAATAAATTAATAAATGGCTCGTAACTATTTAAAAGAAAGAATTAATATATGACCCATAAAACAACAAAATATCTTTCACCTTTTCTTTTTATCGATTCAACATAAATTTCTAAACAAAAATTATACTAAATAACACTTTGCACAATTATATATATTTGTGAAAAACATTATTATTATTATTATTATTATTACTTATCCTTTGTCATTTTTCATAAACACATGGTTATACAAAATTTTGTACACATATCATTATTGTTTTCCGAAACAAACTTTTAGTTTTAATCTGCAACAATTAAAGTTCATGAATGATAATTTGATTATAAACATAGAAAAATACTGAGTTGATTTATTTTAATATATTAAATCTGTTAAATTTTAATACATACTGTTTTTGAAAAGAAGCCTCATGTCACTTAGAGTTCAGGATCCGTTTCAGCCTCTAATCATTAAAATTCGCCCATTTAATTAAAAAAGAAAAACTATTTTCCACTCGAAGACTGAAAGAAGATTTGTTTCATTTCAATATAATCTTGTAAACACAGATTCAATATATATATGAACCGATACAATGTTTAGGTCCCCACCCATTTTCTCTTGACTATATAATATAATATCAATTAATGTTGCAAATTAAGAAAATTATATCACTGTTTGGGACTTTAGCCTCGTCAAGGAAAGTTTGGGAAAAGTTTGAAACACAACGTATGTTTTGTGATTGAACGACTTAATTAGCACCACACACCTCATGTGATAAATCAATCATATATACGCATGCATGGAACATGCTCCATTTTCAAATAATAATAAATAAATAAATAAATAAATCCTCTTAATTTACTCCTTAAATCTTTGCAAATCAACTTGAATATCCAATGAATTATATATTACCTTTAAATAAAAAGATTTGGTCAGCGATTTCATCATATGACCACCACATGAAACGAATAAGTGGTGCATATGTAATGGCACACAGAGGCAGCATATCCCTTTGAAATAATTGCAATTTTCGTCAAACTACCTGATCTGGGTTTAAGTGAAACAGATAAAACCTCTGGCTACCCCACACACCTATTAGATTCCAATCCAGGTTCTAATCTTCAGATCTTGAGCCCCACATCACCAAGTCACACTCTTTAGGGATGAGAGATCCCTTACTCATTAAAGGATATATTAAAAAACAGATAAAATACGAATTTCAATGTATTGTTATTTGTCTTTTAACATATTAAAATGTGTATTTTTTTAATCTTTTAATGTGTCCCTTAACTTAATAAATTAAGAGATCTCTCGTTGGATCCTCACTATATATGTGTGTGTGAAATTTCTCAAGTACGGGTGTCCGTATGAAAATTTCTAGATTTCGTGTAGATGTACCACAAAGTACTCATACTTTTTGTTTTCCCCCAACCTATGAAACACCATACTTTCTCGTTCGTCCGCATGAAATTAAGGAACACATTAAAAGACAAAAAAATATTTATTTCCTATAGTAAAATAAAAAAAACACTACATTGAAACATGTATTTTCTCTGTCTTTTATTATGTTCCTTAACTTAATAAGTAGAAGACTAGACTAAAAAATACATATTTTAATATGTTAAAAGAAAAACAACACTTTATTAAATCTGTATTTTCTTGGTCATCTAATGTGTAAATTAATTTATTAAGTTAAGTTATGTGTGTGTATTTATATCTTTGGCTTATTACTAGTCTAGAAAGAGTTCGTCAATAAATGCTAACTCACTTGTTCAAGACACACCTATTTATGTAGTTGGTCTTGAGTTCAATTCTTCACGATGGAGTGAGTGAATAAAGAATTCATATAATTATTATCTTTCCGACATAGTTTCTAGTAGTTTACGAGCCTTTTTCTCACTGCCTTTGTATCTTATTATCACAGTCTTCTGATCATGTTATCACAGTTTTCAAGCATGATTTTATCCACTTATGAGTCTTCTTTTCATCTTTTTTGGGATTTAATTAATAGTGATCCGTCAAGCGAAAGTATAGAGATAGGGATATTTGATTTTGTTTATAATGAAATAATATAAGCTTAGACAGTTCTTAAACTTAAAAACAAAACAAAAAAAAAAAAAACAAAAAAAAATCTTGGAATGGTTGGCTAATCGGCTCGTGCCTCGGCTTGTTATCACTATAAAAACGACAAGAAAATGGTCAACTATTTATTTAATTCATCAAGTAAGATACGCCTGCGTTTTCTTTTGAATTAATAATGATAGTGATTTTAACATATTTCAAAATAAATAAATAAACTAATATAGATTTTACTAATTACCCCCCATCAAGGAAAAAATAGCACACCCACCTCGGCAAAGACAATTCTGTCCTTATAAAATTGAATTGATTCTTTCAACCTCATTGGTGCAGTGCACCATTTCATTCTTCCAATCTCAATTTTTTTTTTTTTTAAGATGGTGGCCTTGAAATATAGTAAAATCATTTGATTGGCCTTGAAATATAGTACAATCATTTGATCTACCAATTAATATTTTTAAAAAATAATATAGTAGAGAGAAAAATATAAATACTAATAAATATAGCTTAATGTGTTTATTCGAACCCGAAATCCTATCAAATAATTAGCGCGATGTACTGATCAATGTATTAAAATTAAAGTTCAAATCAAAATTTTGAAATAAAAAAATAAATTAATAAACTTTCATATTGATGAGAAAGATTTAAATCCTTAACTTTAAGAATGAAATGAGGAGGTATACTGACAAATTCATTTCGAAGTTCCTAGACTATGTCTCCGAAGATGATCTTATATCACGGTGATGACTTTACATTTACAAAAATTTCATTTATTAATTAAATTTGGTGGAATATTCATAGACTCACCATCATATAATTTGGTTGCAGGAGATTTTATAGAGATTATTTGTTATAGTTTTATTAAGTAATTTAAATCATTGAACGGTCATATTATTTACTTATTATAGAAATGAATTTAATTATCAATTATGTTAATTTATAAATCTCGGTGGATCATTACATCATTGCTTGCTGATTAGCATTTCCAAGTTTCTAGACCTTCAATATAAAAAAAAATTTGAGAGCGAGTTTGGATTATAAATTTCAAATACCCATTTAGCGAAAATATACATACCACAATAATTTAATAAATTACTTGAACCATACCTCAGCATTGATCATATCTAGGAGCGGTCTTGAGTTGTCCTATATATTTGAGGGCCATCTGTGAATTTTTAAAATGGAGTTCATATTGATAACGGATAAAGAAAATATAAAAGTCATATTAGATAATTAAAATTTGAAATTTCCTTAAATTTTAGGTCAGATTTTTCGGATTTCAGCTAACCACATATGTCGATTGTCCCCAAGACCACCTGATTTAATCATATTTTGGTTGCACTAAGAATTTACTATTGGGGTTTTATCAGGACGGCGCAGCGGAAGAAGCGCTGTTCGGGTGAAATAATAGTTTAAAATTTTTAAACTTACGAATAAATTATTTAATATCTAATATTAATAATCATTCATATTTTACCTAAACATATTTATTCAATATCATATAACGACATAAATAATATAGAAACACCGCAGAACTTTTTGCGAAAATGTTTTCCGCAAAATAGCATAAAACGTTTTCCGGTCGAAATGACCGACCAATGCATATGGGGACTGTCCAGGTCAGCCCAAAAATATTTGGACAGTTCGTGGGCTGCCCGAACAGTGCCTAGTTCACTGTTTGGGCAGCTGTTACCCGTAACGCCGTTTTCACCGTTTTCGCGTATTTTCAATCCGAAATAATTTCCGATAAATAATTTTCTTGGACAATTAAAATAAAGTAATTTATTATAATTACTCAATAAATAAAAAACTGAAATTTTATCTGAAAAATCAGATTTATCATTAATTGCCGAATTGCCCCTACACTTTGCAAATTTTACATTTTAGTCCTAAAATTGTCAAATACAATTTTAGATGATTCCAAATCATTTCTAAAATGATTCTTAACATCTTCAAAATATGGAAACAGAATTTGCAACTCAAACCCCTCAATTTCTTCAATTACCGAGAGGGTCCCAACTTTTTTATTAATTACGATTTAGCCCCAAATGTTCAAAATATGTCAAGATCAAATCCAATTAATCTCAAATTTGATATACATCATATATAAATCAGAATATGCAACATATATGAAAAGCCTCAAAATTGGATTAGGTTAAGAACCATAATTTCTCAAATTACTCCAATTGTTCAATTTACACTAAATTGATAAAATTCAACACTTTAATCAATCCAATATCACACCAATCAAGTCTCACCATCATGAAACAACTCAAGAATAATTCTAGGTCATTTATGAATGGCTAAGCAACTCTAGAATGGCAACATCACCATCAAATGGCTTAAAGATTACTAAATGAACAATTTCATTTAATCTTTAATTATCATACATGCTCATCTTTCAAACAAGTTTACAACCATATAATTACATACATAAAAAGAGTAGAGAAAACTATAAGCATCACAAATTGAAGCCTAGATACATGGAAATAATTTCCTAGTTGAAGAAAGATAAGAAAAACTTACAAATTCCAAGCTTTGATTGAGTTTTTTTTTTTTTCTCTTTTTCTTCACTTTTCTCTCAACCTTTTCTTTGTAATTATTTTGTAAAACTTGTGTAAGTGTTTGAAAAATGAAACAAAAATAATTTTGTATCAATTTTCCATCTTGGCCGATTTTTGCTACAAAGAAAACAAATAACAATTATTTTAGTTTTGTTGCATTTTCATTAGTCCACATAAAATTAACACTTTATCTTTAATAAAGCAAAACAAAATGTGTTCCAATTGTAGCATCCCATTTCAAAGCTTTGAAAAATCAAATGATGACTTAAAGAGATTTTTTATTTAATTAAATTAATTATTTAATATTTAAATAATTAAATAATTAAATACAAATATCATAATATATGTATTATATTTACATTAAATATTCAAACACACATATATAAATTATATATGTCAAATATCAAAATTTGATATTTAATTAATGTGTATTTAATAAAATCAAATATTAAATATAAATACACATTAATTTGGAAATGACCGTTAAGTCCTGATTGCATGTATTTTTCGTTAACCGTTAAACGAGTTATAAATAATCAGTATTATTCATAACAGATGTCCTAGTACTCTACCAGTATATTTCATTAGCGAGACTTTCTAGATTCAGACATATCCGTCACGAAATCTAATTTCATGTTCATAATTCACCCACCCGTAAATTATGACGACCACAGATAAACTCGCTGAATCATACAGGTCGAGGTCACTGCATACATATAATACCTCCGTAATAGGTATCCGGATTATCCCAGAGATATAGATATAAACGTCAAATCTCTATAGGAATAATCTCGTCGACGTATCTATTATCAATATTTAAATAACATTCGGAACTCACTTCTGAAGTCTACTATGGCCATAGATTTAACAGATTGCTAATCACATAATGGACTACATATGCTCTGTACACAGAACTGACGGATCCTTTCTTGATACTCACAGGATATCATGGGCATGAGTCCACACCCAACGAACATGCAGATGTCTGATCTTAATAGATCGGTGACATGACTGCCATCTAAGTGTGGAGGATAACTCATATATCCACAGTGGTATCTCAAGTCAAAGAATCACTATGCTACTCAACCCAAGAAGATTCCCATTGGCGTTGGTGTACCATCTATTAGGAAATCTTCAGTGAGCCGTTAAGTATTTATCAAATAAACACCTACACGTCTATATGAGTCTCCCAAGACTCATGTTTCATTGGGATAAACCATCGGACCAAGTCCGATATACGACATGTACTAGTCTCAGTGGATTTTACTAACCGACCCGTGTCAGTAAATCTTGACCATGAATATAATTTAAGGATATACAACTTATAGAGACACTTCCCAATGTCAATTACAAACTATGTTGTAACTCCGCACTACATTGTAAAATCCTGAGGTCTTTATCTAATATATATACATATCACTAAACCAGATTTATTTAGTTCAATCTAATCGAAATTAGATCGAATACGTATATAAAAGACAAGAGGTGCTACCATTTAAATTAGTAATATTATGGAAAAATGTATTGCTCGTATTCATGAATCAGACATAAATACGATCCAGATTGGCGCTCAGAGCACCAACCATAATAATTTCTCCCCTTGCTCTAGTGTCATTCCATGGTATCATATACACATCCAAATGTGTATCACAAACTCATGGCCCTCAAGAACTTCTAGCGGTCAAGAGGTAGGTACAATAAGTAAGCCCGCTATGACAGATTGAGTTTGTCCAACAAACACAATCATTATCCTTAGCAAGCATCATTCATATTTTTGCAGAAACTAAGTTCTACATCAATATAACTCAGATGCCATATCAATATTGTGCTTCAGCTACTAAGTTGTCTTAGTATTTACGGATCAAATCCAAAATACTATGTAGACAACCACAAACACAATACTAATAACAAACTTCTAATCTATAAGGTCACTATGCAACTTCATAAGTCGCAACTAATTCCGCTCATACAGTAGAATCATCTGTGACACTCTCACTGCATCTTTTCTGACTATTTATAACGTAGACTGTCTAACGTTATAATTAGAATCAAAACTAATATGACCCTAATGGTTGCAGATTTATTCTCCATTAATAAGAAACTCGTTCTTAATATCTCAAAGATAATAAAGAACATGTTTCAAGACCCACCTTATAGTCTAGAGGATATCAAAATAACTCATATTTTTTTATATTAAATTGGTATCTCTAATCGTACTCAATATAGTATTTATTATGCCATCATCCTATGATGCATAAAATTGACTAGACATTCTAATCATTTCTCTTTCGACAAAGGAATCATCCTTTACAAAAGAAGATATTATATACATTAGACACACTAACTGTCAAACAGTTATACTAACTGTCATACAGATAGTCTCATTGTGTCCTTTATTAGATCATATCTAATGCAAGACTAATGAGAGCATCTCTCCAGTCTTTTAGTTTATATCATATATAAAACTTTATATCGAATATAATAGAGACCACTCCCACTGTTTTCGTGGAGAAAATAAGACTCAGGTAAACATTTTACCTCATAAACATCTCATTATTACCTTAATAATGATAATGTCATTATGATGTAAACACTAGAAAGAAATTTGTATGCTCCCACTAACCCTTCTATCCCCATATGTTTTCTATATGCTTTGATAAAATCAGACAATCTGACTGATATCAAATTTAGAGAACACAAATTTCCAGAAAGCTCATCCGAGTCTACAATAGGCTCTATAAATTAATATACTAAATTGTAATCTTAAACATATATAAACTCCAGGACCATTCAAAACGACTCTTCAAACTAAGAAATCACAATGGATCTCTTATTGTTGGGGTTTTTGGGCGATGGGCGCAGCGGAAGCGCGTTCGGGCGAAATCGTAATTTAATTTTTTTCAAATTACCGAATAAATTATTCAATATCCCATATTAATAATTTATTCATATTTCACCTAAACCTATTTATTAAATATCAAATATCGATATAAATAAGGTTGAAACGTCGCGAAACTTTTACGAAAACCGTTTTTCCGCAAAATGACGCAAAATACATTTTTGACCAAACCGACCACCCGACACTTATGGGGACTGCCCAGGTCAGCCCCAATAGTGTCAGGGCAGTTCATGGGCTGCCCGAACAGTGATGAATTCACTGTTTGGGCAGCCGTCACCCGGTTGACTCAAAGTCACCCGGTAACGCTGTTGTTTTTGGCCGTTTTCGCTTGTTTCAACTCGGAAATATTTCCGAAAATTGTTCCAACTCCCAAAAAACATTCATTACATTCATATGACATCAAATTAATCACAAAATTTCCAGTTTTGCAGAATTTGATCTAGAAATCAAAAATTCCAATTTTCCTGCTTTAAATCCAAAATTTTCAAGATTAATCAAATTAATCATAACACCAACCAAAGTCACAACACATGAACAACCCAAGAACAATTCTAGGTGCCACAAGAGTGGTCATAACACTCTAGAATAGCAACTCATCATCTAATGATCAAATTGGAAACTAATTACAATAATTCCTTCCATACACTTCACACATGCTTCAATCTCTTCCAATTCATCCAACAAACACAAAGACCTAATTTTCAGAATTTTAAGGAACCCTAAAACATTTCTAAATCATCAAGAAACAAGAAATCAAATTTCCAAGCTTAAGATTTTGAAGACTTACCTTAAATCCCCTAAATCCTTAGCTTTTTCTTTGATTTTCCTTCAATTTTCCATGGATTCTTCAAACCATTTTGGAAACCCATTTTTTTTTGAAGATTTTCGACCATTGTGGTTCTCAAATGAAAAAGAAATTTTTTCCTCTTTTTAAAAAAGAAGAGACCGACTTTTTTAGGGTAATTATCGAATTTTATATTTTTAATTTCATTAAATTAAAAAGGCAACACAAGATAAGCTCAAAGGTGGACAAATCAATTTGAACATCTAAGCTTATTAAAGTCATGCCATTGAACCAATAATAATTGAACAAATTTCAAAAAATTTATGGAAAATTATTAATTAATCATTTAAAATTTAACAATTAAATATCCAAATAATCAATTAATATAATTATTATTATATATGTATTTTATTTACAAATACATATATTTATGGCATGTGTCAAAATCTCATTGTGTTGAATTATGTGTATCTAATCGTATTATGTATCAAATACAAATACATAGTAATTACGATTGACTAAAATTGCCCCTATACATGTGTTATCGTTTAACCGATTAAACGATTCGAATTAACTCATTTAATCCGATGAAGAATTATGAATAATCCGTATTATTCATATCGCGTTGCCCAAGTGCTCAACGAGTACACTTCATATTGTGGGACTCTCTAAGTTTAGGTTTATCCGTAACGAAATCCAATTTCATATCCATAATCCACCCACTCATGGATTATGATGACCACAGATAATCTCGCTAAACTATGCAAGTCAGGTCATTGCATACGTATAATCCATCTGTCACAGACTATCCATATTATACATGAGATATAGATGAGAACGTCAAATCCATTCGGTATAATATAATCGATTTTCAATTTACGATCTCTAAATAATACTCGGAACTAAATTCCAAAGTTATACCACAGCCATGGATTTACTAGATCGTAAACACGTGTAGGATGCATATGTCATGTACACAAGACTGACGAATTCTATCTTGATACGTACTGGATATCATGAGCATCAATCCACAACCAACGAACATGCATATGTCTGATCATGAATAGATCGGTGATGTGACTGTCATCAAAGTGTGGATGATAACTCATATATCCCAATGTGGTATCTCAAGTCGAAGGACCACAATGCTCGCTCAACTCGAGAAGATTCCTATTGACGTTGGTGTACCATCGATTATGAAATCTTCAATGAGTTGTTAAGTGTTTATCAAATAAACACCTACATGTCTATACGAGTCTCCCGAGACTCATGGTTCATTGGGATAAACCATCAGACCAAGTCATAATATACGACATGTACTGGTCTCAGCGGATTTTACTAACCGACCCGTGTTAGTAAATCTTGACCAGAAACTTTATTTAAGGATATACATCTTATATTGCGCTTCCCATGTCAATTACAAACCGCGTGTAAATGCGCACTATATTATAAATCCTAGGGTCTTTGTCTAATATACACGTATCACTGAATCAGATTTAGTTTCGATCTAATCATAATCAGATATCTAATCGTAATTAGATCGAATAAGTGTATAAAAGACAAGGGTGCTACCATTAAATTAGTAATATTATGGAAAAATGAATTGCTCGTATTCATGAATCAGACATAAATATGATCCGGATTTGCACTCTGAGCACCAACCCTAACAATTTCTCCCACTTGCTCTAGTGCCAATCCACGGTATCTTATACACATCTTAATGTGTATCGCATATATTGGACAATTATGACCCATAGCATCACTATTTGTACAGTACATGGTGTAGTTGTACAAATTAATTATGTGACAAAGGAAATTGCTTTTTTATCATTTGTGATTAGATTGTGATTAGATTACCGGGATATATAAATGATAAAAGTCCATATGATTAGTTCCGAATTGATAAGATATGAGACAATATCAATCCATGAAGGTTTAATCATTAAAACATCCATAGTCGTAGTATTATCGAGATTGAACATCGATAATGCGGAATAGACTAGTATTGCACTTGTGCGCGTTGTGGGAGTATAACGACATAGTGCTAATATATTTAAGTATTTGATACTTATGCAAGTGTAATAGGAGGTTGTGTTTACCGATGGTACGGAAACAGCTTCGCTCTGGATAGACCACTCGGAATTCCATTGGTAGTATGACTATGTGTCTATGGAAGTCCGAATCAGGGTAGGTGTATTTGGTCTTAACTTGAGACTTGCATCGCTCATACTTGCGACAATCAATATATTTTAGTTTTGG
>SKCR01038368.1:0-261107 GCA_019454045.1 Zanthoxylum bungeanum
ATAAAACAAAAATTAAAACTTGTGGCATATTTTTTTCTACATTTTCAGTAATGTCAAGAAAATATATAAGCCTATTTTTCTTTTTGTTTCATCATTCCATGAACCCTAAACAAATCAAATACAAAAGAGAAAGAGAGAAAAAGAGGAAAAAGAAAGAAAAAAGCATGAAAATCAAGGATTTTGGTAAGTTTTCCTTACTTTTTCCTTCATGAAAAATATTTCTATCTTTCTAAGCCTCAACATATGTAGCTTAGTTTGTTCTCTACTCTTTTATGGATGTGATTTGATGATTGGGAACTTGGATTGAAGATGGAAGCATGTAATTTGAATTAGAATGCTTAGAATTCTTCTTTAAGCTTTCATTTTTCCATTTTGATGGCTAGTTGCCATTCTAGAGTTACTTAGCCACTCATGATTGACCTAGAATTTTTCTTGATCTATTTCATGTTGGTGACGCTTGATTGGTGTTGTAAGAATTGAATTAAAGACTTGAATTTGGTGTTAATTTTATTAATTTATGAAATTATAAAATTAGGGTTTTTTAACCTTCACCAAATTTGGGGCTTTTCATATATGTGATAAGATTTGATGTATATTTGATGTATATTAAATTTGGGAGTTTTTGGATTTGATCTTGACATGTTTTGAACAAAAAATACCAAATTACAAATTCTTGATAATTGAGGGACCATCCGGCAATAATGAAAAAATTATTTTCTTGAGTTGCAAATTGTATTTTCATGTATAAGACATGAATAAATCATTTTAGGATTGATTTGGAATCAATTAGAATTGTATTTGACAATTTTGGAATAAAATGATTAAAATACAAAGTTTTTGGGCAAAATGGTAAATTCTGAAAACTCTGATTTTTGGGTAAAAAATTCAGTTTTTAAGTATTGAGTAATTAATTTATTTTAATTACCCAAGAAAAATAATTGAAATTGGAAAATTTTGATTTTCTGCGATCCGCTGCATTTACCTGAATTACCTCCCAGAACCCCAACAAAAATGGTATCAGAGCAGGTTTGAACCTCGACACGTGATATGAATTTGTCTTTAAATTCATTGTTTAATTTTGTTCTCACTTGATATATGCTTGTTTAATTAATTTGATTAAATTAAATACATTTCATCTTTGCGGAAAATCCCTATTTAATAAGATTTTTTAGAAAGTAATATGTATTGGATACATATTTCTTGGTCCGTCTTATCAATACGGTTTGTGGATATCTGTTCTATGGCTGCATCTGAGATCGTGCCAAAGCAGTGAGGGTGTAGTTGATAGAAATTTATCCATACCGGATGTATATGTGATACTATATAAATTCAAGCGAAAGCGGAAATCCTGAACGTGCTAAAGCTGTCAGGACTACGCAAGTATCTTGAATTTATCATTGACAAGTTTAACCTTGGTACGCCTTCTTGTGAACGTGCCAAAACTGTCACAACGAGAAACGACCAGGACCGGAACCCATGAGTCACTATTGAGTGATTGACAAAGAGTTGTCTACCTAATGAATATACGTATGCGAGATTGTGCCAAAGCTGTGAGCTGAAATATATTCATGGGATCCACCTTTCGCTATTAAATTTAATTTGATTAATTTTTTGTTTGCATTATGTTTGGGGATTACAGTATTGCATGTAATAGTGGGAGGGGCATTTTTAGATTAAAAATCCATGATCTATTTATGCTTTGTTTGATTTATATTATACCTGCTAACCGTTTTTCGCTATCTATATGATAGATTTACGATGGTGGCACCTGCTCCTAATCTTTTTGCTTGTATACTTGATACGAACAAGCTTAAAGGCGCCGAAAACTTTGCAGATTGGGACTTGGATCTGAGAATTGTTCTTGGGTCTGAGCAAATAGAATATGTGTTGGAAGGTCCGTTGCCACTGGCCATAGCACCTGATGCTACACCAGATGAACATGAGACTCTCCAAAAGTAGAGAGATGATGATAGAAGAGTCAAATCATATATTCTCTGTTCCTTGGCATCAGAGCTCAATAGGCAATATTTTGGATTTCCCGACACATATACTATGATGACACTATACGGGTCTCGGTTCATAAAATTGCTATGGAACTGTTCCATGCAAAAATGGAAGAGGGACAGACTGTGAGCCCTCACGTGCTTCATCTGATTGATTTGATCGAACAGTTGAGGCGCTATAATTTCACTCTCAATGACACTTTAGGACGAAGTGTTATACTTGGATCTCTGCCAGTGTCATTTCGCCAATTTGTGATGTATTTCAATATGAATGGGATTAGCTGTTCTTACCAAGAGCTGCATAAGATGCTGCAGACTGTGAATGAAGATTTGAGGAAGGGAGTACCGACTCGCCCTCCTAAACCCACTGCTTTTCCTGCTTCCTCCCTATATAAACAGAAAGGGAAGAAGAAGAAAGGGAAGAAAAAGAAGGGTACGAATCTTCCACCACAGGGTAAGATAGCTAAACCCAAGAGAGCTACCGAAGACAAATGTCACCATTGCAGCAAGATCGGCCATTGGAAGAGGAACTGTCCTGATTACCGGGCCTAGATCAGAAAGGAAATAACATCTACTTCAGGTACTTTTATTTTTCCCATTATTGATATCTCATTAGCTTGTGAAGCTATGTATTCCAGTTGGATTTTGGATTCTGCTTGTCCAATTCACATTTGCAATTCGTTTCAGGTGCTGATGGAAAGTGGACGGCTAAAATCTGGGGAGATGCTATTGCGATTCGAGAGTGGCGACTCTTTGGATGCAGTTGTTGTGGGCTTATGCGAGATTTCCCCTTCCCAGTGGGAGCCTTTTATTACATGACTGTTTTTTTGTACCAGGATGTGTTGCGAACATTGTATCACTTTTTGTATTAGATATTGAAGGCTATAATGTAAATATTAAGAATCGTTATTAATATTTATATGATAGATATAATGTTCAGATCCTTGTTTATCCAAATGAGCATGGTCATTACATTTTGCATACCTCACAAGATATCTTTAATGCTGGTATTAATAAACGTAAAGTATCTGATATAAATAATATTGAACTGTGGCATATGAGGCTGGGTCATATAGGCGTGAAACGCCTATCCCAGTTGGTTGGGAATGGTTTGATACATGATCTTACCATTGAACCTTATCCAACTTGTGAATCTTGTATTCGAGGTAAGATGACCAAAGCCCCATTTTTGGGTGTAGGACACCGAGCCACTAACTTATTAGAACTAATGCATTCTGATGTATGTGGTCTCATGAGTCACACTGCTCACAGTGGTTTTTCCTACTTCGTTACCTTTACCGATGATTTGTCATGGTATGGTTATGTTTATTTGATGAAATATAAATCGGAAACCCTTGAAAAGTTCAAGGAATTCTGAAATGAATTAGAAAAACAGAATGGTAAATGTATTAAATGTCTTCGATATGATCAAGGCGGTGAATATATGAGTGGTGAGTTCACCGATTATTTGAAGAAGAATGAGGTTCTCGGTCAATATACTCCTCCGGGTACTCCACAGCACAATGGAGTGTCTGAAAGGAGAGATCAGACTTTATTGGATATGGTTCGATCGATGTTGAGTTTTACAGATTTGCCCTATTATTTATAGGATTATGCTCTTTTAACTGCTGCTCATATTTTGAATAAGATTCCTTCCAAGTCTGTTCCTACAACTCCATATGAGATATGGACTGGTAAGAAACCGAATCTTAATTATGTTAAGATTTGGGGCTGTCCTGCCTATGTCAGGATGGCTCAGCCAGATAAGCTTTCGCCTCGAGGGCAAAAGTTTAGGTTTGTTGGATATCCTTCAAATACGAAAGGATATTTGTTCTATGATACCGAGCATCAAAATGTGTTCGTAGCTCACTTCGTAAAATTTCTAGAGGTAGAATTTTTGTCTGAAGGAGGTAATTATAGACAGGTTGAACTTGATGAAGTACAACCTGGAACCAACGAACCAATGGAGGAACCTGAAGTTCAAATAGATGAAGAGCCTTCAACACACACACTATGTATGTCCCAAAGGGTGTCTAGACCTCCTGAACGATTGTATTTGATACAAGAAAAGAGACTGGATGTCCTCTTAGTGGAAGAGACTGACCCTTATACCTATAGAGAAGCGATGTTGGACATCGACTCTGCGAAGTGGCAAGAGGCCATGAAATCAGAGTTAGACTCTATGCATCAGAATCAAGTTTGGGACTTGGTTCCGCTTCTTGAAGGAATTGTTCCTATAGGTAGTAAATGGGTTTACAAGAGGAAGCGTGGGCCTGATGGAAAGGTTGAAACCTTTAAGGCCATACTAGTAGCTAAAGGTTACACGCAGCGACCTGGTGTCGACTACGATGAAACTTTTTAATTGCGATGCTAAAGTCTATAAGGATTTTATTGTCTATTTCTGCTTACCATGATTACGAAATTTGGCAAATGGATGTCAAAACGGATTTTCTAAATGGGTTTCTTGACGAAGAAATCTATATAGAACAACCGGAGGGTTTTGTATCCAGCGAAACCTCAAGCATGGTTTGTAAGCTTAAGAAGTCCATTTATGGACTTAAGCAAGCTTCGCGAAGTTGGAATCTTTGATTCAACGAGATTATTAGATTGTCTGGTTTTTTCAAGAATACAGAAGAATCCTGTGTGTACCAGAAGGCTAGTGGGAGTATGATAGTATTTTTAGTTCTCTATGTTGATGACATCCTTATCATTGGGAATGATATAGGAATGATACAAAGCGTCAAAGCTTACCTCTGTAAAAATTTCTCCATGAAAGACATGGGTGAAGCTTCTTATATCTTGGGTATAAAGCTCTATAGGGATAGAGAAAGGAAGCTTATTGGACTATCCCAATCGATGTACATAGATAAGATCTTAGAACGGTATAATTTTGCTAACGGTAAGACAGCAAATATACTGTTCAGACATGGCATTCATCTTAGGAAGAAGATGTGTCCGCAAACAGAAGATGAGAAGATTAGAATGTCTAATCAGCCTTATGCTTCATGTTTGGGTAGCATTATGTATGTCATGTTATGTACGAGGCCTGATATTAGTTACGCAGTTAATGTAACCAGTAGATATCAGTCCAATCCAGGAAATGACCATTGGATGGCCGTTAAACATATCCTGAAGTATCTTAAAGGTACTAAGGATAAGTTTATCATTTATGGAGAAAATAAACTGCAGGTTAATGGGTATACGGATTCTAATTTCCAATCGGATCCCGATGATAGAAAGTCTACATCAGGATTCGTATTTACCCTTAACGGAGGTGCAGTTTGTTGGAAAAGTTCCAAACAGGGGTCTAAAGCTGATTCCACCACAGAGGCGGAATATATTACTGCTTCTGAAGCTGCAAAAGAAGTTGTTTGGCTTAAGAAGTTTATCAAAGAATTGGGAGTTGTCCCATGTATCAAGAATCTGATTTCGTTATACTGTGATAATACTGGTACCATTGCACAAGCAAAAGAACCGAGGGCGCATCAGAAATCGAAGCATGTGGAACGATAATACCACATCATTCGAGAGATTATGTCGTAAGGTGACATTATCATGTGCAACGTTCCCAGTGAAGATAATGTAGCAGACCCGCTCACGAAGGCCATACCTCCGAAGTTATTTGATAAGCATGTGGAGTCGATGGGTATTAGATACAATCGATAATGGTACTAGAGCAAGTGGGAGATTTTGTTAGGGTTGGCGCTCTGAGCGCCAATTTCTTATGTATTTCCCTGTAAATACTCTTGTATATATTTTATTAATGAATAAAATACAATTTCTGTAATATAAATTCTTTTATTATATGGTAAAGACGTAAATGACCATAGAGTGATTGGTTATGATACAGTTGCAAAAGTGTCGCAATTGACATTGAGTAGTATCATAACAGTATCATTCTTTAACTGCTCCTGGTCAAGGTTTACAATTACTTGGTCAGTAAGTAAACCTGCTGAGACCGGTACGTGTCGTATATTGGAATGTTGGATTCTAATGGTTTCTCAATGAACCATGAGTCTCGGGAGACTCATATAGACACGTAGGTGTTTATATTGGATAAACACTAAACGACTCACCGGAGATTCTTAATAAATGGTACACCAACGTCAATAAGAATCTTCTCGGGTTGAGTGAGCATAGTGATCCTTCAACTTGAGATACCATTATGGATATATGAGGTATCCTCCACACTTTGATGGCAGTCACGTCACTGATTTATTTAGATCAGACCTCCTCATGTTCGTTGAGTGTGGACTGATCCTCAGGATATCCTGTGTGTATCAAGATAGGATCTGTCAGTTCTGTGTACAGAGTATAGGTATCCATTATGGAATTAGCAATCTGTTAAATCCATGGGCCCGTGGTACACTGTAGAAATCAGTTCTAAGTGTTATTTAAGAGATTGCTAATAGGAATCGTCGACGGGATTATACCTAAAGAGATTTGACGTTTATATATATATCTCTGGGATAATCCGGATGCCTGTGACGGAAGGATTATACGTATGCAGTGACCTCGACCTGTATGGTTCAGAGATTTTATCTGTGTTCGTCATAATTTACGGGTGGGTAATTATGGACACGAAATTGGATTTCGTGATGAATATGCCTGAACCTAGAGAGTCTCACTAATGAGATATACTTGTAGGGCACTAGGGAAACTTTTATAAATAATATTGATTATTTATTAGTCGTTTAACGGTTAAACGAAAATACATGCTTTTGAGATCTTTTGGTCATTTATTAAATGTCGGATTGTGATATTTGACATTTATTATTAATATATGTATTTTGATAATTTAATGTAAATATAACATATATATTTGAGATATTTGTATTTAATTATTTAATTATTCAAATGTTGAATAATTGAATTAATTAAATATTTAATATCTTATTTACTTAATTAAGTAAGATAAATGACATGTTTTAATTGGATAAAGTGACCAATTTTGATTGGTTTCATTTGGCATGATTTAATTGGTTTATTTTTTATAATGATTGAATTATTTGATAGTTTATTACCACAAATGAATATTTAATCTTTTTCCAATTAATAAAACAAAAATTAAAACTTGTGGCTTATATTTTTTTTCTACATTTTCAGTAATGTCAAGAAAATATATAAGCCTAGTTTTCTTTTTGTTTCATCATTTCATGAACCCTAAACAAATCAAATACAAAAGAGAAAGAGAGAAAATGAGGAAAAACATCTAATATAATTATTTAGGTAAATCTCACTTAATTATAATTTATAAATTATAATTTATCCGGATTAATTAATGTCAGACTTTATTACCGCCTATTTGGTCGGTCTAAATATAAATTAATTTACCGCCTATATGGCTGGTCTTTATGTGACAGATAATTACCACCTATATGGCTGGTGTAATTGGACTAAATGGATTACTGCATATATGGCTGGTTTTAAATGTTTAACATTATTAATTCCTGAGAAAACAGAACATAAAATAATTTATATTTTATAATAAGTGAAATTCCTCGATAAGAAATATTAAATGTGGATCCTCTAACCCCAGCATTTTATTTTATTCTAGGGAAGTGATGAAACACAATATTACTAGGCTTAATAATTGATTTTCTTTTTAAAGGTAATTCTTTAGTTTGTTTATTGAGTCTTAAGCTTAATGCTTCTTGTTGTCTGATCACCAATAAGATTGATGTGGTAAACTTAAAATGAACTAGACATAGGGATTTTAAGTTTCAGCCTTAGATTCAATAGCCCACGATCTTCCTTGAGGATAGATAACCCTTTAATAGATTTCTTTACAGGATAGACATATACCTGTCAGGCGGGGGTAGCCACAATTGGAACTTGATCTTTATGAATCCAGGTAATTTGGTTGACATAGACATATGGTTCAATTGGGTTATACTGGGTATTTACGTCTGACCATCGACAGAGGCTTTTGCATATTTTCGTGTTCCAAGTTAGCAAACTGATTTATTACACATATGTAAGAGAATCAATTCATCTTTATAATAATATTGTGTGGAGTCACGACCCTAGATCTTTGAGTCTTTTCTTTTATTTTCCTTAGTGTTTTATTTTGAGTCTGTTTTTATTTTAATTAGCAAATCCACATTCAACCAACCAAAAACAATCAATTCCATTCTCCCTATAATTAGATACCTGTAAATAAATAGTATCAATATTTAATAACAACAGTAGGAATTAAGTCCTCGTGGGATCGATATTTTTATACTACTTGAACGATACGTGCGCTTGCGTTATATGTGTGTGTTTACGCCGGTCAAGTTTTTGGCACCGTTGCCGGGGACTTATTTTTCTTGAGTTATTAATTTTGAAACTATCTAATTTACTTGTATCTAATTTTCTTTATTTTTATCTGTAATTTTTATTTCTTTCTTTTGTTTTCAGGTGATTGAAAAATGGAACATTATTGGGAGATTGAAAGATTACGAGCTTTAATAGAAGAAGATACACCCCAAACCTGGGAGCAATAATCCGGTTTTCTGAGGCCTGTTGTCAAGCCCAACAACTATCACTGGATGTCAGAATCAAGCAATACTACATTTTCTCATCAGAACGAAATGGGGAGATGTGACATATGTAATGGTAACCACCCGAGAGATCATTGTGAGTACAACTACAATCCAGGGTGGCAGAGCTATCAAAATCCTTCATGGTATGAAGAACCATCACATTTCACAAAACCACATTTTCCATCTTATCCACCACCCACCTACTATCTTCAACAAGAACTAGAACCATCAGAGGATGATCAGTTGATTCACATGCTCAAAAATTGGTTCGAGGAACGGGAAGCTCAATTTGATGCACAAATTCAGAGTTAAGCGGCGTCTATACAGAGGATGACAGATCAAGTTAGACAATTAACAGATAACCTGAATCACATATCTCACGGAGCAAATTCAAATAATACTGAAGAAGCCTTGGAATATCCTGAGATTCATCATGACATCATAACAAAGGACGAGGCTGAGCAGTATCAAGAATCAGAGCTATCACTTCAGGAGCCTGAACCAACAAAGTCTCTGTTTAATTTTTATTATTCAGATTCTGACGAGGATGAAGCTGATCTATTTGTACCAACTGCACCAACAACGGAGGATCAAACTTTCAATCCTCAAAATGAAGATCTTGGAGCATGCTTTGCAACGATGTTTGAAGAAGATCTTTCTGAACCATCCATTCCAGTCATATCAGAGGATAAAAACCTAAAATCTGACATTTCTTTTCATCCTCAGATTGACATTTATGAAGCATGCATTTCACAGATGACATATGAAGAATTGAATACAGAAATTTTAAAATTCATCTGTGAAGAAAAGATGGAGCAAGAAACAGAGCAAATGGAGGAGCAAATGTCTTAACTTATTGAGAATCCAATACATTCATGAGAAACATCACTGTTTTGGAGAGTACAAATCAAAGATATCACCCAGAAGCTTGATAGAATGGAACTTCCATTCCAAGTCAAGCACCATACAAGACCTCATGATTTTCTTTCTTACTTTTTAGGAACCACTGGAGCAACAAAGGTTAAAAAGGTGGCACAAGCACTGAATGAGACAAAATATTTTTTGCCCATTTATTGTTGGAAGAGACCCTTCAAAAACAACGCTCATGGGATTGTCTTTAATCAGACATCCAAAACAACGCTGAAACCTCCTTGACAGATAGATTTCAGTCACGTCTGGCTGAAGACGAAAAATTTAGCGCTAGCAGGGAGGCAACCCATGCAATTTGTTGTAATTTCTGTTTCATATTTTGTGTATACATATTGTAGAATTTTTAATTTTGTGTGTTATTTTTGTAGGGAAAAGCACAAACAGAGCATTTTAAGACAGAAGGAATGGTGTTTGGCAATCACAAAGATGAGAGCCAATTCATTAGCGATGGCTGAGTAAGGAATGACATCTTGAGACGCATCCTAATGGATTTATATACCAAACGAGTGGCGTATTGCGTACCCAATTCCATTACCTTAATTATTGCTTGGATTTGCTTTTCTGTTGTAATTATCTTTATTTTCATAGACAGGATCCAGAATTTTTGACCTTTCACGATTTCTTTTGTTGTTTAGCTAACAAACGTCTCATGGAAGATACTAGTGCTATTATTACTCACCATTTTTCAGGTACTATAAATTCAGCCCGTCATTGCACTTTTGACGGCATCCAGAGTTGAGAAAGAAATACATAAAAAATGGAAGCCACTTCAAGAAGATGAGTTGAAAATATCTGTGTGTTTTGCGGTACTAGTGTTGGTACTAAGCCACAATACGTAAAAGTAACACATGAATTGGGTCGAGTCTTAGCTGCAAGGAATATGCACTTAGTATATGGTGCATGCAATCTTGGACTAATGAGGATCATTTCAAAGGCCGTACAAGAAGGAGGCAGTCACGTTTTGAGAATCATCCCAAAACCCTTGGCGGAGGCAAATCTTATTGGACCATAAAACAGAGAGGAACTTATTGTGCCAGGTATGTCTGAGCGACTAGTGGAAATGATTAATCGTGCTGATGTTTTTATTGCTTTGCCAGGTGGCTTGGGCACATTGGAGAAAATTTTTATAGTGTTATCTTGGGCGAACGTGAACATACACCAGAAACAGCTTGGACTGTACAACGTTGATGGATTTTATGATTTTCTTTGTGTGTTTCTTGATGATGCCCGGAGAAATGGGTTCGTGTCAAAACCTTTAAAAGAACTCCTCTTCACTGCCAGAACTGCTCCAGATCTAATTGACCAAATCTTAGCCTATGAACCACAAGTTGACCCTATCCTTTCAAAGATAAATTGGTCCGAGGACGATCGTGGTAAGAGGCGTCGGATTATTTTGGATCTTAACCTTTAATTTTCTGTAGAATTTCAGCTAACCAGGTATTATCTTTTAAACTCTTCTTCTACTGTTTAAGACATTGGGGACAATGTCTCATTTAGGTTTGGGGGAGGGAATTAGTTGATCAGTACCTTGTTTTTATTTTTAGTCCAAATTTTTTTTCGAAAAATACAAAAAAATTGAAAAATTTTCAAAAATTACAAAAATATTTTGTGTTCTTGTGTTTTTATTTTGACTAAAAAGGTGAAATTAGTAAGAGATAGCTGAGTAAGGAGTTTCCACTCCTGAGACGTATATCAAACCTATTTTTGAAACAAGTTAGTTTTTGTTTATTTCATTTTAAAGTATTTAATTTATAAATTCTCCATAAAACTGACTAAAATGGATCTTCATATGCTTAGTTAGCAGATATTATCAACATGCATAGTAACATACGGACATGAGCTAAAATTGAAAAGTTTGTAATATTCAATGCTCTAGTTTAATTGGAGGAAGCATCTCAAAAAGTGATGGAGTAAAAAAAAAACATATGAGATCCGAGTTATTAAGTCTGTAAGGGTGTTTTAACACCTAGTGCTCTAAAGCCAACTGGTTTGGGAGTCACTGGCCCAAGGCTTGACTTTACTTATAATACACTCAAACCAAATCCAACACACAAACTTATTATATAAAGCAAGTCAACTTTGGAAGTTACACATTTTTTACTATTCACATCATTCTCTCTTCTCCTTCCTTCTCACTTGAGCGTGAGCTTCCTCTCTCAAATGGAAAATTTTGTTTCAAAATTTTCAACATGCTAGCACATTTAGAGTCAAAAGAATGTGATAGGGAAACTCACCCTTGAGTTTGGAACAACAAAGAAAGCTTGGAGCTTCCGAAATACAAAGAAAAAGTCTTGAAACTCATCTGATCAATGTGAGTATTTCTGCAACTCTCTTTGATTTATTCACACACAAATCCTCTTAGAGATCCTTGGCATGTTCTAGGAACACTAACAATATATAGATAGAGACTTGAGTGATAAAGTTTGTTTGTTGTTGAAGTCACTATATGGATTAAAATAATCCACTAGACAGTGGTGCAAAATATTTGATGAATTTATGCTAAGAAATCCCTTTTAATATAAGCAAATTTGACTCATATGTCTACTAAAAGCTTCAAAGTAGGTTGTGAATCTACTTGTTACACTGTTTAGATGATATGTTTATAGCATGTAAAGATAATAAGGAAATTATAAGGTTAAAATCACTTATGAGTTCCGAGTTTGAAATGAAGGATTTGGGGGCTGCTAAGACGATCTTAGGCATAGAACTACTTAGAGATATAAGCAATGAACATTTTGTTTGACACATGAGAAGTATGTAAGTAACGTCTTAAATAGGTTTGAACTAGAGAAACCTAACCATGTATCAACTCCAATCGCTATTCATTTCAAACTATTTGTAGCATAGTGTCTAAAGAAGAGGAAGTTATTGCATACATGAAAGACATACCATATGCAAGTGTTGTGGGAAGTGCAATTATGTAATGGTTGGTAGTGACACAATCGCGTAATGGATTTTGGTGATGCAACGAGAGTTAAGTCTTCGACGCGTAAATGCTAAAGAATACAAAAAGATATCGAAGCACACGATTTAGCTTAGAATGTGAAGACTTGCATACAACAAAGGTTTTATATGAAGTCTTAGCTTAGGGCTCTATTTGTAATGTGATTTAATTATTCAAGTTCCTAAGCTCATAGGATACATGCACATTCACTTATATGCATTAGGTTCATGTACATAATGCATTAAAACCTTCATATTTGTATTTTTGGTATAGAAACCGGCATACCGGTCCCTTACCGGTGTCCATATCGGTGAGATGCTGAGTTTTGCATGCTCACTAGAACCGGCACGGACCTTACCGATCCTATACCGGTCATCATACCAGTGAACCTATGGATTGAATGGCTACTGGAATCGGCACACACCAAACCGGTCTCCATACCGGTCTCATACCGATAAGCCTAACAGCTAGTTCCTTTACTAGAACCGGCATGACCTAAACCGATCTTCATACCGGTGAGCATACCGGTCTAGCTCTTCATTATACACACATACTGGAACCGATAAGGACCAAACCGGTCACCATACCGGTGATGAGTGGTAATTATATCATTATTTCCCACTCATTTAACCTAATATTTTGTATAGTTTCTTGAGTCTTGTGAATATTTTGATGTGTTTTGTGTTATTTTGTAGATAAATAAAGTTTCTGGACATTCTAGAGGTGATTTAGACCAAAATAATGAAAATTGGAAAAAATGGCATTTTGGTAATTTTTCGCGTCGCGATGACAAGACCTTTAGCGTCGCGACGCCTAACGTGCACCGGGTCCACAAATCAGAATCTGAGAAAATTTGACTTTGCTAACGTGCGCTGTGCCACGTGTCACCATAACAACCGATCTGCTAACATGCGTCGTGCCACGAGTCATCATCCTACGGTGCCGACAGTCACCATCGCCACGTGCCGCCACATGTCACTCCACGTCTCAGCCACGTCATTGTCCATATCACCAGGTTGACCGAGTCAAACTGCCACGTCATCGCCATGTCATCATCAAACAATCACAGCGTGCCACGTGTCGTAATTCTATGGTGCCGACAGTCACTTTGCCACGTCACCGCCATGTCACCGCCACGTCAGCACCACGTCAGCATCAATCATTGACTCTCTAATCCTTATCTGACACGTGGCGGATAAGAATCTAGCTGACCAATCAGAAACTGCCACGTGTCACAATAATTGAACCCCAACCACCTTGCCACGTGTCACCTTATCCAGAATCTGCAACCGACGAACCAGAGCGTGCCACGTCGACATAACTGGCGTCGTGATGCCGGACCCCTACTGACCCCTATAAATAGAGCGCGAAATTCCAGTTTCAGATGTACCACTCTCTCTCATCTTTTTGATATAAAGAGGGAGTTTCTCTCTCTAGTTTCTTTTAGTTTTTAGTTTTTAGTTTTGTAAATAATTTTAATTACATTTTGTAATAATAGTAATTTATTTTCTTACTTCTTATAGTTTTTACTATTCCCCATGATGAGGTAACTTCCCCAACTAGGGTGAAAGGTAATTCTTTTACTGTTATTATTTAGATTAATCTCCCTTAAAAAATAATATATTCACTATTTAAAATATTGACTCAAAAAGAATACCGCCAAATTGGTCGGTTGGTAATTCATTTTTAATATGGTTTAAACCTGACTAATCAAGGATACCGCCAGATTGGTCGGTTGGTAATTAAACTTTCTTACCGCCTATATGGCAGGTTCATGGACAAATCTTTTTACCGCCTTTATGGCTGGTTGGAGTTAATTTGACTTAATCAGGTAAAATAATCACAAGTTACCGCCTATATGGCTGGTTGGTAAAATAATCACAAGTTAATATATTATATTAAGGGAGATATCTAAATAGTAAATAGTAAAAGTTGATCATTTTACCTTAGCATTTTATTTTACTTTTCAGCTTTTACTTTATATCTTTTACTTTTCAGCATTTTTACTTTATGTCTTTTACTTTTAAGTCTTTACTAGCCCTAGTTATGTGTTAGTTATCTGGGGTTATGATGAATTCTAATATCACCGGTTTATAATGGGTTATTTTACAGTTTGGGTAATTTAAAGGTTTATTTATTAAGTCTTAAGCCTAATGCTTCTTGTTGTCTGATCACCAATAAAGATTGATGTGGTAAATCTAAAATGAACTAGACATAGGGATTTTAGGTTTCAGCCTTAGACTTAATAGCCCACGATCTTCCTTGAGGATAGATAACCCTTTAATAGATTTCCTTACAGGATAGACATATACCTGTCGGGCGGGGGTAGCCATAATTGGAACTTAAACTTAATGAATCCAGATAATTTGGTTGACATAGACATATGGTTCAATTGGGTTAAACTGGGTATTTGCGTCTGACCATCGACAAAGGCTTTTGCATAATTTCGTGTTCCAGGTTAGTAAATCGATTTATTACACAAACATAAAATAATCACTTCATCTTTTAAAAAGATATTAGAATGATTCACAACCCTATATCTTTGTGTCTTTTGTTATTTTCCTTAGTATTTTCTTTTGTCTTTTTATTTATTTATTTATTTAGAAAATCTACAATCAACCAAATCAATCAAGCAATTATTCTCTTCACCCTCAATTAGATATTTGTAAATAAATAGATTCAATAATTAATAACAATAGTAGGAATTAAGTCCTCGTGTGATCGATATTTTTATACTACTTGAACGATACGTACGCTTGCGTTATACGTGTGTGTTTACGCCGGTCAAGTTTTTGGCGCCGTTATCGGGGACTTATTTTTCTTGAGTTATTAATTTTGAAGCTATCCAATTTACTTGTATCTAATTTTCTTTATTTTTATATGTAATTTTTATTTCTTTCTTTTGTTTTCAGGTGATTGAAAAATGGAACATTATTGGGAGATTGAAAGATTTCGAGCTTTACTAGAAAAGATACACCCCAAATCTGGGAGCAACAGTCCGGTTTTCTGAGGCCTATTGTCCAGCCCAACAATTATCACTGGATGTCAGAATCAAGCAATTCTACATTTGCTCAACAGAACGAAATGGGGAGATGTGTAATATGTGATGGTAACCACCAGAGTTATCAATGTATATACCTTCCAGAGTGGCAGAATTATTGGAATCATTCAAGGTACGAAGAACCATCATATTTTCCATCTTATCCACCATCCATCTACGATCTTCATCAACAAACAGAACCATCAGAGGAAGATCAGTTGATTCACATGCTCAAAGATTGGCTCGAAGAACGGGAAGCTCAATTAGATGCACAAATTCAGAGTCAAGCGGCATCTATTCAGAGGATGACAGATCAAATGAGACAATTCACAGAAAACCAGAACTACATACCTCAAGAACCAGTTTCAGATGACACAGATGAAGCCTTCGAGTACCAATCAGTTCACAATGACACTTCAATAGAGGAGGAGGCTGAGCAGTATCAACAACCAGAGGTATCAGTTCAGGAACCCGAACCGGTAAAGTCTCGATTTGACTTTTATTATTCAGATTCTGACGAGGATAAAGCTGATCTATTTGTACCAACTGCACCAACAACGGAGGATCAAACTTTCAATCCTCAAAATGAAGATCTTGGAGCATGCTTTACCATGATGTTGATGAAGATCTACCTGAACCATCCATTCCAGTCGTATCATAGGATGAAAACCTAATGTCAGAAATATCTTTACATCCTCAGGCAGATACTTATGGAGCATGCATTTCACAGATGACGGATGAAGAGCTGAATATGGAAATTTTCAAATACATCTGTGAAGAAAAGGTGGAGCAAGAAACAGAGCAAATGGAGGAGCAACTGTCAGACCAAATTGAAAATCCAGAGCATTCAGGAGAAACATCGTTGTATCGGGGAGTACAAATCAAAGATATCACCCAGAAGCTTGACAGAATGGAACTTCCATTCCAAGTCAAGCACCATACGAGACCTCCTGATTTTCTTTCTTTCTTTGCAGGAACCACTGGAGCAACAAGGAGCAAAAAAGTGGCACAAGCACTAAATGGGACAAAAAAATTTCTGCTACCTTACCGTTGGAAGAGACCCTTCAAAAGCAACGCTCATGGGATTGTCTTTAATCGGACATCCAAAACGACGCTGAAACCTCCTTGACAGATAGATTTCAGTCATGTCTAGCTGAAGACGAAAAATTTAGCGCTAGCAGGGAGGCAACCCATGCAATTTGTTGTGATTTCTATTTTTATATTTTGTGTATACATGTTGTAGAATTTTTAATTTTGTGTGTTATTTTGTAGGGAAAAGCACAAACGGAGCATTTTAAGAAAGAAGGAAAACATGAATGGTGTTTTGCAATCAGGAAGAAAAGAGCTAATTCATTTGTGGTGGCTGAG
This sequence comes from Zanthoxylum bungeanum, assembly GCA_019454045.1. Lineage (NCBI taxonomy): Eukaryota > Viridiplantae > Streptophyta > Magnoliopsida > Sapindales > Rutaceae > Zanthoxylum > Zanthoxylum bungeanum. The sequence goes on from SKCR01038368.1 coordinate 16,813, forward strand.
TAAAGAATGAATTCTTGAGACGCATCCTAATGAATTTATACTAAGCGAGTGACGTATTGCGTACACAATTTTGTTGCCTTAATTATTTCTTTGATTTACTTTTCTGTTGTAATTATCTTTATTTTCGTAGACAGGATCCAAACTTTTTGACCTTTCACGATTTCTTTTGTTGTTTAGCTAACAAACGTCCTCTGGAAGATACTAGTGCTATTATTACTCACCCTTTTCAGGTACTATAAATTCAGCCCGTCATTGCACTTTTGAAGGCATCCAGAGTTGAGAAAGAAATACATATAAAAATGGAAGCCACTTCGAGAAGACGAGTTGAAAACATCTGTGTGTTTTACGGTAGTAGTGTTGGTACTAAGCCACAATACGTAGAAGCAGCACAGGAATTGGGTCGAGTCTTAGCTGCAAGGAATATGCACTTAATATATGGCGGGGGTAATCTTGGACTTATGGGGATCGTTTCAAAGGCTGTACAGGAAGGAGGCAGTCACGTTTTGGGAATCATCCCAAAACCCTTGGCAGAGGCAAATCTTATTGAACCATCAAACGGAGAGGAACTGATTGTGCCAGGTATGTCTGAACGATTGGTAGAAATGGTTAACCATGCTGATGCTTTTATTGCTTTGCCAGGTGGCTTGGGTACATTGGAGGAAATTTTTATAGTGATATCTTGGGCGAACCTGAACATACACTAGAAACCGCTTGGACTATACAACGTTGAAGGATTTTATGATTTTCTTTGTGTGTTTCTTGATGATGCCCGGAGAAATGGGTTCGTGTCAAAACCTATGAAAGAACTCATCTTTACTGCCAGAACTGCTCCGGATCTAATTGACCAACTCTTAGCCTATGAACCACAAGTTGACCCTATCCTTTCAAAGATAAATTGGTCCGAGGACGATCGTGGTAAGAGGCGTCGGATTAATCTGGATCTTAACCTTTAATTTTTCGTAGATTTTCAGCTAACCAGGTACTACCTTCTAAACTTTTCTTTTACTATTTAAGACATTGGGGACAATGTCTCATTTAGGTTTGGGGGGTGGGGATTAGTTAATAGTAACTTGTTATTTTTATAGTTATTTTTAGTCCAAAATTTTTTGAAAAATACAAAAAAAAATTGAAATTTTTTCAAAAATTACAAAAATATTTTGCGTTTTTGTTTTTATTTTGACTAAAAATGTGAAATTGGTAAGAGATAGTTGAGTAAAGAGTTTCCACTCCTGAGACGTATCTCAAGCCTATTTTCGAAATAAGTTAATTTTTGTTTATTTCGTTTTAAATTATTTAATTTGTAAATTCTCCATAAAACGGACTAAAATGGATCTTCATATGCTCAATTGACATGTATTATCAACATGCATAGTAACATACGGACATGAGTTAAAATTGAAAAGTTTGTAATATTCAGTGCTCTAGTTTAATTGGAGGAAGCATCTAAAAAAGCAATGGAGTAAAAAAAAAAAAACGTCTGAGATCCGAGTTATTAAGTCTGTAAGGGTGTTTTAACACCTAGTACCCTAAAACCAACTGGTTTGGGAGTCACTGGCCCAAAGCTCGCTACATGGATTAAAGATGCTGCAAAAATATCTGAAGTCTGAGTAATTAAGTCCTTAGGGGTGTCTTAACACCTGGTGCCCTAAAGCCAACTGGTTTGGGAGCCACCGACCCAACACTCGTTACATAGATGGAAGATATTGTATATAAATAAAAAAAATCAAAGAAAAAATCCGAAAAATTATTCCATTGCTGCAAAAAGGTGTGAAATCTGATAGAACTTTAGGACAAAAAATTACTCTCTTATCAAGTGCACTTATGACTGTTGTGGGCCAAAAATGAGTTGTTTTATATTATGTTGGCTGTGTATATGAAGAATGGTAATATAATCGGAGAATTTACTTATTCGTAATTTAGAAAGAAACAAAATAACTAGTAACTTGGAGTAGAAGTTTCACCTAATTAGTCCCTAACTAACTTCTTTATTCTCTTTTCGCTTCTTTTTGCTTTTGTGTGCATTAGTTTCACTACCTTTTTACTTTTATAAAATGTTTGTGGGTATCATTGTTGCAAACCCTCACGAGACTACAACTCGTCCACTAGGGACACCTAGCGGTTAAAGGCTTGTTGCATACGCTAAATGCAACCGTGATCCCTACGAAAGTGGCTTAGTTAAATTTTATTATGTTATTTTTTTTGTGTTTTTTGCTCGAGGACTAGCAAATGTTAGGTTTGGGGGTGTGATGAGTGGAATTATATCACTATTTCCCACTCATTTAACCTAATATTTTGTATTTTCTTTAGTCTTGTGAATATTTTGATGTGTTTTGTGTTATTTTGTAGATAAATAAAGTTTCTGGACATTCTGGAGGTGAGTTAGACCAAAACAGTGAAAATTGGAAAAAAGGGAATTTTGTTAATTTTTCGCGTCACGACGCCAAGACCTTTAGCGTCGCGACGCCTAATGTGCACCGAACAGTGCTAACGTGCGTCGGGTCCACAAATCAGAATCTGAGAAAATTTGACTTTGCTAACGTGCGTCGTGCCACGTGTCACCATCACAGCCGATCTGCTAACATGCGACGTGCCACGTGTCATCATCATACGGTGCCGACAGTCACCATCGCCACATGTCACTCCACCTGTCAGCCACGTCATCATCCACATCACTAGGTTGACCGAGTCAAACTGCCATGTCATCGCCACATCATCATCAACCAATCACAGCGTGCCCCTGTCGTAATTCTATGGTGCCGACAGTCACTTTGCCACGTGTCGCCACATCACCACCATGTCAGAGCCACGTCAGCATCAATCATTGACTCTCTAATCCTTATCTGACACGTGGCTGAGAAGAATCTAGCTGACCAATCAGAAGCTGCCACGTGTCACCTTATCACCTTATCCAGAATCTGCAACCGACGACTGCACCAGAGCGTGCCACGTCGACATAAACTGGCATCGCGCCGCAAGCTGGGCGTCGCGACGCCGGACCCCTACTGACCCCTATAATAGAGCGCGAAATTCCAGTTTCAGTTGTACCACTCTCTCTCATCTCTTTTGATATAAAGAGAGTTTCTCTCTCTCTAGTTTCTTTTAGTTTTTAGTTTTTAGTTTTGTAATAATTTTAATTACGTTTTGTAATAATAGTAATTTATTTTCTTACTTCTTATAGTTTTTACTATTCACCATGAGGAGGTAACTTCCCCACTAGGGTGAAAGGTAATTCTTTTACTGTTATTATTTAGATTAATCTCCCTTAAAAATAATATATTCACTATTTAAAATATTGACTCAAAAAGGATATCCGCCAGATTGGTCGGTTTGTAATTCATTTTTAATATGGTTTAAACCTGACTAATCAAGGATACCGCCAGATTGTCGGTTGGTAATTAAACGTTCTTACTTACCGCCTATATGGCAGGTTCATGGACAAATCTTTTTACCGCCTTTATGGCTAGTTGTACTTTATTTGACTTAATCAGGTAAATAATCACAAGTTACCGCCTATATGGCTGGTTGTAAAATAATCACAAGTTAATATATTATATTAAGGGAGATATCTAAATAGTAAATAGTAAAAGTTGATCATTTTACCTTAGCATTTTATTTTACTTTTCAGCTTTTACTTATATCTTTTACTTTTCATCAGCATTTTTACTTTATGTCTTTTACTTTAAGTCTTTACTAGCCCTAGTTATGTGTTAGTTATCTGGGGTTATGATGAATTCTAATATCACTGGTTTATAATGGGTTATTTTACAGTTTGGGTAATTTAAAGGTTTATTTATTAAGTCTTAAGCCTAATGCTTCTTGTTGTCTGATCACCAATAAAGATTGATGTGGTAAATCTAAAATGAACTAGATATAGGGATTTTAGGTTTCAGTCTTAGACTTAATAGCCCACGATCTTCCTTGAGGATAGATAACTCTTTAATAGATTTCCTTACAGGATAGACATATACCTGTCGGGCGGGGGTAGCCATAATTGGAACTTAAACTTAATGAATCCAGATAATTTGGTTGACATAGACATATGGTTCAATTGGGTTAAACTGGGTATTTGCGTCTGACCATCGACAAAGGCTTTTGCATAATTTCGTGTTCCAGGTTAGTAAACCGATTTATTACACAAACATAAAATAATCACTTCATCTTTTAAAAAGATATTAGAATGATTCACAACCCTAGATCTTTTTGTCTTTTGTTATTTTCCTTAGTATTTTCTTTTGTCTTTTTATTTATTTAGCAAATCTACAATCAACCAAATCAATCAAGCAATCATTCTCTTCACCCTCAATTAGATATTTGTAAATAAATAGATTCAATAATTAATAACAACAGTGGGAATTAAGTCATCGTGGGATCGATATTTTTATACTACTTGAACGATATGTACGCTTGCGTTATACGTGTGTGTTTACGCCGGTCAACCGGTTACCATACCGGTGTCCATACCGGTCTAACCGCTAGATTCTCCAAGGATAATATATCCGTTGGAGACCGGCATACCAGTGTCAGAGACCGACATACCGGTCTCAGAAAGAGCTGTTAGGGCATGTGTTTTAATTTTACTATAAATTGAGCCTCAACTCATTTTTTCTTAGTTAGAGAACTAAAAAACCTTCATACACATTCTCTAAAGTAAAAACTAGAGTGTTTTATAAATCTTATTAATCTTATACACTCACACATCAAGCTCACACACACTGCACCTTCATATACATTTGTAGTGAGCTTAGATCACTTGGGTAACCAACTCACACAATATTCTTTATCATTGTGAGTGCCCAAGTGTGTTTTATAATTTCTTATACAAAACACTCGCGGTTGTGAAATCCCATCGTTCGGGTAAATTGTAAAGGTTCGTGAGTGCGCCTACGTAGAAAACTCATTGTAAAGGTTTGGAGTGCACTTTTGCGTAAAACTCTTGGTTGTGAGTGAGCCACCCCAAAAACTCGATTGATAGTGAAAAGTTTCAAGCGCGGATTGGGGGATTGTTGGCCGAACCACTATAAATCTCAATGTCATTTTTCTCTATCCCTAAACTAATTACATATTGCAAGTTTGATTTATTTATATGCTTATATATTATAAACCTGCATATAGGTTATTTATTGCAATAGAGAAAATTGACTTAAGGCTTAATCAGCAAATATACTTAAAATCAGCAAAAGTTTTAATTCCGCATATTTTAGCCGTAACCCAATTCACCCCCATCTTGGGTATAATATTTATTTGTTGCTATTGCTTGTAGGTAATTTCAGTTGTATCAGAGTTCGGTATTCTCAACAAAGAATTAACCATCCGAGAATAGATCATGGCATCTACAAGCGACTCATCAAATCTTACCGAAGGATTTTCAACAACTAGACCTCCATTTTACACTGGAACCGATTACAACTATTGGAAAATGAGGATGTTGAAATACCTTCCAACCGTTGATCTGCCATCTTACTTGGTAATTACATGGGGTGCAAAAGGGCCAATGAAGAAGGATAACAATAGCGTTGAGATTCCAAAGCCTACTCTAGAATGGGATAATGAGGATTTAAAACAAGTCTCACAAAATTCTAAGGCACTCAACCAACTTCTTTGTGCTATTGATCGAAGTCAAATAAATAAGCTTCCGAAGTGTGGAAATGCATATGATTTGTGGACCTCTTTGGAAATGGTCAACGAGGGCACAAGCCAAATGAAGGAATCGAAGATCAACCGGTTTATGTGCAAATTGGATAGTTTCAAGATGGAATCCGGGGAAGAAATTGATCACATGATTTCGAGATTCACAATCATCATCAATCATTTGGAGCCTTGGGAAAAATCATTGGGCCAACGGATCAAGTGAAGAAAATCCTTAGATCACTTCCTAAGGAATATAGAAGCTACACCTCCTCCATTAGAGAAGCAAATGACATGAACACCTTAAAGTTAGATGATGTGGTCGGTAAATTGTTCGAGTATGAAGTTGAGATCAAAATGGATCAAAAGGATGAAGATAAGAAGAGAACAAGGAAAAATCTTGCCTTGAAAGCAAGAAGAAAAGATGACTCAAGCTCAAGTGAAGAGGATAATGATGATGAGTTGGAAATAATAACCAACAAGGTCAAGAAGCTCCTCAAATCCGCAAAGCTTAAAGGAAAATCAAAGACGGATGAAAGAAATAAGAAAAATGGCCACGGAAGAACAAGAAGATTGTTGGCTATGAATGTAATAAACCGGGTCATATAGCTATCGATTGCCCATTGAGAATAATGAAAGGAAAATCAAAGAAAAAGGCATTGAAAGCTACTTCAACTTGGAGCGATGGCGACTCAAGCTCATCCGAGGAGGAAGAAATCCAAGTCAAAGACAAAACATTAGCTTTCATGGCTATCGAGGATGAGGATTTCTTCTTTGAAAGCGAAGAAGAAGAGGTACAAAAATCTCAATATTATAATGATTTACTTAATGCATTTAATGGTTTAAATAAGTTGTGTGATGTGCTTAAAAAGAAATTGAAATTGGTTAAAAATGAGCATTCATCACTTAAAAATGATCATGCATCTTGTATGGATACATTTCATGTTTTAGATAATGATATTATATGCTTAAAGTCCAAACATGAAAAAGAAATTGCATGTTTGAATGATGAAAATGTATGTTTAAGAAATAAAAAGATGGAACTTGAAAATGTCATATCTAATATGTCATCTAGCTCAAAAACATGTGAATGTGAATCTCTTTTTTGAATGAAAATATTTTATTAAATGAAAAAGTTATAGATTTACAAAATATTATTAGGAAATTTACATTGGGACATAAAAATTTTAATATGCTTATCGGATCCCAAAAATGTGCATTTAAAAAGAAGGATTATGATATATGCCTTCTATTAAAAGAAAATTTTTGAAGAACTATTTTGTTAAGGCATCTGACTCTCATGCTAATATTATCAATGAAAATGTTACATGTCATGCATGTAATAGAAAGGGACACAAAATTTTTGAATGCATGAACAAGAATGTGATTAAAAATGCATTGATCATTATTCAATTGGTAATTATTGGTATTAAATTTGAGAAATATTTTATGCATGATTTCTACAACTTATGGCAAAAATGGGGAAATGCCAAAATGTGCATGTTTTTAAATTTTGGTATCATCATTTAATGCACATATGTAATTGGTATCTCATTTAGATTTAAAAATTTTGCTTCTCCACTTTTTGATAATGTCAAAGGGGAAGAAATCATTAGAATGAGATTAAAACTTGTTTTACCCTTACCCTTGGATTAAGGGGGAGTAATTGTATTAATGTGTTTGTCTAAGTCTTATGGATTTATCTTGAAGACAATCACACATTGAGGGGGAGCTTATATTGATGGGGAGCAAAATCGTCAACATTTGGACTCCTAGAAGCTCACAAGTTTTAAGGGGTTGTCATCATCAAAAAATGGGAGATTGTTAGCGACACAATCGCGTAATGGATTTTGATGACGCAACGAGAGTGAAGTCTTCGACGCGCAAATGTGAGACAATATAAAAAGATGTCGAAACACACGATGGTGAAGAGGGAAGAATGTGAAGACTTGCATACAACGAAGATTTTATATGAAGTCTTTGCTTCGGGCTCTATTTGTAATGTGATTTAATTATTCAAGTGCCTAAGCTCATAGGAAACATGCACATTCACTTAGATGCATTAGGTTCATGTACAAAACGCATTAAAACCTTCATATTTGCATTTTTGGTACAAAGACCGGCATACCGATCCCTTACCGGTGTCCATACCGGTGATATGCTGAGTTTTGCATGCTCACTGGAACCGGCATGGACCTTACCAGTCCCATACCGGTCACCATACCGGTGAACCTATAGATTGCATGGCTACTGGAACCGGCACACACCAAACCGGTCTCCATACTGGTGAGCCTAATGACTAGTTTCTTTACTGGAACTGGCATGACCTAAACCGGTCTTCATACCGGTGACCATACCGATCTATCTCTTCATTATACACATATACTGAAACCGACAATGACCAAACCGGTCACCATACCGGTTACCATACCGGTGTTCATTCCGCTCTAACGGTTAGATTCTCCAAACGGTAATATATCCATTGGAGACCGGCATACCGGTGTCAGAGACCGGCATACCTGTTAGGGTTGGTGCTCTGAGCGCCAATTTATTATGTATTTCCCTGTAAATACTCTTGTATATATTTTATTAATGAATAAAATATACAGTTTCTGTAATATAAATTATTTTATTATATGGTGAAAACGTAAATGACCATAGAGTGATTGGTTATGAAACAGTTGCAAAAGCGTCGCAACTGACATTGAGTAGTATCATAACAGTATCATTCTTTAACTGTTTCTGGTTAAGGTTTACAATTACTTGGTCAGTAAGTAAACCCGCTGAGACCGGTACGTGTCGTATATTGGAATGTTGAATTCTAATGGTTTCTCAATGAACCATAAGTCTCGGGAGACTCATATAGACACATAGGTGTTTATATCGGATAAACACTAAACGACTCACTGAAGATTCTTAATCGATGGTACACCAACGTCAATAAGAATCTTCTCGGGTTTAGTGAGAATAGTGATCCTTCAACTTGAGATACCATTGTGGATATATGAGGTATCATCCACACTTTGATGGCAGTCACATCACTGATCTATTTAGATCAGACCTCCGCCTGTTCGTTGGGTGTGGACTGATCCTCAGGATATCCTGTGCGTATCAAGATAGGATCCGTCAGTTCTGTGTACAGAGCATAGGTATCCATTATGGAATTAGCAATCTGTTAAATCCATGGGCCCGTGGTACACTGTAGAAATCAGTTCTAAGTAATATTTAAGAGATTGCTAATAGAATCATCGACGGGATTATACCTAAAGAGATTTGACGTTTATATCTATATCTCTGGGATAATCCGGATACTTGTGACGGAAGGATTATACGTATGCAGTGACCTCGACCTGTATGGTTCAGAGATTTTATCCGTGTTCGTCATAATTTATGGGTGGGTAAATTATGGACACGAAATTGGATTTCGTGACGAATATGCCTGAACCTAAAGAGTTTCACTAATGAGATATACTTGTAGGGCACTAGGGAAACTTTTATAAATAATATTGATTATTTATTAGTCGTTTAACGGTTAAACGAAAATACATGCTTTTGAGATCTTTTGGCCATTTATTAAATGTCGGATTGTGATATTTGACATTTATTATTAATATATGTATGTTGATTATTTAATGTAAATATAATATATATATTTGAGATATTTGTATTTAATTATTTAAATATTGAATTATTGAATTAATTAAATATTTAATATCTTATTTACTTAATAAAGTAAGATAAATGGCATGTTTTAATTGGATAAAGTGACCAATTTTGATTGGTTTCATTTGGCATGATTTAATTGGATTATTTGTGATAATGATTGAATTATTTGATAGTTTATTACCACAAATAAATATTAAATATTTTTCCAATTAATAAAACAAAAATTAAAACTTGTGGCATATATTTTTTTCTACATTTTCAGTAATGTCAAGAAAATATATAAGCCTATTTTTCTTTTTGTTTCATCATTCCATGAACCCTAAACAAATCAAATACAAAAGAGAAAGAGAGAAAAAGAGGAAAAAGAAAGAAAAAAGCATGAAAATCAAGGATTTTGGTAAGTTTTCCTTACTTTTTCCTTCATGAAAAATATTTCTATCTTTCTAAGCCTCAACATATGTAGCTTAGTTTGTTCTCTACTCTTTTATGGATGTGATTTGATGATTGGGAACTTGGATTGAAGATGGAAGCATGTAATTTGAATTAGAATGCTTAGAATTCTTCTTTAAGCTTTCATTTTTCCATTTTGATGGCTAGTTGCCATTCTAGAGTTACTTAGCCACTCATGATTGACCTAGAATTTTTCTTGATCTATTTCATGTTGGTGACGCTTGATTGGTGTTGTAAGAATTGAATTAAAGACTTGAATTTGGTGTTAATTTTATTAATTTATGAAATTATAAAATTAGGGTTTTTTAACCTTCACCAAATTTGGGGCTTTTCATATATGTGATAAGATTTGATGTATATTTGATGTATATTAAATTTGGGAGTTTTTGGATTTGATCTTGACATGTTTTGAACAAAAAATACCAAATTACAAATTCTTGATAATTGAGGGACCATCCGGCAATAATGAAAAAATTATTTTCTTGAGTTGCAAATTGTATTTTCATGTATAAGACATGAATAAATCATTTTAGGATTGATTTGGAATCAATTAGAATTGTATTTGACAATTTTGGAATAAAATGATTAAAATACAAAGTTTTTGGGCAAAATGGTAAATTCTGAAAACTCTGATTTTTGGGTAAAAAATTCAGTTTTTAAGTATTGAGTAATTAATTTATTTTAATTACCCAAGAAAAATAATTGAAATTGGAAAATTTTGATTTTCTGCGATCCGCTGCATTTACCTGAATTACCTCCCAGAACCCCAACAAAAATGGTATCAGAGCAGGTTTGAACCTCGACACGTGATATGAATTTGTCTTTAAATTCATTGTTTAATTTTGTTCTCACTTGATATATGCTTGTTTAATTAATTTGATTAAATTAAATACATTTCATCTTTGCGGAAAATCCCTATTTAATAAGATTTTTTAGAAAGTAATATGTATTGGATACATATTTCTTGGTCCGTCTTATCAATACGGTTTGTGGATATCTGTTCTATGGCTGCATCTGAGATCGTGCCAAAGCAGTGAGGGTGTAGTTGATAGAAATTTATCCATACCGGATGTATATGTGATACTATATAAATTCAAGCGAAAGCGGAAATCCTAAACGTGCTAAAGCTGTCAGGACTACGCAAGTATCTTGAATTTATCATTGACAAGTTTAACCTTGGTACGCCTTCTTGTGAACGTGCCAAAACTGTCAGAACGAGAAACGACCAGGACCGGAACCCATGAGTCACTATTGAGTGATTGACAAAGAGTTGTCTACCTAATGAATATACGTATGCGAGATTGTGCCAAAGTTGTGAGCTGAAATATATTCATGGGATCCACCTTTCGCTATTAAATTTAATTTGATTAATTTTTTGTTTGCATTATGTTTGGGGATTACAGTATTGCATGTAATAGTGGGAGGGGCATTTTTAGATTAAAAATCCATGATCTATTTATGCTTTGTTTGATTTATATTATACCTGCTAACCGTTTTTCGCTATCTATATGATAGATTTACGATGGTGGCACCTGCTCCTAATCTTTTTGCTTGTATACTTGATACGAACAAGCTTAAAGGCGCCGAAAACTTTGCAGATTGGGACTTGGATCTGAGAATTGTTCTTGGGTCTGAGCAAATAGAATATGTGTTGGAAGGTCCGTTGCCACTGGCCATAGCACCTGATGCTACACCAGATGAACATGAGACTCTCCAAAAGTAGAGAGATGATGATAGAAGAGTCAAATCATATATTCTCTGTTCCTTGGCATCAGAGCTCAATAGGCAATATTTTGGATTTCCCGACACATATACTATGATGACACTATACGGGTCTCGGTTCATAAAATTGCTATGGAACTGTTCCATGCAAAAATGGAAGAGGGACAGACTGTGAGCCCTCACGTGCTTCATCTGATTGATTTGATCGAACAGTTGAGGCGCTATAATTTCACTCTCAATGACACTTTAGGACGAAGTGTTATACTTGGATCTCTGCCAGTGTCATTTCGCCAATTTGTGATGTATTTCAATATGAATGGGATTAGCTGTTCTTACCAAGAGCTGCATAAGATGCTGCAGACTGCGAATGAAGATTTGAGGAAGGGAGTACCGACTCGCCCTCCTAAACCCACTGCTCTTCCTGCTTCCTCCCTATATAAACAGAAAGGGAAGAAGAAGAAAGGGAAGAAAAAAAAGGGTACGAATCTTCCACCACAGGGTAAGATAGCTAAACCCAAGAGAGCTACCGAAGACAAATGTCACCATTGCAGCAAGATCGGCCATTGGAAGAGGAACTGTCCTGATTACCGGGCCTAGATCAGAAAGGAAATAGCATCTACTTCAGGTACTTTTATTTTTCCCATTATTGATATGTATTCCAGTTGGATTTTGGATTCTGCTTGTCCAATTCACATTTGCAATTCGTTTCAGGTGCTGATGGAAAGTGGACGGCTAAAATCTGGGGAGATGCTATTGCGATTCGGGAGTGGCGACTCTTTGGATGCAGTTGTTGTGGGCTTATGCGAGATTTCCCCTTCCCAGTGGGAGCCTTTTATTACATGACTGTTTTTTTGTACCAGGATGTGTTGCGAACATTGTATCACTTTTTGTATTAGATATTGAAGGCTATAATGTAAATATTAAGAATCGTTATTAATATTTATATGATAGATATAATGTTCAGATCCTTGTTTATCCAAATGAGCATGGTCATTACATTTTGCATACCTCACAAGATATCTTTAATGCTGGTATTAATAACGTAAAGTATCTGATATAAATAATATTGAACTGTGGCATATGAGGCTGGGTCATATAGGCGTGAAACGCCTATCCCAGTTGGTTGGGAATGGTTTGATACATGATCTTACCATTGAACCTTATCCAACTTGTGAATCTTGTATTCGAGGTAAGATGACCAAAGCCCCATTTTTGGGTGTAGGACACCGAGCCACTAACTTATTAGAACTAATGCATTCTGATGTATGTGGTCCCATGAGTCACACTGCTCACAGTGGTTTTTCCTACTTCGTTACCTTTACCGATGATTTGTCATGGTATGGTTATGTTTATTTGATGAAATATAAATCGGAAACCCTTGAAAAGTTCAAGGAATTCTGAAATGAATTAGAAAAACAGAATGGTAAATGTATTAAATGTCTTCGATATGATCAAGGCGGTGAATATATGAGTGGTGAGTTCACCGATTATTTGAAGAAGAATGAGGTTCTCGGTCAATATACTCCTCCGGGTACTCCACAGCACAATGGAGTGTCTGAAAGGAGAGATCAGACTTTATTGGATATGGTTCGATCGATGTTGAGTTTTACAGATTTGCCCTATTATTTATAGGATTATGCTCTTTTAACTGCTGCTCATATTTTGAATAAGATTCCTTCCAAGTCTGTTCCTACAACTCCATATGAGATATTGACTGGTAAGAAATCGAATCTTAATTATGTTAAGATTTGGGGCTGTCCTGCCTATGTCAGGATGGCTCAGCCAGATAAGCTTTCGCCTCGAGTGCAAAAGTTTAGGTTTGTTGGATATCCTTCAAATACGAAAGGATATTTGTTCTATGATACCGAGCATCAAAATGTGTTCGTAGCTCACTTCGTAAAATTTCTAGAGGTAGAATTTTTGTCTGAAGGAGGTAATTATAGACAGGTTGAACTTGATGAATTACAACCTGGAACCAACGAACCAATGGAGGAACCTGAAGTTCAAATAGATGAAGAGCCTTCAACACACACACTATGTATGTCCCAAAGGGTGTCTAGACCTCCTGAACGATTGTATTTGATACAAGAAAAGAGACTGGATGTCCTCTTAGTGGAAGAGACTGACCCTTATACCTATAGAGAAGCGATGTTGGACATCGACTCCGCGAAGTGGCAAGAGGCCATGAAATCAGAGTTAGACTCTATGCATCAGAATCAAGTTTGGGACTTGGTTCCGCTTCTTGAAGGAATTGTTCCTATAGGTAGTAAATGGGTTTACAAGAGGAAGCGTGGGCCTGATGGAAAGGTTGAAACCTTTAAGGCCATACTGGTAGCTAAAGGTTACACGCAGCGACCTGGTGTCGACTACGATGAAACTTTTTAATTGCGATGCTAAAGTCTATAAGGATTTTATTGTCTATTTCTGCTTACCATGATTACGAGATTTGGCAAATGGATATCAAAACGGCTTTTCTAAATGGGTTTCTTGACGAAGAAATCTATATAGAACAGCCGGAGGGTTTTGTATCCAGACATGACATTCATCTTAGGAAGAAGATGTGTCCGCAAACAGAAGATGAGAAGATTAGAATGTCTAATCAGCCTTATGCTTCATGTTTGGGTAGCATTATGTATGTCATGTTATGTACGAGGCCTGATATTAGTTACGCAGTTAGTGTAACCAGTAGATATCAGTCCAATCCAGGAAATGACCATTGGATGGTCGTTAAACATATCCTGAAGTATCTTAAAGGTACTAAGGATAAGTTTATCATTTATGGAGAAAATAAACTGCAGGTTAATTGGTATACGGATTCTAATTTCCAATCGGATCCCGATGATAGAAAGTCTACATCAGGATTCGTATTTACCCTTAACGGAGGTGCAGTTTGTTGGAAAAGTTCCAAACAGGGGTCTAAAGCTGATTCCACCACAGAGGCGGAATATATTACTGCTTCTGAAGCTGCAAAAGAAGCTGTTTGGCTTAAGAAGTTTATCACAGAATTGGGAGTTGTCCCATGTATCAAGAATCTGATTTCATTATACTGTGATAATACTGGTACCATTGCACAAGCAAAAGAACCGAGGGCGCATCAGAAATCGAAGCATGTGGAACGAAAATACCACATCATTCGAGAGATTATGTCGTAAGGTGACATTATCATGTGCAACGTTCCCAGTGAAGATAATGTAGCAGACCCGCTCACGAAGGCCATACCTCCGAATTTATTTGATAAGCATGTGGAGTCGATGGGTATTAGATACAATCGATAATGGTACTAGAGCAAGTGGGAGATTTTGTTAGGGTTGGTGCTCTGAGCGCCAATTTCTTATGTATTTCCCTGTAAATACTCTTGTATATATTTTATTAATGAATAAAATATACAATTTCTGTAATATAAATTCTTTTATTATATGGTAAAGACGTAAATGACCATAGAGTGATTGGTTATGATACAGTTGCAAAAGTGTCACAATTGACATTGAGTAGTATCATAACAGTATCATTCTTTAATTGTTCCTGGTCAAGGTTTACAATTACTTGGTCAGTAAGTAAACCCGCTGAGTCCGGTACGTGTCGTATATTGGAATGTTGGATTCTAATGGTTTCTCAATGAACCATGAGTCTCGGGAGACTCATATAGACACGTAGGTGTTTATATTGGATAAACACTAAACGACTCACAGAAAATTCTTAATAAATGGTACACCAACGTCAATAAGAATCTTCTCGGGTTGAGTGAGCATAGTGATCCTTCAACTTGAGATACCATTATGGATATATGAGGTATCCTCCACACTTTGATGGCAGTCACGTCACTGATTTATTTAGATCAGACCTCCTCATGTTCGTTGAGTGTGGACTGATCCTCAGGATATCCTGTGTGTATCAAGATAGGATCTGTCAGTTCTGTGTACAGAGTATAGGTATCCATTATGGAATTAGCAATCTGTTAAATCCATGGGCCCGTGGTACACTGTAGAAATCAGTTCTAAGTGTTATTTAAGAGATTGCTAATAGGAATCGTCGACGGGATTATACCTAAAGAGATTTGACGTTTATATATATATCTCTGGGATAATCCGGATGCCTGTGACGGAAGGATTATATGTATGCAGTGACCTCGACCTGTATGGTTCAGAGATTTTATCTGTGTTCGTCATAATTTACGGGTGGGTAATTATGGACACGAAATTGGATTTCGTGATGAATATGCCTGAACCTAGAGAGTCTCACTAATGAGATATACTTGTAGGGCACTAGGGCAACTTTTATAAATAATATTGATTATTTATTAGTCGTTTAACGGTTAAACGAAAATACATGCTTTTGAGATCTTTTGGTCATTTATTAAATGTCAGATTGTGATATTTGACATTTATTATTAATATATGTATTTTGATTATTTAATGTAAATATAACATATATATTTGAGATATTTGTATTTAATTATTTAATTATTCAAATGTTGAATAATTGAATTAATTAAATATTTAATATCTTATTTACTTAATTAAGTAAGATAAATGACATGTTTTAATTGGATGAAGTGACCAATTTTGATTGGTTTCATTTGGCATGATTTAATTGGTTTATTTTTTATAATGATTGAATTATTTGATATTTTATTACCACAAATGAATATTTAATCTTTTTCCAATTAATAAAACAAAAATTAAAACTTGTGGCTTATATTTTTTTCTACATTTTCAGTAATGTCAAGAAAATATATAAGCCTAGTTTTCTTTTTGTTTCATCATTTCATGAACCCTAAACAAATCAAATACAAAAGAGAAAGAGAGAAAATGAGGAAAAGGAAAGAAAAAGGCTTGAAAATCAAGGATTTTGGTAAGTTTTCCTTACTTTTTCCTAAATGAGAAATATTTCTATCTTACTAAGCCTCAACATGTGTAGCTTAGTTTATTCTCTACTCTTTTATCGATGTGATTTGATGATTGGGAACTTGGATTGAAGATGGAAGCATGTAATTTGAATTAGAATGCTTAGAATTATTCTTTAAGCTTTCTTTTTGTCATTTTGATGGCTAGTTGCCATTATAGAGTTACTTAGCCACTCATGATTGACCTAGAATTTTTCTTGAGCTATTCAATGATGGTGAGGCTTGATTGGTATTGTAAGAATTAAATTAAAGACTTGAAATTGATTAATTTGGTGTTAATTTTTTTAATTTGTGAAATTATAAAATTACGATTTTTTTACCTTCACCAAATTTAGGGATTTTCATATATGTGATGAGATTTGATGTATATTTGATGTATATTAAATTTGGGAATTTTTGGATTTGATCTTGACAAGTTTTGAACAAAAAGGACCAAATTGCAAATTCTTGATAATTGAGGGACCATTCTGCAATAATGGAAAAATTATTTTCTTGAGTTGAAAATTTTATTTTCATGTATAAGACATGAATAAATCATTTTGGAATTGATTTGGAATCAATTAGAATTGTATTTGATAATTTTGGACTAAAATGATTAAAATACAAAGTTTTGGGGCAAAATGGTAAATTTTGAAAAATCTAATTTTTGGGTAAAAATTTCAGTTTTTAAGTATTGAGTAATTGAAATAAATTAGTTTATTTTAATTACATAAGAAAAATAATTGAAATTGGAAAATTTTATTTTCCGCGATCCGCTTCGTTTACCTGAATTACTGCCCAAAACCCCAACAATACCGGTCTGAGAAAGAGCTGTTGGGGCATGTGTTTTCATTTTGCTATAAATTGAGCCCCAACTCATTTTTGCTTTGTTAGAGAACTAGAAAACCTTCATACACGTTCTCTAAAGCAAAAATTAGAGTGTTTTATAAATCTTCTTAATCTTATATACTCACACATCAAGCTCACACACACTACACCTTCATATACATTTGTAGTGAGCTTAGATCACTTGGGTAACCAACTCACACAATCTTCTTTATCATTTTGAGTGCCCAAGTGTGTTTTACAATTTCTTATACAAAACACTTGCGGTTGTGAAATCCCATCGTTCGGGTAAATTGTAAAGGTTCGTGAATGCGCCTACGTAGAAAACTCATTGTAAAGGTTTGGAGTGCACCTTTACGTAAAACGCTTGGTTGCGAGTGAGACACGACAAAAAATCGATTGATAGTGAAAAGCTTCAAGCACGGCTTGGGGGAGTGGACGTAGGCATTGTTGGCCGAACCACTATAAATCTCGGTATCATTTTTCTCTATCCCTTAACTATTTACATATTGCAAGTTTTATTTATTTATATGCTTATATATTAGAAACTTGCATATAGGTTATTTATTTTAATAGAGAAAATTGACCTAAGACTTAATCAACAAATATACTTAAAATCAGCAAAAGTTTTAATTCCGCATATTTTAGTCATAACCCAATTCACCCCCTCTTGGGTATAGTATTTATTTGTCGCTATAGCTTATAGGTAATTTCTATGGTATTCTCTAGACTTGATGTATCTTACACAATGATCTTGGTAAGTGGGTTTATGACCAATCCACTAAGGGTCTGTTTGGTTGGGGTTTTTTGGAGGGGAGGGGAGGGGAGGGGAGGGATTATTTTAAATTATGGTTGTTTGGTTCAATTTTTTGGAGGGGAGGGGAGGGGAGGGGAGGGGAGCAAAATCCCTCCTAAGCCAATTTTTGCTCCCCTCCAAAAGTGGGGGGTTTTGGAGGGGAGAGAAAGTTAGCAATTAAATATTAAATGCATTGACTAAATTATCCCTACTTATACATTAAAATCCAAAATTATCTTAATTACAAATCTCTCTTATATTTGCTTCACCATTCAATTTTTTTTATTCTCTTATCTTATAGTTGTTTTAATTTTATTTTTAATAACACGTATTATATAGAGCTTTTAATTTTAATTTTATTATTTGTTTAATTCAAAGATAATATAAGCTTATATTGTTTTAATTTTATTTATAAAATGCTATAAGGATAAAATAGTAAATTAGTTTTAAAATCTCTCTCCTCTCATCTTTAACCAAACATATATTTAATTAAAAACTCTCTCCTCCCCTCCCCTCCCCTCCTTTGAACCAAACATATATTTAATTAAAATCCCTCCCCTCCCCTCCCCTCACCTTCCCTCCCCCCCATTAAAATCCCTCCCCTCCCCTCCCCTCCATTGAACCAAACAGACCCTAAGAAAATATTGGGAAGCCATGAAATGGCTACTGAGGTATTTTAAAGTAACCTTTATAAGTGGCCTAATATACAAACGTTCAATGAAAGATGAATAAGCTTTGAAAAGCTTTGTAGATGCTGGTTATATTGGAGACTTAGACAAGAGAAAGCCTTTGACAAGGTATGTGTTAACTTATTGTCGATAATATGCCATAGATCTATCGGATTATGACTATAATAACTTATACAAGATAAAAATAAAATAGCAATTCATTATAAGTGACACACTCATAAAATGGTTCTTTACTCCAAAGTATAAGAGTGTCGAAGTAATAAAATAACCCGGCAAGTCCGGGGTCGATCAACAGGAAATAAACTTAGAAAAACAAAATAACAATTCGAGCGAAATAAAAATATTGGATTTTTTTGAAGTGATGAAAAATTTTAAATTGAACTACAATAATAAATTAAAATATTGGGGCTAGGAAATCCACTTTTAATATTTCAAATATAGAGAAATCTTACTTTTTTATAATATACAAATTTTCATTATCACCCAGTTAATTTAATTCAGGAATTAATTGTGCCAAAACATATAAAACCAGTTATAAAGACAATGATAACATTTGTCCATAACAAGTCCAGTTAGGTACTCAATTATACCAAATAAATAAAATCATTCATAAACGCGGTAACAAAATTTGTCAATAATTAATCCAGATTTAAATTACTTATTCATATTGCAATTTATGTATTATAATATAAATAATATTAGCTTATATTCTCATATTATCCTAGCAGGATGAAATTAACTACTCATGATTTGAAGAAAAACATGCATAATTTTATCATGGAAAGAAAAAGAAATTATAAGAAAGCTTAAAAAATAAAACACACAAGACACTCTCTCCCAAATTCTACAAGAGAACTTTGAAAGAAAGCATGAAGAAAATGAGATGTGAGCACCTCTATTTATAGTAGAAGTTCTCATCTCTCAATTATTAATTACAACTTTCCAAATCAAATACAAACAACAAACTTTTACTAATTTATTTTTTTCTTTTTTCTTTTTGACTTTTTTGATTTTTGTTGATCATTTTGGAAACATTTATCACAAGCTTCCTAAAGGTGGATTGTGACATTTCAACTTTTATTTTTTTTACTTTTTCAGTTTTTTTTTTGTATTTTTACTTTATTTTCTAATAATTAAAATTACATGCAACACATATTGACGTCTTCACCAATTTCTACATTGAAAACCTCCGAACTGGAAATTATTGTAAACAACAAAGTTGTAGATATTTGAGCCTTCTTTGTTCTGGAACTGAAATAGCCTCAATTCGATATTTGAGTAAAACATTATGAACACAAATACGAAACTTGCGCAAAGTGGGAATTTTCAAAACTGTACAGTGTTAGAACGCTCTTTCAAGTTCCGGCCTCCAAAATTCAAATGTCACGTCTATTTTTCTCGTATAGACGTGTAGGTATTGGTTGGACCGAATACTGAATGACTTTTAGATGATTTCTAATTGTTGAAAATACACACCACCGTCAATATGAATCTCTCGAGTCGAGTAGCATATGTAATCCTTTGACTTTAGGATAGCATTGATTTTGTGTGAGATCCTCTGCACTTTGATGTTGGGGTTGGTGCTCAGAGCGCCAATCCGGACCGTATTTATGTCTGATTCATGAATACGAACATCCCCTTATTCCATAATATTACTTATTTATGGTTGCACCTCTTGTTCTTATATACGTATTCGATCTGATTACGATTAGATTGAAACTAATGTGGTTTAGTGATATGTATATATTAGACAAAGGCCCGATAATATATAATGCAGTACACAGTTACAAAGTTAGTTTGTAATTGACATTGGGAAGTGTCACTGCTATATGTATATTATCAAACATAGTTCCTGGTCAAGATTTGCTAACACGGGTCGGTTAGTCAAATCCGTGAGACCAGTACATGTCGTATATCGTGACTTGGTCCGATGGTTTATCCCAATGAACCATGAGTCTATGGAGACTCGTATAGACGTGTAGGTGTTTATAGTGGATAAACACTGAACGGCTCACCGAAGATTCTTAATGGATGGTACGCCAACGTCAATAAGAATCTTCTCGGGTTGAGTAGCATAGTGGTCCTTCGACTTGAGATACCACTGTGGATGTATGAGACATCCTCCACACTTAGATGGCAGTCACGTCACCGATCTATTTAGATCAGACCTCCGCCTGTTCGTTGGGTGTGGATCGATCCTCAGGATATCCTGTGTGTGTCAAGATAGGATCCGTCAGTTCTGTGTACAGAGCATAGGTAGTCCATATATTATTAGCAGTCTGTTAAATCTGTGGCCACAGTATACATCGGAAGTAAGTTCCGAGTGTTATTTAGAGATTGCTAATAGATACGTCGACGAGATAATACCTATAGAGATTTGACGTTTACATCTATATCTCTGGGATTATCTGGATACCTGTGACGGAGGGATTATACGTATGCAATGACCTCGACCTGTATGATATTCGCTAGTTTATCCGTGATCGTCATAATCTACGGGTGGATAGATTATGCCACATGAAATTGGATTTCATGACGGATATACCTGAATCTAGAGAGTCTCAATAATGAAACATACTCGTAGAGCACTAGGGCAACTTTTATGAATAATGATGATTATTTATAAATCGTTTAAACGTTAAACGAAAAATACATGCGAACGGGCCGAACCGTCATTTCCTAATTAATGTGTATTTGTATTTAATATATGATATTATTAAATACACATTAATAAATTGTCAAATAAAGGTATTTGACATATATCATTAATATATGTATTTGAGATATTTAAGTAAATAATACATATTTTGAGATATTTTTATTTAATTAATTATTTAATTATTTAATTGTTAAATGATTAATATAATTAAAATATAAATATCTTACCAAATGATAAAGTTAGGAAATGATTATAAGTGTAAATGTTTGACTTTACATTAAAGGAAAAGGTTGTCAAATTGAATTTGACTTCCTTGGCTATTTATTTTAATTGTTAAAATTGAAATATCTTTTTTCCTTTATTTTGTATCAAATTTCGGCCATGACCCTAATTGATATAATGTTATATCTTTCATGTTGCCATTGTTGACTAAGTTGAAATTGTCATTAAATGTAATGATCATTTTATCAACTTGGCAATGAAATTGAAATGAAATGAAACTAGTAACTTGCATTTCCTTTAGGCCAAATCGGCCAAGACCTTCATTTGGGCAAGTATATATTGTTTTCATTTAATTTTAGGGTTTTAAGAACCATTTCACTTTATCAAAACTCCATTAAAACAAGGCAAAGAAGGTAGAGAGAAAAGAAAAGAAAAACAAGGAAAAGCTTGGAATTTAGTAAGTATTTCCAACCTCCATTAGAGAGTAATTTGTTCTCTTGTTGTGGGCAACATCTTGTGATGTTCTTGAGTTTTTCTATTCTTTATTCTTTGTACTTTTCATGGATAAAAGTTTGATGAAGGTGAAATGCATGTATGATGTTGGAAGTTTATTACTAGTGTAGTAATAAGCATTCTTTTAAGGTTTTAGAACCTTGTTGCCATTCTAGAGTTATTGACCCACTCTTAAATGACCTAGAATTTTTCTATAGTTGTTTCATTGTGTTGAGACTTGATTTGGATGGAAGAAACATGATTGAAGTATTGGATTTAACCAATTTGGTCTAATTTGTCCAATTTGAAGAAATTGAAAAATTAGGGTTTAAGACCACTTCCAAATTTGGGGCTTTTCATTTATATGGTGTATTAGGGTGTTTATATGATGCATATAAAGTTTCATGTTGATTGGATTTCATTTGGATGTGTCTTGAAGCATGAAAGTGCAAAATGCACAATTTGGCCACCTAATGGAGGCTCTCGGCCAACCTTAGATTTTGGGGATTTATGTTGCCCTTGGTGTTTTAATGTTTTGAACATGCTAAGTTCATCTTATAATGATTTAGAATCATTCAAAATTGATTTGATCAATTTCGGACTAAAATGGACAAAATACCAATGTAAGGGCATTTCGGTAAATTCACTTAAATATGATTCATTTGAATTTTATTTCATAATTTGATTATTGGATAATTAAATAAATATGTTTATTTAATTAATCCGAGAAAAAGTTTTGAAATCGGAAAATACGATTTTCCACCGCTTCCGCTGCGTTACCGGATTTACCCCCTAAAAACCCCTACATTTGATGTCATGTATGTCAGAAACCTTTTATGGTCTGACATCTAGATGTTCATTGGGTGTGGACCGATGCACTCATTAATCAAGTATGAAGCAAAATAGGATACATCGGCCCGTATGTGTATCATAAGTGGTTTAGGTATCCATGTGAGTAAAGTCACGATTCTTAAAGCTTTGGCCAAAGTCGATCACCTAGGGTGGATCACATCAATTATACAGAATCATGGATATGTCGACATGAGATGTGAGCCTCGGAAACTTGATGGTGTATTCTATGTTTCCTAAGCACAACTCGAATAGCCTACGACAGAGGGATTGTTAAACATATCTGATGACCTCGACTTACATAGTTCAGAAAGGGCGTTCGTGTTCTTCGCGAATTCGGAGGTGGTCGAATTGCATACATATTAGTTAGGCTTATATGACGAACGTGTCTGAACGTAGAGAGTCCCAATATGAAGTGTACTCATTGAGCACTTGGGTAGCCGATTAATTTTGATAAAAGATAATATTCGATATTATAATTATCAACTAAGATAATCAAGTGTTATTGGATAACATTGATTATTTACTTTGACCTAATTGGATTAATTCAATAATTACATAAGGGCTTAATTGTAAAATCATAATTATCTCTACCATTTGAGAATATTATGGTAATTGTAAGTATGTAATAATATGTGGTTTTGGCTTGATTTAATTGGATTAAATCAAAGTGGCAAATATTTAACTAATCCATTTCATAATTCTTGTCTTGATTTAATTGGATTAAATCAAAATGGTAGACAATGGAGATTAGTCACACCGAATTATACATATTTGGACAAATTAGATTAAGCCCACCTAAAAGTTGATTACATCTTTTATTAATTAAAAATTGTCTAAGTTTTGCTATAAATAGCAAGATTTATAAAGTTTTTAATTAAGCAAAGTAAAAGCTTGAGAAAGCTAAGTACAAGCAATTCTTTGAGAAATTAGCCTAAGTTAGAGAAGTGTTTAGAGAAGCTTGTGAGGTCTCTACAACATTTCATTTAGGAGAAATCAAGATTGGATCTTGAAGTGAAGGTTACTAGCATTGGAATCAAGATTGGATCTTGTAGTGAAACTTGCAAACCTTGGAAGTTCTCCGACCATTTCAACAAAGAGAAGAAGATTGGATCATTGCATCAAACTTGCTAGGTAAGTTTGAACTTCTCTTAAGTTATGTTCTTTTATGTATTGGATGCATGATTACATAGCTTAATGTTGAAATAAGGCTAATAAATTTTGTTAGGATGCTTTAGAAGTATAAACACAATATGTTTGTTAATTAGGTCAAATATGTCATGTTCGACATGGAAAAATTAATAAGAGTTTGGAACTCTAGATTAAAGCTTAGAGCTATGGCTACCATTCTAGAATTACTTGACCCCCTTTAGGTGAACTAGAATTGTTTATGAGATATTTCTTATTGGAATTCTAATTTGGTTTCTGTTTTGGATTCAAAATTTACGCATGTGCGTATTTAGAATAAATTTATGTTTTTGTAAAAATATTTGATATTTTGTAAAACTTGATTTTTGTTATATAACATGTGTTGATGTTGGTTTTGATGTTAAAAATTAATTTGGGTGTTTTTGAAGTGTTTATGGAATATCGTAAGAAATTAGGGTAAAAGACCTTAATTCCTTCAGCTATCTGAAAAGATAGCTGAAGGAAATGATATTTAGAAAACAAAAAAAAAATGGACTGGGCGCACAGTGCGCGCGAGCACAGTAGCACCCGCGTATGTGCTGCGCACACTGAATTTTTTTTTCTTCTTTTTTGAGTTTCCGGACTCCGATTCAGTCCTGATTTTTTCTTATACACTTGTAATGGAATATAGTATTTCATTAAATATTTTAAAATTACACCAATGCTTTATATCAACGGGTTAGACCCACTTTCACTGCACGGGACACCGATCCGACCCTAGGGGTTCCACATCTGCCCCAACACTTTTTAGTGTTCATCACACCCCCCAACCAGCTTATTACTAGTCCCTAGTAATTTAAGCAAGACTTAAAAGAAAAATTATTATCCAAGTTAATAATTATTTTATTTCTTTCTAAATAATCAGATAAGTAAATTCTCCTATATGTTTTACCATTCTTCCATACACACATAAATAAGGTATCAATCAATTCATTGTCCCCACAATATTCACATGTCTTTTTGAAAAAAAAAAGTAATATTTTTGTTTTTAAATTATATTAGTGTTCACACCTTTCGGCAATGAGATTTTATGTATAAATACAAATTTATTTTCTATTTTCTATTTTTTTTTAAAAATAATACATTTTTAATCCTTGTAACGGGCTTTGGGCCAGTGACTCCCAAACCAATTGGCTTTAAGGCACTAGGTGTTAAGACACCCCTATTGACTTGATTACTCGGATCTCAATTGTTAAAAAGAAGAAATATCTGATTTCCTTAAGTTTTCTCTTTAACTAATGTAATAAGCTTTGGGTCAGTGACTCCCAAACTAGTTGGCCTTAGGGCACTTAGTGTTAATACACCCATACAGACTTAATTGCTCGAGTTAGAGAGGCTACGAAATCAAACTTATTCACATTTTTTTAACTCAAGCTCCACTGTTTTACGCGAACAATCACTGCTTGCTGAGGCAAGATGTCCGATTACTAACTACGGGCTTGGTTAGTTTTTTTTTTGGCTATTTTTTTGAAATAAAAACACAAACTTCATTGCTTTTAGGTGTTGCCTCCAACAAACTAGAGAACTGAATATTATAAAATTTTCACTTATAACCCATGATCATATGTTACCATATATGTTGATAATACTTGTCAAATGAGTATATGAAAATCAAATTTAAATACTTTTGTGGAGAATTCACAAATTTAAATAATTTAAAATGAAAGAAAAAAATAACTTAGAAGAAATAACTTTAAAATAAAAATAATTTTTTTATTTTTTACACACAAAAAAATAATTTTTTTTTTAAAAAAAGAAATAAAATAAAAGCATTCTAGTCAACTATCTCTCCCCCAACCAAATTGAGACATGTTCCCCAATGTCTAAATAAGAAGAAGTAGAGTTTAGAAGACATCACATAATTCGTGTGGTATTGACAATTGAATCTACAACACTGCTAATAAAAAGAAAGGTTATAGCTTAAAAAATAAAAATAAAAAATTGAAATATAGTTGTGATTGTGGCCCATATTTTCCTCGAGTTTTACGTCCAGTAACGGCTTGAACGCCCTCTATGGGTCGACGATATGCTTCCCATCCAATTTTCTTATAAATCGGCAAACATAGTCTTTTAAAGTCAGATTCCCGAGACTATAATTTGGCAAAATGTTATTTTTTTTAAAAAAAAATACATAAAACAACAAAAAATATAAAGATTTTTTAAAAAAAAATACACAAAACAACACAAAAGTGAAAAAGATGCAATAATGTTAAATTATTACTCTATCTATTAAATTTTATTCCCCGGGAACGGCCCCAAAAAACTTGACACACTCACAAAATGGTTCTTTACTCCGAAGTATGAGTGTCGAAGTAATAAAATAACTCGGTAAGTCCGGGGTCGATCCACATGGAATAAATTTAGTAAAACAAAATAACAATTCGAGTGAAATAAAAATATTGGATTTGTTTGAAGTGATGAAAAATTTTAAATTGAACTGCAACAATAAATTAAAATGTCGGAGCTAGGAGATCCACTCTTAATATTTCAAATATAGAGAAATCTTACTTTTTATAATATACAAATTTTCATTATTACCCAGTTAATTTACTTCAGGAATTAATTATGCCAAAACATATAAAACCAGCCATAAAGGCAGTGATAACATTTTTTCTATAATAAGTCTAGTTCGGTACTCAATTATGCCAAATAAATAAAACCAGCCATAAAAGCGGTAATAAAGTTTGTCAATAATTAATCTAGAATTAAATTACTTATTTAGATTACAATTTATATATTATAATATAAATAATATTAACTTATATTCTCGTATTAAGAGCTTCACTCTTTACCCCAGCAGGATGAAATTAACTACTCATGATTTGAAGAAAAACATGCTCCGAAAGAAAAAGAAATTACAAGAAATCTTAAAAAATAAAACACACGAGATACTCTCTCCCAAATTCTACAATAGAACTTTGAAAGAAATCATGAAGAAAATGAGAGGTGAGCACCTCTATTTATAATAGAAGTTTTCATCTACAATTATTAATTACAACTTTCCAAATCCAATACAAACAACAAACTTTTACTAATTTCTTTTTTCTTTTTCCTTTTTGACTTTTTTTTTTTATTTTTGTTGATCATTTTGGAAACATTTATCACAATCCAAGGTGGATTGTGACATTTCAACTTTTATTTTTTTTACTTTTTTACTTTATCTTCTAATAATTAAAATTACATGTAACACACATTGACGTCTTCACCAATTTCGACCTTGAAAACCTCAGAATTAGAAATTCTTGTAAACAACAAAGTTGTAGATATTTGAGTCTTTTTTCATCTAGAACTATAATCGCTTCAATGCGATATCAGAGTAAAATATTATGGCTAAAATATGAAACTTGCGTAAAGTTGCAATTTCTGAAATTGTACACTGTTATAATGCCCTTTCAAGTTCCATCCTTCAAAATCCAAATGTCACGTCTATTTTTCTAGTTATGCATCCAATGTATTATTTCACTTACATAAGAAATAAAAATTACAATAAAAATATATAAAACATAAATTTAATTATTATTTCACAAATATGCTAAATTAAGGGGATTAATGAAATTACAAGTATAAAATAATTAATTTTCCTTTTAATAAATGTACACTTTTTAGTGTTCATCAATAATATTTTGTCTTTATATGATAAAGTCATAGGAAAGATATATAGGAACCAAATGGAGCTTTAGTCTATGACATCCTATCACTCATAAGTGCTCATAGTCATGTGATTATCACATTGACAATTTAGATAAGACTGGTATGATATTATTACTGCCTACTTGTGGGGTAGTTGATCTCATGAGCTACTAGTGTGGTCTAGATACTTGGTGTAACACATGAGTACTTATAGCAATTAACAAGTACAACTGACCTTAAGGAGTATCCATATAGAGATGATTTATCCCAAATGTCTATGGAAGACTCACGGTAACGATAAATAAGCTAATCCTAATAATCTATTCATTACTCAAAACTAAGCAATTGATTTTGGATTTGAGATCAAATTAAATTATGTAACTTAAAGACTGAATTTAAACTTTTAAGAAAACTTTATGCGAGGAAAGAACCTAGAGTTGTAACTTCACCAAACACATTAAAAAAGATATGCACTTTTCTTTCAATTGAGTGATTGCTATAAATTACTAACCTATAATACAAAATTATCTACAAGCATCTTCCGATGGTCGAGTATAAACGTCCAAATTAGTTCAATTACCTATATTTCTATGATAATTAATCTAAGCCAAACTCATTATGATCAATTTCTAATTATGGCTACGCATGCCCTGTAGGTATATTCTTATCATGTACGGAAATCGATTCTATGAATACGATAACACGTTATCAATTCTCAAAGTTAAACCAAAACTTCATTTTCCAAGTTCATTAGGGTTTACCACAACTGTCATATGGGTGATCAAGTAATAGAATGTATTATGCATAGAGAATGATAAATAATCCAAAAACAGCACTCAAAAGAAATCAAAGATACAATTGAAATCAAGATTTAAGCATAGGTTCTATTATAATCCTAGATCAATGAATTTAGTTACAAACCATATTGAATAAAATCAAACAATTCATTATTATAAGGTAAGAACTCATAATAATAATTGAAAAGATTAAAGGGAAAGAAAAAACTGACTGTGAAAATCTATGCTTCAATCTTCAATTCTGAGTTCAATATGGTATTCTTGCCTTACTTTTTGCTCTCCAAAGTCGAATCCTCTAGATTATAGATGGACTTAGTTTTTATATAGGGATTATTGAGAAGATTTCCTTATTTGAGACATCTTTCTAAAATATCTTAAAAATATAGGCCAATGTTGCGACATTGAGTTGGTTGTGTCACGATATTGAGCCAAAACGTGAATACTCTTTTTCCAGACTTCTTGTCATGACAACTGACTTGCTCATTATCTTAACATTGAGTAAAATTACTCACTGCCTCCAAATGTCGCAACACTGCCACATTAAACTTGATTTTTCAATTTAATGTTGAATAGCTCATATTTCTTGTC
Organism: Zanthoxylum bungeanum; assembly: GCA_019454045.1. Classification (NCBI taxonomy): domain Eukaryota; kingdom Viridiplantae; phylum Streptophyta; class Magnoliopsida; order Sapindales; family Rutaceae; genus Zanthoxylum; species Zanthoxylum bungeanum. Next base: position 45,914 of record SKCR01038368.1, read on the forward strand.
CACGACATCCAAATGAGTCAATTAAAATCTAAACCTATAAAATACGCAGAAAATAATTAAAAATACTCATAAAGCTAAATTTAACCAATAAAATATATAGTAAAAGTACGATAAATATTAATATTTATACCGCTTACCAATTCCTTGTAGTGCGCATTAGCGCCCGCACTAAAATCTTCAATCGAAGCCCAGTACAAATAGATCCATCAGAAACCAATCCAAAAAATAAATCCACAAAAAAAAAAAAAAAAAACTAGAGGCCCCCACTTAAAGAATAGGGTAAGAAAAATTTAATTATGCAATAGTAATCAAGTATCAAGGCCGAACCTTTTTATAAGCGGGCTAAGCAGTCTGCCAATAACCTCCAAATGTTTTAAAATAACAAACGATTAAGTATTTTAAAAATTTTAATTATGATATTTTATTATAATCAAAGCCCTTAAAATATAAAAATATTCTTGAGTTGGGAGGATATTGAGGCTGATCCTATCAGAGACTTAGATGCATGAAAATATGGACCTAAAAAATCTACAAAGAATAATTTGCCAATATGGGTTCCACATAACATTATCACATTGACATGCATGACCAATCCAATAATCTAACCATGATATGTTGGGCTTTTCTATGACACTAGTGGAACAATTGATAATCTTTTTTATCATATTAGTGACTGTGTGTGAGTAGCTACGCTCCATTATCGAAATTGGCTGAATTTGTTTCCACTGATTGTTTATAAATGTATATATAACACAATTGCCAATGATCTTGCTGCTGTCGCAAGGATCTGTTTTTGAGAGAAATTCGCCAAAGGAGACATCAACGATATTAGACAGAGCCACGTTCAACAACGAGATGACATCCCTTTCAATTAGTATTCAAGATAGTTAACATGCACACTTGGGCAATAATTAAGTATTTTTCTTCTTAGAAACATTGCTTAGACCAACTTCCAAATGTTAGCCAAGTGAATGACCATCTATCTCCACCTCTTTTGCTGGATTAAATGAGGATAGATGGACAAAAATCTAATTATGTGTTGATCTTTTAAAGATTAAATTACATATAAGTGACGGTTTCGACGCAAAAGACATTTAGCGTCGAAAAAATTAGACGCAAAAAATGGACGATAAAATGTCGACGACAATCACTTTTAGCGTCGAAATAATTAAATGCGACGCTAAAAAACAGTATTCTGCGTCCAATTTGTTTCGACGCTAAAAGTAAATTGTCCGACGCTATATTTTATATTTGGCGACGAAATAATTCGACGCAAAAATCCAAACTTTTAGCGTCGAAAAGTGTCGACGCTAAAGTATATTAAAAAAGTATTATATGTAAGCTTACAGAGACCATTTTTTTTATTACTATTAGCGTCGAAATATTCGACGCTAAAATTGACTTTTAGCGTCGAAACTTGTCGACGCTAACGTATATTAAAAAAGTATTATATGTACGCTTACATCGGCCATTTTTGATACTATTAGCGTCGAAATATTCGACGCTAAAAGTAAAAAAATTATTTTTTAAAAAATTAGTAATTTACTTATTTTTTGGTCTAAAATATATAATTTAGTTGAAAAAAAATGTAATTAATAACAAAATGACGAAATATTATATTGAAATTTGTTTTAGAAAAAAGAAATATTATATTAAATCTATTTGTTCAAAATTTTTATACAAAACAAAATATAAAATTAATTGCTACTGTGATGGGGGACGCTCGAGCCCGATGCACCCTGACTCATTGAGGCCTCGAACATCTGACGGAAAGCCAGCAGTTGTTGTTCCAACTGCTCCATCTTCTTCTCGTGGTCCACCATCTTCTTCTCGTGGTCCACCGTGACCTGTTGTAGCTTCTCCTTAGTCTGCTGCAGCTCGTCTCGGGTGCTGGCTAGGTCGTCTTTGGTGGTGACTAACTCGTCTCGAAGAGAGACATTGTCTGAATTACCACTATTGCGTGCAGATGACGTTGGCTTCTTACGAGTGCCAAGGCCAACGTTGTAAGCTGTCTGATTCTTGAAAACCAATTGCGACAGCTGCTCATCTGGTATGGGGTCGGACCCTGTCTCCTGAGTTTGATGTTGGAGTTCCATCATTTCGTTCTGTTTCAAAAAATAAGTTAATATTAGAATTTGAGAAAAAAAATTAACATATATAATATTAATTATTTTATTTTAAAAACTGAAACTTACATAGCAGCGTTCGGCTTCTTCATTTATCCATCTGTTCCTCTCATTGTAATGCGTCACACGGAAAAAATCTGGAAATGATTGCACCTCACATGTGCTACTCTGTTATAAACATAAAATAAATTCAAGATTATTCCAGATTAGTAAAAACAATTAACTGTTAAATTTTACGTTATGATATATTTACCTCAGAATGTTCGGCACGATGTTGGATAAATGGCTTCGAACCTCCACGGTGATTAAAACACAAGTGACTTCGATTTTCCGCATTTGCGTGACATTTATCCTGTATTTACCAACACTGTAAGTACCGAAAACAAAACCAATTATAAACTTCCGTTTATTTCAAAATTTACCTCGTGTTTTTTGCTAGACCAAAGCTCACATAAGAATGTCCAAACTTGTTCCTCTATAAAATCAGGCTTGTGTTGTGGAGCATTTGAAGGTCCATGTTCGTCGAATATTGGTTTCAGGACTTTTGTTCTATAATCTTTATAACTTTTCCCCATGTGGTAGTCAAGATATTGTTGGACATTCACTTTGGTCAGATCGAAGTCGAACCATTCCTACTTGCAAATTCGAGTGAAAATAAGTATAAAATCAAAATGTTAAATAACAAACACTATCGAAAACTTACAAGAAGCGAAGGGAATAGCTGGTTCATTTTCGTCTCCCACGGTATCTTTCTCCAAGATACGTAGTTTTGGGGAGCTTCATATCGAGCTGTAGCTCCTATGGCTGTATTAAACGCTGAATTATGTTGTCCGACTTGAGTGTGTCCATCATCTGATATCTCTATCCGGATACGGCCGTGAACCTTAACGTACTAACCAACCCCAAGCCACAGGTGCGTCCTCGACCCTTCACTGTACTGGACTCACCTGTGCTAGCAGAGAAATCACCAGGGCCAGTTACCTTTGCTGATGTAGATAGAGTCGCTGTAGCCCGTTTGCGATTGCCCGGTGCCATCTGCAAAAACCCGTCGCATTAGCGTCATCAAATTCCAAAGTTCTTATACATATACATACATATCCATACAAGTCAATACAACTTAACAAAAGCGCTTATAACATCGAATGCTCACTTTCGTTTTCAAATTCATTCATTCATTTAAACATTTCACATATGCATTCATTATCCATATAATCTACGAGTTCCATCATACACGTACATACACACAGTCACACACACAATCATCATACAACCAACCACGAAGTACATTTAACAACCAATACATCACAAGGCACACAATCAAACAATACATACATATCACGACACACCAAACTCATCACACGACTTCTCATGCACACGCATAACCATAACAAACATTCCAAAACACATACTATACTATATGAACTTTCGAATTCCAAAACACATACAAACATTCCAAACATACATATACATATTTGCTGCTGTTCGCTGCTGTTCTGGCCAGAACAGCAGCATTTGCTGCTGTTCTTGGCCAGAACAGCAGTAAATGCTGCTGTTCTGGCTTGGCAACATCATCATCATCTCAACTCATAAAATCTGTAAGTACTACTCTATAAAATTCATCATCAACATAAAAAAAAAAAACACTCGAACTTCATCAAATTCATCCTCAATTTCATCAATCTCATCCTCAATTTCATCAAATTCATCCTCATCAACAAATTTAAATCAACAAATGAGACTTACCTGTAATTCTCCTTCGTTCTTCACTGTTGGAGAATCGAATATGATAGGGAATCGAGTTTTTGCTTTGAGCCGAGGAAGAAGAGAAGCACTGGTTTTAGGGATTTAAAGGACATTTAGCGTCGAATTAATTGACTTTTAGCGTCGAAGTCTTCGACGCCAAATATTAGGCGACTAATGAAAAAATTAGGGTTATTTTTCCGGAAAATTTAATTTTTATTTAGCGTCGAAATACAATAGTCGACGCTAAATGTAAGACATCTAGCGTCGAAATACAATAGTCGACGCTAAATGTAAGACATCTAGCATCGAAATACACTAATCGACGCCAAATTTCTTACATTTAGCGTCGAACAATAATCGACGCTAAATGAAAGACATTTAGCGTCGACCATTGTATTTCGACACTAGATGTCTTACATTTAGCGTCGACTATTGTATTTCGACGCTAAATGTCTACCATTAAAAATAATAATTAAAAACAAATATATCATAGTTATACTATTAATCATTACGTTAATATTTCAACCATATCTAAAGAGTAATTAAAATTAACAACCATACATTATAATCCATAAAATTATTCATCAATCACAAAATACTGTAACTTCATAATTAATCACTATTATCCTCGGTATTTGAGGATTCATGACTGGAATCGAAGTCATCTTCAGTGTCAAATTGTTCTTCACTTGTTACTTCAACGCTCACTTCAGAATGAGGAATTAGCTCAACGTTTGTACTAGCTCGAGTTAATGTGATATTTTCAGGAACGTTGACAGTTGGTCCAAAAAATATCTGTTCAGGAACTTCAAAATTGCCGGAGACTTCTTGTGTTTCATCTGATATGTCAACTCTATCTTTCTCCTGCGTGTCCCAAATGGCCCTATATTGTAACTTTTCTACCACCATCCATCCAGAACCTAACTTAGGATCAGGTATATATATCACTGAACGTGCTTGCGTACAAAAAATGTATGGATCATTCTTGTACCAACAACGTTGAACATGAATTGATGTGAGATGATTCCTAACTTGATTTCTCCTCAAGAAATCTCCTGTGCCCCGTGTATCCGATTTTATTCCGTAATCGTTGCGAAGGTGTATGACCCGCACAAACTGGACATGCCATGTATCCCTTCGTGCTCCATCCAGATAATGAACCATAGGCTGGAAAATCATTAATGGTCCATAATAATGTGGCATGCATCTGAAAATACTGCTCTGAAGCTGCATCATAGGTATGCACACCCACATTCCATAATGTTTGTAACTCCTCGATCAATGGTCTCAAGTAAATATTTATATCTTTATCAAGTGAACGTGGACCAGGGATAAGCAATGACATAAACATGAACGGATCCTTCATACATTTCCATGGAGGTAAGTTATATGGAATGACAATAACGGGCCAGATGCTATAAGAGTTGTACATATTCCCAAATGGGTTAAAACCATCAGAGGCAATACCTAACCTGACATTACGGGGGTCCTCAGCGAAACAGGGGTACATGTCATCAAATTCCTTCCATTCGGTTCCTTCCGCAGGATGTCTAAGTATGCCCTCCGCACCGATCCTCTTTTCATGATGCCACATCATATCAGTCGCTGTGTGTCGTGACATGAACAATCTCTGCAGCCTGGGCGTTAAAGGGAAATATCGCAATATCTTTTGAGGCATTTTCTTCCCCATACCACGGACTTTGTACCGACTTTCACCACATATCGGACAATGTTCAAGTGATTCATACTCGGAACGAAATAATACACAATCAAACTTACAAGCATGAATGGATTCATACCCCATTCCCAAATCACGCAACATTTTCTTTGCCTCGTAGTACGACTTAGGCAATTCGCTTCCAACCGGTAACATTTGGGCCAGTAACTCTAACATCATATCGATACTTTTGTTGGTCATTCTGTTGATCACTTTAATGTGTAATAATTTCACAACGAAATTCAAGATCGACATTCCAGCACCTTCAAATGGAATTTTTTTTGCCTCATCAAGTAGTTCACTAAATAAATTTTGATCATTTCCACTTAACATTGGCATGTCACCACTAACACTATGACCAAGTTGTGGACCTTGTAAGTCATGCAAAATATCGGTGATCTCATCGTTTGCAGGTTGATTGTAACTATTGCTCCCTTCGCCGGAATCAAAAACCGTGACTGAGAATAATACTGCTCACCGTGATAAATCCACGTACGGTAAGTTGGTGATATTCCTGGCATGTATAAATGATTATGAACTTCATCTAACCGCTTCCTTTTCCTATTCAAACAATTTGCACATGGACAACGAACACGACCTTCTGCATCAATGTGTTGCTTTGCGACTTCCATAAACTCAGACACTCCATTACGATATTCAACACTCAATCTATCCAGAGAGCTCATCCAATTTCTATCCATTTCAGCAGAATACCTAAATATAATAATATAATTATTAGATATAATTTTACAGTAATCAACATTACTAATTCATTAATACTTTATTTAAGCATATATATATATATTTGGTTGATAAATTAAATAGTTTACAAAAAAATATATTTTATTAATTAATATACTTACTCTACATATATGAATCATAAATCACTAACAAACAATATATAAACAACATATATAATCATAAAAATTGAAAATAATAAAGAAATATGAAAGAAGAATTACCTTATCGGAAATTGATTACAATTTTATTGAAAATTTTTAGGAGAGATGTGAGGCTGTAGAGGAGAAATTCTCAGATTTCAGAGGATGAAAATGAAGAGAATGAGAGAAAAAACAGAGGGGGAGAAGGGTTGGTGGCATCTGTATTTTAATCTATCTTTAGCGTCGAATATTCAAATTCGACGCTAATTGTTGCCGTTTTTAGCGTCGAAACGGTTGTTTCGACGCTAAATATAAACAAATTAGCGTCGAATTTAATTTAGACGCTAAAGAATCAAGGATTTGTCGATGGAAACTTCATAAACCTTTAGCGACGCTATATATTCGACGCTAAAAGTAAATTTTTTCCGTCGACTCCGTTTTTTGACGCTAAAAGTGTAATATTTAGCGCCAAAAATTACTGCAATAATAGAATTATTCAGCGTCGAATATTATTCGATGCTAAAGTACTGCTTTTAGCGTCGAAAAAAGTGTTCGACGCTAAAGAATCAAGGATTTATCGGTGGAAACTTCATAAACCTTTAACGACGCTATATATTCGACGCTAAAAGTAAATTTTTGGCGTCGACTCCGTTTTTTGACGCTAAAAGTGTAATATTTGGCGCCAAAGATTACTGCAATAATAGAATTATTCAGCGTCAAATATTATTCGACGCTAAAGTACTGCTTTTAGCGTCGAAAAAAGTGTTCGACGCTAAAAAATTAAGGATTTGTCGGTGTAAACTTCATAAACCTTTAGCGACGCTATATATTCGACGCTAAAAGTAAATTTTTGGCGTCGACTCCGTTTTTTTACGCTAAAAGTGTAATATTTGGCGCCAAAAATTACTGCAATAATAGAATTATTCAGCGTCGAATATTATTCGACGCTAAAGTACTGATTTTAGCGTCGAAAAAAGTGTTCGACGCTAAAAAATTAATATTCGGCGTCGAAGTTTTATTCCGTCGCTAAAAATATGACATATAGCGTCGAAAATGTTATTTGACGCTAAAAGTGAGTTTTAGCGTCGAATACTGTTTCGACGCTAAATATTTGGACGCTAAAAGCTATAATTCTTGTAGTGTATGTATTACGATTAAGATTTATTAACATATATATTCTTATTCAATAACTATTAACTATATATAACTTTATAAGAACATTTGATGGACATTTATAAATAGGGACAACATCAAGAGTGAAGTTATACTTACTTGGTTGCTTTTAGTTTGTTTCATAACCCAATTTTTACTTGCTTAGTTGCTTTTAGTTGTTTCACTCCAATAGTTCATGTAATCTTCTTTTTATATTTGAAAAAAAGATAATTAAAGTCATGTAGAATCTTTAAATAGTTCTTGATTTCCGTTTAGTGGCTCACAATGAACTATTTCAATCTACCAAGCCACGTGTATATATATGAAACCAGTACAAAAGTCTGATGATTTATCAAAATCATCAGAAAGTAGCTTGAACATTGTTGAGGACTTTTACAAGCCGAAAAGCTAGACAGAAAGTAATCATATTGAGGTGGGTCTTGATGGTTTCTGCCACGAATCGAGTAACTTAGCAAAAGATTATGACAAGACAATCATGATGTGGCATTAAATAAGCCATTAAGTAAATTGATTTGTTTACTTTTTACAAGTATGTCAAGTTAATTTTGGGATGGGCATGAAGTTAGACAAACTCACATGTAAGCAATGTGGGTAGGCCATATCAGGAGAGATATTGCCTGGCTTCATTAGTCACTAGAGCACGATGGATGTACTCTTATTAGGGTTTCTAGCATAACGAGTAGCTTATATTCACTCGTGACTGAGTAGTTCTTCTCATTATAATTAGTTGTCTCAAGTTTATATTTTTTTTTTTGTTAAAAAAATATTTTCATCGGATGTGAGATTATTGAAATTAAAGTTTTGATATGCAGTATAGAGTTGTTGTGGACAAAAATTATTATTTTGTCAATAATCTCTTACTATGGTATATCGATTCTCCCCCTCTCCCAGTTTCTATTTTTGGAAAAAAAATATATTATGTTTTCAAATTCATTTTACCCTTTCGAGATTTTTTTGTTAGATATGTGTTATTTATCAATTTCAACATGTATTATTTGGTTTAATCTTTCATTAACATGCAATCAAGAAAATATAAATATGAAAATTTAGAAAAACTTGGAACTGTGTTGAAGAATATGATAATCTTAAAATCAAGTTGAGTTGTCTTTATCTTTAAGAATTTATTAGCCCTGCTTCGGTGTTTTACGGATGTTTTGTGGCTAACGTTCACTCATGATGACTTGGTTGCTTCTTATAGAAGGGGCACTCTTTTCTCAAAGAACTTGAACAATGATAAAATGTAGAAACTCTCTCTATGAATTGACTCTCTAAGTAAAGTATATGTTATGAATGTTTTTGGATGACCCCGACGACTTGTACGTTATTAGAGCCTGACAAGTGACGACTATTGTATTTTGGAGGTATAATACTTGATATAATCATGTTCGAGTAAGTACGTGCTCATAAAATAGCATTTGGGATATTCGGTAAATCCCTTGAAATTTCGACGCGGAACTTAGTTTACGACTCATTCCGAACAGTCTTTAGAAATTGGGCCCTAACTTTTGTTGAGTGAGGAACGACAATGCCGAGTGCAGCGGAACCCGCCCGAGATCAAATCCCGAGCGAATAAAAATATTTTTTTTTTATTTTCGGCAGTAGCTGAAAACAGTGTTTAAAATTTTTTATCAACTTAATTTATTCCAACGCATCAAAATAAATTTTCCATAAGCTCAAAAAATTATTTTAAACACTTTAATCAATTTATCAACTCTTGACAAATTAAATCCAAGCATTAAATTAATTTTCCAACACTTGAAAAATTAATCCAAGCATACAAAATTATTTTTCAACACTTGAAAAATTAATCCAAGCATACAAAATTAATATATCAACTATATACCAATTTTTTATACACTTGAATGCTTCAAGAACCTCACATACATGCTTCTAATTAATCCAACACTTCCACAATAATTTTTCTCAACATAAATCATCAACAAATTAATAAATAAATTTACAAATTAAATTTACCAACTATTGCTTTCAAGCCTTGCCAATTGTTGAAGCTTTGCATCCAAAATTCTCAAATCCTCCAAGCTTTGAACTTCCTTCTTTCTCCACTAAATTGAGCTCCTCCAAGAACAAATCTTGGTGATCAAAATGTGGTTTGATCACTCAAGAATGGCAACACACTTTTCCCCAAAATTCAACTCTTGAACCCTAAGAAAATCAAAGCTTCAAGAACACAAATCAACCCCCAACTCTTAAGGATTAATTCCATGGACTTGATTATTTGTTTGGGTAATATTTAGTGAGAGTTTTGGCTTGATTTGAGAGCAAAACGAAAAGGAAAAATTCAATTCATTCTCTTCTCTTGCTCAGCAGTGGCTAAGCAAAAAGGAGGGGAATATGTTGCTTTTTGGTTTGGCAGTAGCAAGTCAAAAAGAGGGAGAGAGTTTTCTTTTTGTTTTATTTAATTAAATATAAAGAAAACCAAAACCAAAATAACAAACCATGGTTTAATGACATCTTCTCTCTACACCACATGTTTCAAAAAAATAAGTTAACCAAGGTTAAAAAATTAATCTCACCAACTTAGTCAACTTAGTCACAATGAAATGATTTAGTTACTTTAATTAAAAATATTCAATTGCATTAAATAAAGTTACGTTAATTAATTAAAATCTTTATTTGTATAATCAAGTAATTAATTTTGTACATTAATTTAACAATTAAATTAATTTACTAATTAATTACTAATTTAATGTAAATCAAATTTATATTTATTATACAATAAACTTATATCAACTCTTGATATAAAATTAATTAATTCAATTCATCTCATGAATTATCGGATCAAATAATTTAATCCTTAAAATCCAAAAAAGACTTTGTCAACATTTGACAAAAAGTCGCCCTAGTGCTCAACGAGTAAACTTAATATAATGGAACTCTCTAGGTTCACGTTCAGTTGTTACTTATATATATACACATATATATCTCATATATTCGTATACATATTCATGAAGGTCTGCCCACCTACAAATCATGACTAAAAACAACACGACACGTCGAACCAAACAAGTCGAGGTTAAAACGTTAATGTATAATCTCTTCATCATTACCGTCTCCAATTGAGTAAGGTTATAGATTTACTGTCAAAACCTTATCTCCTCAATATAAAATAACTTTTCACAATCATATTCCATTAATAAATAATATATGCAAAACTCTTTTCAATATTATTTATAATGTTAAATAAACAATTTCTTCAACGAACTTTTGGCCAAAAGATTTCCGGAATATACTCTGAAAAATTTCTGGAAACATAATCCAACCATATAACTGACGAATCCTCATATTAACACACACTGATCTTCACGAGCATCGGTCTATACTTAACAGTCATTTAGAGGTCAGACCATAAAAGGTCTCTGACATGCATGGTATCAGGCACAGAGGATCACTCACAGGACCACTGTGGTATCTCAAGTCAAAGGACCACAATAACTACTCAACTCGAAAAGACAACTATTGACAGTTTTATGGAATATCTATTAGTCATCTTTTATGAGTTTGTTCGATATTCATTCCACTAGTTAATGTCTTCATTTCTATACGAACTTCCATTAAGCTCACAGTCTATTGAGACAAACCATATATCCATTACATATATAGACAATGCACTAGTCTTATGATGAGTAGTAATTATATCACTATTTCCCACTCATTTAACCTAATATTTTTTTTTATAGTTTCTCGAGTTTTATGAACGTTTTGATGTATTTTTGTTTATTTTGCAAATAAAAATAATATTGGTACTTAATGGAATCAACTCGGGGCTAAAACGATGAAATCCGGAGGAAAAAAGGTCGAAAATGAAAGTTTACTGTACGCGTCACGAAGTGCAGTCCTAAATTCCAATTTTGTGCAAGTTTGGTATTTTGGCCATAAAGTTTTCATCCAATATCCGATTGAGCCGATTCAAGTTGCAGATTAAAGAAGACTCAAAGATCTACAACTTTGAAATTTTAAATATTTTCGAATTCCGAAGTTTTCAAGACCGAAAGTAACGGATAATCTAATGTGTTTTGTGTAATTACTAAAGTCATGATCAAAAAATAAAAAAAATGGAAAATGACAATTTACAATTTACAATTGTCAAACTTCCACAAAACATGCTTGCATGTTTGGTGGAGTGTTTTGTGGAGTGTCTTGTGGCATTTTTGGTGGAGTGTTTGGTGGAGGATTTTGTAGAGTGTTTGATGGAGTGTTTGGTGGAGCAATTGGTGGAGAAATTGGTGGAAGCCTTTAGATTTGCCTATAAATACCAAGCCATTTCAATTGTAATTCTCATGCTTTCCTTAGGTTTTTGTAAGGAATTTAAGGATTGCATCTTGTTTGTTTATTTTTTGTAATTTAATTTATGCATTTTTATTTTCAGTAATAGTAGTAGTTTCTTTTCTTTTATTTTCTTTTATGTTTAGTAGTTAAATTTTTGCTGGGGGAAGGGTGAAACTTTTATTATTTTAGTTTATATCAATCTCCCTTAATTATAATATGGAAATTATAATTTAAATTAAAGGATTACCGCCTTAATGGCTAGTTTTAGTTATTTGACAAAATGTGACACCGCCTATATGGCCGGTCCTTAGGTGACAGATGATTACCGCCTATATGGCTGGTTTATGGACAAATGATATCATCGCCTTTATGGTCGGTTGGACTTAATTGAAAATCTGACTTAATTAGGAAACCGCCTGCATGGTCGGTTGGTAATATCACTGATAATTTCTATATTATAATAAGGGAGATTTCTAAATTAGAATTAGTAAAGGTGGAACCCCTAACCCCCAGTATTTTATTTTTATTCTAGGGAAGTGATGAAACACAATATCCACACACTTAACAATTGATTTTCTTTTTATGGGTAATTCTTTAGTTTGTTTATTGAGTTTTAAGCTTAATGCTTCTCATTAATTGGTCATTAATACGATTGATTTGGTAAACTTAAAATGAACTTGACGAAGGAATTTTAGGTTTCAGCCTTAGATTCAATAGCCCACGATCTTCCTTGATGATAGATAACCCTTTAATAGATTTCCTTACTATATAGACATATACCTGTCGGGCGGGGGTAGCCACTTTTGGAACTTGAACTTAATGAATTCAGGTAACTTGGTTAACATAGACATATGATTAATTGGGTTATTTAGGTATTTACGTCTGACCATCGACAGAGGCTTTTGCATATCTTCGTGTTCCAGGTTAGTGTAGGACACAGAAATTGACGACGCTGTTCTAGGCTCGCGGCCTAGTTGGGAGTACAGAATAGCCCGCGGGGGAACTAAATCGGAGAAATAACATTGAGTCACCACCCGGTGTGAACCGGGAAAATGATTTAAGGCCGCACTCACCCCTCGCAAGGGAAGACCTCAAACCGTTGGGTTCGAAATGGTCCCTTACTTATGCCACTTGTAATGTAATGATTTGTGCAATAACTTAACCGAATCTACGCAACATATATGCTCAAGAGTAACTTAGATCTAGTTCGCATTCATCAAAGTAAATCTCATGTCTAAGTTTGCATGCTTTAAAAAATAAGTCATCATAACGGCAAGCATACGATATCACACAATAATCTCATGAGCATGTTGAATTATCAAACACGAAAAAATAAATAACAACTTAAACATAAACGTAAATTAAACTCCTATTGCGAAAGTAAATAACTAAATCATGCATAAAGAAATAACGTACTAATGGCTAAATCATGCTTAAGAAATAAATAACATACTAGACTAAATCATGCTCGAACACAAGGTTGGATGAAACGAAATACGTGTGTCTCTCAAGTGGTAGGTATTGTATCCCGAATGCAGACCGCAATACCGTCCATTCGGATTCGGCAACGGAATTTACGTCCGGGTTTCCATCCGATATATCGCAAGAGAGAACACATATTCTGTTCATCCGGAAATCACATCATGCACCAATCCACAATACTCATGCGATATAAAGTAATAAAATGAATAAAAAATAAAGGATAATAAATAAACGGGGTGCCCTCAGGTCTAACCTCTTAAGTCGTCTCTTGGAAGCGCGTTACACGGCCGTCGGAAGGGTTGATGCTCCGTAACTCTTCCGGTTCACTGGTTCAACGTTTTCCTTCGATGTTTCGCTGTTTGGGTTGCTGTTTTTACTCCGTTTCGCTGCGGTCTCTGGTCACGATTTAGGCTAACTGTTTTGCGGTACTACGGGGCTATTTTGGTTTGTGGTTTACGTGTTTTATGGGCAGTTTCTGGTGCAGTTTTGCTGTAGAGGACTGGGCAGTTTTGGGACTATTTTCACGGTAAAATGAGGACTGTTTCAAGCAGTAATAGGGAAGATTTTAGGGCAGTTTCGGTAGTCAAAGAGGGGCGTTTTGAGGGGAAATAAGGGTTGTTACTTCACTGATTTGGGACAGTTTGTGGGGGTTGTTTTGAAGTGAGTGGCTTGTGGACGTGAAGCAAGGACAGTTTGTGGGGGCTTATGCGTGAAGTTGCTTGTGTTGGGCAGTTGTGGAACCCTTAGGGTCGGATCGGTGCCCCGGACAGCGGAAATGGGTCTAACCCATGGATATCATTATGGCTGTAATTTTAAATCATTTAATGAAATACTATATTCTATTACAAGTGTATAGGAAAAAACCGGGACTGAAACGGAGTCCGGAAGCTCCCGAAAGAAGGAAAAAAAATTCAGCGCGCGCGAAGGGCGCCACGCGCGTGTGCCACACGCGCTACAGTGCGCGCGGCACTGTAGCGCGCAGCCCCCTCCTTTTTTTTTTTTATTATTTCACTTGTTAAGCTTCAGCTCTCTGGATTCCAGAGAGCTGATGCCCTAATTGCTTCCGGTCTTCCTAAACACTTCAAAAACACCCAAAAATAATTTTTAATTTCAAAACCAATATAAACACATGTTATAGAATAAAAATCTAGTTTTTCAAAATATCAAATATTTTTCCAAAAACATAAATTTATTCTAAATACGCATTAGCGTAAATTTTGAATCCAATACACAAACCATTTTAGAATCCCAATTAGAAATGTCTCATGAACAATTCTAGTCCACCTAAAGGTGGTCAAGTGAATCTAGAATGATAGCCATAGCTCTAAATTTTAATCTAGAGTTCCAAAATCTAATTAATTGTTTCATGTCCAACATGAACATCTTTGACCTAATTACAAGCATGTTGTGTTTATACTCCTAAAGTATCCTAACACAATTGATTAGCCTTATTCAAATTAAGCTATATGATCATGCATCTAATACACAAATAAACATATCTTTGGAGAAGATCAAACATTACCTAGTAAGCTTGATGCAAGATCCAATCTACTTCTCCTTGTTGAAATTGTTGAAGAACCTCCAAAGTGTGCAAGCTTGACTTCAAGATCCAATTTTGTTTCCAATGCTTCCAAGCTTCACTTCAATATCCAATCTTGATTTCTCCTAGATGAAATGTTGTAGAGACCTCACAAGCTTCTCTAAACACTTCTCTAACTTAGGCTAATCTCTCAAGAATTTGCTTATGCTTGTATTTGAACTTGTAATTAAAACCTTCCTAAAGCTTGCTATTTATAGCAAAACTTAGGCAATTTTTAATTAATAAAAGTTGTAATCAACTTTTAAGTGGGCTTAATCTAATTTGTCCAAATATGTATAATTAGGTGTGACTAATCTTCATTGTCTCCCACTTTAATTTAATACAATTAAATCAAGCCAAAGATTAGGAAATGGATTAGTTAAATATTTTCCACCTTGATTTAATCCAATTAAATCAAGCCAAAACCACCTATTATTACATACTTACAATTACCATAATATCCTCAAATGGTAGAGATAATTATGATTTTACAATTAAGCCATTGTGTAATTATTGAATTAATCCAATTAGGTCAAAGTAAATAATCAATGTTATCCAATAACACTTGATTATCTTAGTTGATAATTATAATATCGAATATTATATTTTATCAAAAATAATCGGCTACCCAAGTGCTCAACGAGTACACTTCATATTGGGACTCTCTAAGTTCGGATACGTTCGTCATATAAGCCTAGCTAATATGTACGCAATTCGGCCACCTCCGAATTCGTGAAGAACAAGAACGACCTTTCTGAACTATACAAGTCGAGGTCATCACATATGTTTAACAATCCCTCCGTCGTAGGCTATCCGAGTTGTGCTTAGGACACATAGAATATACCGTCAAGTTTCCAGGACGCACATCTCATGTCGACATGTCCACGATTCTTCATAACTGATGCGATCCACCCTATGTGATCGACTTTGGCCAAAGATTTAAGAATCGTGACCTTACTAACATGGATACCTAAACCCCTTATGGTACACATACGGGCCGACAGATCCTATCTTGCTTCGCACTTGATTACTGTGTACATCGGTCCACACCCAACGAACATCTAGAGGCCAGAGCATGAAAGGATTCTGACATACATGGCATCTAAGTGTGGAGGATCTCACACAAAATTAATGTTATCCTATAGTCAAAGGATTACATATGCTACTCGACTTGAGGAGATTCCTATTGACGATGGTGTGTACTTCCAACTATTAGGAATCACCAATGAGTCATTCAGTATTCGCTCCAACGAATACCCACATGTCTATACGAGTTTCCAAAACTCATGGTACATCGCGTTAAACCATTGGAACTCCAATTCCAATATACGACATGTGCTAGTCTTCTAGGTTATAGGAATTCGACCGTATTCCAACACCAACGACTAGGAATATTTACTTTAAGAATAGTTTACACCTAGTGTCAAAACTATTCTAAAGTCGATGTCATTCTTAGCATAACGATACATCAATTTAATACGCGTAATGACAATACCATTAATAGGGTATGAAATGAAAAATATAGTTATTTTATTAATAAATAATAAAATGTACAATTCAGATTGGCACTCCAAGCACCAACTCCATCAGCTTGTGGACGTGAAGTTGAGGCTATGCGTGCGTGAGGGGCTGATTTGTGAGGTGAGGGGTTTCTTGAAGGACTTATTTGCGTGAGTGAGTTGGAGGCTTGCTGGTCGGCTATGTGTTGATGTGTAAATTGAGTGGCGTCAGTTGGGTTTGGCTAGGTGTTGATGCGTGAGGTGTACGGCGTCAGTTGGGCTTGGCTATGTGTGAATGTACTGCTTGGTGAAGGTTGTTGTGTGTGAAGGGACAATGCGTTGATGAGCTGTGTAGGGAGAGAATGGGGCTTGCAGGTGTGTGAGGTTACTGGATGGAGGGTTTAGGGTTACGTGAGTGGCTGAGTGGGTTGTGTTGTTTGCTGAATGGGCGTGAATCCTTGGGTTATTTTCTTTGTGTTTTTTGTGAGATTGAGCTAGGGAGTTTTTTGGTGATTTTATTGTGTGATTGAGCTAGGACCTTGATGTGTTGGTGACGACTTCTTTTTATAGGCAAAGGGTTGGGGTTTACCTTGTTTGAAAAGGGAAAGGATTTGTGTAATTATTGGAGATATTTTTAATTAGTGTGTGATAATGAAAAATCTTTTAATTAGGGAAGTGATTTGATTTAATTTGATTTCTTCTCTTTTAGTTAGAGATATGATTTAATTTGTATCTTTTAATTAGGGAATGTAATTTAAGTGGATTAGGAAAGTATTTGATGGGATTTCTTTAATTTTGGAAGGGGATTTGGCTTGATTTATGCATGTGTTTAATATGTGTTTTTGTTAATTTAGAAGGTGAGTGGGCGTGGCTTAGAGTGATTTGAGCGTGGGCTTGGCTTAGTTTGGTGGGCTTGGTGTATGGTTTGGTGATGTGTTTTGAAATAGAGGTCCAACAAGCGAACCCGAAGCTAATCCAGCGAATTAAATTTAACAGAAATGTCAATTCTTGACTCTTCCCTTCCGACATCCGTTTTCCGCGCCTTCCACAATTAAAGAGGTAGTGTCTCTATACGAGACTCGTCATCGGGACTTATATGTAAAAATGCAGTGCCTACAGTCGCCCCCACTTTGATGGGACTTGTGCAATGTGTGACAATGACAATCCTATCAAAGTTTATGCAATGCATTTTTACTTACCTGGCTCGCCAGCTGCCACCTGACTTGCATGCTGCTTCGAATTGAATGATTTAGTGGTGCCATACCCGGCGTGCTAAACCCCATACCCGAGGTGTCACGGTAGTATCTCCATACCCGGAGTGCCATACCCGGCGTGCTAAACCCCATACCCGAGGTGTCGCGGTTGTTTTAAATTGAGTTGATCTGGTTGTGCCATACTCGGCGTGCTAAACCCCATACCCGAGGCGTTGCTGTAATATCTCCATACCCGGAGTGCCGTACCTGGCAAAACTAATACTGATGTTGATGTGTCTCCATAACTGGAGTGTCGTACCTGGTAAAACTGATACTGATGTTGATGTGTCTCCATACCCGAAGTGATACTGATGTGGGCCTCGCCCCCAGACCGATATTGATGTGGACCTCATCGCCAGACTGATACTGATATGGGCCTCACCCCAAACTGATACTGATGTGGGCCTCGCCCCCAGACAAGTACTGATGCTGATGTGGGCCTCGACCCTGTGACTCATCCCCAAAACTGATGCTGATGTGGGCCTCGGCCCTGGGTCTCATCCCCAAAACTGATGCTGATGTGGGCCTCGACCCTGGGACTCATCCCCAAAACTGCTGATGATGTGGGCCTCGACCTTGGGATTCATTCCAAAACTCTGACGATGTGGGCCTCGACCCTAGGATTCATTCCCGGATTCATTCCAAAACACTGACGATGTGGGCCTCGACCCTGGGATTTATTCCAAAACTCTGACGATGTGGGCCTCGACCCTCGGATTCATTCCCGGATTTATTCCAAAACTCTGATGATATGGGCCTCGACCCTAGGATTCATTCCCGGATTCATTCCAAAACTCTGACGATGTGGGCCTCGACCCTTGGATTCATTCCCGGATTCATTCCAAAACTCTTAGGATGTGGGCCTCGACCTTGTGATTCATTCCCGTATTCATTCCATAACTCTGACGATATGGGCCTCGACCCTGGGATTCATTCCCGGATTCATTCCAAAACTCTGATGATGTGGGCCTCGACCCTGGGATTTATTCCCGGATTCATTCCAAAACTCTGACGATGTGGGCCTCGACCCTGAGATTCATTCCCGGATTTATTCCAAAACTCTGATGATATGGGCCTCGACCCTAGGATTCATTCCAAAACTCTAAAGATATGGGCCTCGACCATAGGATTCATTCCAAAACTCTGACTGATGTGGGCCTCGACCCTAGGATTCATTCCAAAACTCTGACTGATGTGGGCCTCGACCCTAGGATTCATTCCAAAACTCTGACGATGTGGGCCTCGACCCTGGGATTCATTCCCCAAACTGCTGATGGTGTGGGCCTCGGCCCTGTGATTCATTCCCGAAACTCATGATGCTATGTTGGTGTTTCTGGTTGGCTTGTATTTTCCGCTTTCTCCTTTTTTTTAAAACCTGTGAACAAAAACAAGACAAAGATTGCATGTATATGACGTGTATGCATGCATGCATGAATGTGTTTCCTATTCCGATGGGTTAGGTCTTCCTTGTGCTCTTCGGTGCTTCTTGCCTACAAAAGTCTTTGGTCGCCCCCTGGGTCTGCTTGCAATTTCCTTCTGCCAGTTCTCTTCTGGTGATTGGTTGGTTCTCTTTTGTCTCATGGCTCAAGATCTCGTTGTTTCCCTTATTTGCGGGGTGGTAGACTGGTCGCCCCCAGTCTTGATTTAGCTTTCTGCTATTCGCTGCTTGTAATAGGTTAAGGTGAACCACGTGATGCAGCATTCCATATCATCATACTATATCACATTCTACGAAATAGTCCCAATAGTTACATATATTATTGCCCTCAAAGAATGCTCAGAAATGAAACCAGAGAACCTTAAAAACATTCAACGCAACTCAAATCCAAGTCTTTGAATAAATGATCTAAGCCAGACTCAAATTGTGTGTGTGTGCAAAAGTTCATTTGCATATTCATCCCCAGGTGAGCCAACTCAATGATTTCGTCAAAAAATTGGGATCAATGGGTCAAACCAACCTAGATGTCTCAATATGCCTGCAGTTGCTTTTCTGTGCTCAATGTGGTATGGTTTTCTTTCTCTTTTGTCTCTTTCTTTTTTTCTTTTCATTTTGAACTTTTTTTTTTCTTTTTCTTTTTTTTCTTTCTTTTTTTTTTCAACACACCTACACTTTAAGGTAGCATTTCTCCTCATGGTGGTCCTAATACTCGCCCATGGGTAGCTTTGTTGGACAATTATGACCCATAGCGTCACTATTTGTACAGATCATGGTGTTGTTGTACAAATTAACTATGTGACAAAGGAAATTGCTCTCTTATCATTTGTAATTATATTACCTAGATATATAAATGATATGAGGTCCTTATGATTAGTTCCTGGATTGAGATGATATGAGACAGTATCAATCCACGAAGGTTTAATCATTAAAAATCCCTAGTCAGAGTATTATCGAGATTGGACATCGATAATGTGGAAAAGACTAGTATTACACTTGTGTGCGTTGTGAGGGCATAACGGCATAGTTCTCATATATTTGGGTATAAGATACTCATGCAAGTGTAGTAGGAGGTTGTGTTTTACCGATGGTACGGAAAACAGCTTCGCTCTGGATAGACCCCTCGGAATTCCATTGGTAGTATGACTATGTGTCTATGGAAGTCCGAAATCAGGGTAGGTGTATTTGGTCTTAACCTGAGACTTGCACCGCTAATGCTTGCGACAATCAATATACTTTGGTTTTGGTCGTCGAGGGCTTTAACAGGTTCTGTGTATGCCTCTGCTGGGTATATTGAGAATTGCAGTGTATTGGGTGTGATGTCAAGATGGAAGTATCACTCCAGTCATAGTGGAGATGATGGTCACGTAGGATACGAACTGGTTCTCTTATGTACTGCAGTCATCGGGATAAAATGACTAGGTCATGTTTATCCGATTATAGAGACTAGTTACCAGAGATCCGATATGTGCTTCGTACGGGGCAGACACAATTCTAGCCCCAGGCCTAGCACGTGACATCCAATACTGGATCGAAATACGCAATACTACGTATACTACGCCTGATATAGATCACATATTCCTGTAAGGATATTTCTGGAGAATTGGGTAGGCATGGCGCTTTGCTAGAAGCCAACCTTGTCTTGTAAATCGGTACAAACGTAGTACTAGGTACTTACGTGTTCGGATAGTCCGACGACCGGATTTACTGCCAACATATCCGGGGATCTCATGGGTCGCTTCCCGAAGATTAACCGATGAAGTATGACTCGCACTTTATTAATCTGGGATTAATTAGATGAGAGAGAAAATTAATCTGGGATTAGTTGCAGAGATATTTTATCTGGGATAAAATATTAATTAAAGAGAGAGAACGATTAATTTGGAATTAATCGATAAATAATATATTCGATATATTATACGAAATTGGATTTCGACGCGGAATTAAATTTAGAATTTTATTCGGGCAAACGAGTTAATTTAGAATTAATTCGTTAGCGATGTGAATAGTGATTTTGCTAGGCATAATTGTTTAATTACGTCGCAACGGAAAATTTGTTAATTTAGAATTAGCGAACCCGAGCCCAGGAGTGTTTGCGAGCGCACTCGCATTTCGAATTCAAGTGCGGCTCGCAAGTCACATCAAGCGTCAAATCATTAGTCACATCAAGCGTCAAATCACATGTCACTTTGAGTGATGTGATAATTTGTCACTTGATTGATTGATGAAGGTGGTTGGCATTAAAGCCTTGACTTTTTTGAAAAGCAAAAATTGGTAAATGAATTTAAAAATTCATTAAGTGTATTAGATACACAATTTTCACCAACCAACACAAGATTCTCTCTTCTCTTTCTTCTTCCATCTCTCTCGGCCTAGGGCCTCTTCCTTTTTCAATTTCTTGTTTCACCGTGAGCCATGGAGAAGCTAAGGAATTTTTGTGGCAAAAATTCCTAAGTGCTAGCGCACAAATGAGTCATCCTAAGGTGATAGGGAACCGCACTTGTGAGCTTGGAATCACCATTAGAGAAGCTTGGAGCTTGGAGAGGACCGAAAATGGAACAATTTGGAGCTCAAAAATTCTACACTGCCGAAAGCCTTGGAGGAGTCTCAAAGGGCTTAAAAAGATTTTGTTGTTCCTCGCATCGCCTCAACCGATCGATGTAAGTATTCTGCAACTTCTTTGATGTATTCGCACATATGTTTCATTGCTTTATTCGATCCTCAGGACCGTAGAAACCCAACAATGGTATCAGAGCGAAGTTGAGCATGAAACTTGAACTTAGGGTTAAAATTTCATAAATTGATTTTTAGCATGATTTGATAAAATTACTTGATTGAGTATGCTTAAATGATGTTTAATTGAATTTGGATGTGATCAATTTCATGAAAATTGATTTGGAACAATTTTCCCCAAAATGTGAGGCTTGGCCGAATACATCATTGCCCTAAATGTCTTGGTATTTTTGTTTGTTTGATCATTGGATGACTTGAAACAATTGGGTAATGTTGATTTAAGATTCAATTGGATTGGATTTAAAATTGGACATAAAATACCCTAATTGTCGAGACAAAGAAAGCATGAAATGGGTTTGATTTTTGATCAATTGTGTTGGACACTAATTGTTGATAATGAGCATAATTAATTAGGCTAATTGATGTTTTGGAAATATTGATTTGGGTAATTAATTATGGCAATACACTTTGAATAATTAAATTGTGAAATTGGAATTTTGGAATTTAATTATGTTGGGCTTAAATTGGATTTGGGCTTGAAAAGTTGTAATTGGGCTAATTGGGCTTGGTTGTACCAAGATTGGTTTAGGCTAAATTGGTTGGATCCAATTGGGGCCAAAACCATATCCATAAAGTCCAATTATGACTAATGAACCTTTAATATTTAATTGGGCCTAATGGGCCAAAATTGGTTTCTTGGCAAATAAGGGTGATTCCTTAAATGGGCTTTGGTAATTGGGTTTGACCCATGTTGACCAAAAGTCCATGCCTTAAGAAATTAATTAAAAGCCCATTGGACTTTAATTAAATTAACATTGGATGTTAATCGGGCTTTGAGACCCGTAACGATTAGATTTGGAATCTAAGTCGTAAAGGTTCCTTAATAAAGTGTAGTATTTAATTTGGAATTAAATAATAAATTAGTATTAAATGTAAATTAAATTGGATTTAATGTTGTAGTTTAATTTAATTCAAGAATTCGTACTTATTCGCAAAACGAGTTTGACTCGCGCAAAATCAAATCGTTGTTTGAACATTGGATGGTCATTAATTATCAGATTAATTAATTGGATTAGATTGATTGATAACATGCTTGTGTGAATACATGTTGCGATGCATGAATAATGTATATCAGATGGATATTAGATGGGTGGGGCAATTTTGGAATTATTATGTAATATTAGAATTTATTAATTGGACCTGCGTGTCCAGCCTATTACCTCCTTACTCTATGTATTTCTCTTCTCACCTATTCCCCTCAATGTAAATGAGGTTTCTTTAGAAGTGTTATGTAACGGGTAGAAGCAATACTTGTACTAGCGGGAGAGAGGAAATGGAGAGATTTGTTCTAGGAACAATGTGTAAGGTATCCATCTGCATATCATTATTATATTTATTTATATGCGCCTTATTATGTGTTTAGAATGCATGTTTAAGGGTGTATGATGATGAGACCTTAACAAAGATAATTAATTGGTTGCCAATTGCACGCGAAAAACCCTCAACATCATATTAAGCGTTTTTCCTTCCATTGAGTGATTCTTACTCAAGATCCAAGACTGGCATTGGTTTGTTGGCCAAAGTCAAGACCTTTGTCCGTCGAGGATGTGTTTGAATCATGAAGGCTTTGTTACATATTGGTGTCTTGTCCAAGTTGTGATTTGTTGGCCAAAGTCAAGATCATTTCTTGTCCATCGACATTGATTACGAAGCTTCCATGGTCAATGGGTTCCGCTTAACTGGGATCACTAAGTTTGTTGTGCCAAAGCCAAGGCTTAGTTGATTCAGAGGAAAAAGGTTGGGCAATATATTGGATATATTGTCATATATAAGATATATATTTCGAACTTGGATGTCCACCTACTGGATCTAGGAATTGGATGAGATCCAATTGATCTTAGAGATCTACCTAGTTAATTATCATACAATTTGTTGGCCAAAGTCAAGAATGTGTGTTATTTAACGGGATCCTAGCCCACTAGGAAACAAGGTTTCCCGAGTACTCCACAGAGGGTTAGAGGCTTGCCGAAAAATAGTGGGAGACAAGTATTAAATTTGCAATATTCGTTTAGTTACTTGCCATACGCGCTCATTACAAATTTTTCATCAATAAATTAATATATTAGTTGGACTAATATTTATTGTTGTTTTAATAAGCAGTTGGACTGTATTCAAACTATGTCATTTATAATTGATTATATAATTGGATTATAGTAATCAATATATTTGAATTAACAAATTAAATTATAGTTGATTTTATAATTGGATTATAGTAATCAATATAATTAAATTTAACCTATTGAATTATAGTTGATTATATAGTTGGACTATAGTAATCATTATAATAAACAGTACCTAAAATCGTTGATTAAATAGTTGGACTATTATAATCAAGATAAATTGAAAGATTGGTGTTTAAACATAATCCTGAGTGAAAATGTTTTTTTAAACGACTTTAATTTTCAAATTGGTAATAATGAATTTCAGGATAGTCCTGAATACTAAGAAGTTACTTTATTTGATAAAATAACATCTTAGGCCTAAGCCCGGAGTTAAGCAAATAGTAGAGCATGATCTTTGGAAGATTCATGTGATGATAACTTAAGTTCTTAATCCAATAAGCTTGCCAAATAGACTCCTTAATTTCTTAATCAGAACTAAGGATTAGATCTTATAGTATGATAATGAAATTGAAGGATCTTCATAGATCTATCTTTAGATCTTTGAAGTACTAAATTGCAATAGTAAACTCTCGGAGAGTTAATGGCTATTCTCAATGAGACAAAGCCAAAGTTTGCAATAAGGCAAGAAGCGCAAGGCCCGTCTTATTTCGACATTCCGGAAGACCAAGGCTTGGCCAAAGGCTTCTGGGGTACCGAAAAAGGTAAAGGCAAAATCATTATAATCTTCTGGGAAGATAAAAGACATATCCCAAGATGTCTGCCTAAATTGTGGCAAACGGGATCACGGAAGCGTGACTGCCGTTTGGACAAAGCAGACATGATATGTTTGTCATAAACATATTCACTACTAGTATTAAAATTGGATTTTACATACAGGAAGTGGTACATCAATATGTACAGTTGTGCAGAATCTGCTATGAGCAGGATACTGACTTCAGTTGAGATTAATCTACGAATCGGAAACAGGACATAAGTCGCTGTTTTAACCGTAGATACCTAAGTTTAGGAACTGCCTTCGGGTATGTACTTAAATTAGGAAACTGTTACAATGTAACTAGTTTGACTAGATACATTATCTCTATATTAGGGTTTAATCCGTTGCGGATATACCTTTATATTCTAGAACACTAAAGTGTTTTATTATATAAAGATGATATTGAGATAAACACATTAGATGTGAATAAAAATATTTATATTTTGAATATAAATAAAATCTCAAACATATAACATGACAAACAAATAGCTCAAATTGATTTAATCAGAAGAGACTTAAGTGGCATTGTTGTCTGGGACACAATTAAACAAGACTCGTATATCCACACTTTTGAAGAGTGGATACTAGGACGGATTTGATTCTATTCAAATAATGTCTACGAATCTAGTTTCTTGGGCAAAGTGCCTGAAACACTATTTACTTGGTAAAAGTGTAAATGCCACCGATCTGTTAGCCCTAGTTTATAGTGACGTTGGTGGGCCCATATCTAGCTAGGCTAGAGGTGGATATGAATGTTTCGTGACCTTTACGGATGTTGCATCGCGTTATGGTTATGTTTTTCTTTTGAAACACAAATCGGAAACTTTTAAAGTTTCGACACGAAATAGACAAACAGATCGGCTAAAGTATTAAACCATCACGGTAGACCATGATGATGAAAATACTTAAGCAATAAGTTTCTCATATACTTGAAAGAGTATAGTATTCTTTCAATGAGGACTCCTCCCGGAACACGTCAATTTGACGATGTGTCCGAACGGAGAAACCGAATTTTGTTAGACATGATAAGGTTAATCATGAGTCGCTCTGAGCTACCATTTCCTTCAACGGATACACATAAACAGTGCAGAACTTATTTTGAATAAGGTTCCATAAAATGTGTTAGACAGACTTCATATTAGATATGAACAAGAAAGAAACTGGGTTTTCTCATTCCTGAAGATTTGGGAATGCTAGGCATGTGTTTGGATGATACCAAACTAGAACCCAAATCGGATAAGTGCCTAAGTTGTTGGTTATCCTAGGGATACCAAAGTATAATACTTATACATCTCACTAGAGAACAATGTAATTGTTGCTCGCCATGCGGTTTTCCTAAGAGGAATACCGATATGCAGTGGTAAGTGGGAGGAAAGTAAAACTCGATGAAAATCGGAGTAATACTGTTTCTGGCACCGATTCCTTAATGGAACACAAATAGTTCATCAAGGATGAAACTATACCAATAATCTTCTAATACACAAGAACCACGTAAGTCGGAGAGAGTCAGAAAACAACCTGGGGTATGGGTTTCTGATCTCACCTTATAAAGATGTTAATCTTATTGAGGAACACGAACTGACTACGTATGAAGAAGTGATACAAGGCATCGACTCCCTATTATGGCAGAGTGCCATGAAGTCCGAAATGGATTCCATGTATACTAAATAAGTTTGGATACTAGTTGATGTACCAAAAGGCATTGTGCCTACTGGTACTATATAAGTCTTCAAGGATGACATGCGTGGAAGGCAACATACCAACGTACTAAGCTAGGCTTGTAGCGAAAAGGTATCGTTATCAACATTATGTCGATTACGATGAAACCTTTTACCTGTTGCCACGGTAAATCCATTTGGATAATGCTTGCTAATACTGCATGTTTCATTCATGAAATATGGCAGCTGAACGTCAAAATTGCTTTCCTTAATTGGAAACCTTTTGGAGGATGTTTACAACATCCTGACGGTTTTGTCGTACCATAACTAGCAAACAAGGTTTGCAGGTTATTCGATCCATGGATGGATTGAAGCAAGCATAGTGTTTTTGGAACTGTCGTTTTGATGTAATCATAATGGTATATGATTTAATTCAAAACGAAAATGATTCTTGTGTATATAAGAAGGTTAGTGGGAGCGCACTAAAAATGATTGTCCTATAAATAATGATATGTCATTTCTTGGAAATGATATTCCCATAATATAATCGGTGAAAGCTTGGCTTTCATGAAAATTCTCCGTAGAATTCTTGGGAGAAACAACCTTTATTCTAGGAATAAAGATCTACTATGATAGATTTAAAGTTGTTAGCACTCTCCGAGAACTCGTACATTGAAAAATGTACGTGACCTGGTGTCTCATACGCTTTGAGTATATGGAGTCACAATCGGGCCAATCCAAATGATAGTCATTGGATTGATGTTAAGAACATCCTTCAGTATCTTAGAGAACTAAGAATGCTGTCTTAATCTATGGAGAATGAGAACTTGAAGTGACTGGGATCACTGCTGCAAGTTTCCTAACCAATAAAACGACTATAAGTCGTAAAACGGTACTATACAGTTTGAATAATGGAACATTGAGCTGGAAATCTTCCAAGCAAGATACTGTTACCGAATAAACAACAAACGCGGGTTATTGCTGCAGCTGAGGCAGCAATAGAAGCCATTTGGGTCGATAATAAATCTAATTAGATTAGATATAGTTCTGTTAGCAGCTGAGCTAGGCTTCAGCGCAGGCTAAAGAATTAATGGTCTCATCAATGATCCAGAAATATACTTCAACTATTTATCTGATTCCTTCGGATCATACATCGTGGCGATATGATGATCGAATAAATCGCATCAGATAATAATCATGCAAATCCGCAGACGAAAGCCTTTTCTCAGCAGAAGTTTGAGCGAACTGTACATAGTTCGGGTGTAGGACACTTGAGTGACTGGCTATAGGCCAAGTGGGAGATTGTTGGACAATTATGACCCATAGCGTCACTATTTGTACAGATCATGGTGTTGTTGTACAAATTAACTATGTGACAAAGGAAAATGCTCTCTTATCATTTGTAATTAGATTATCAAGATATATAAATGATAGGAGGTGTTGGGGTTGGTGCTCACAGTACCAATTCCCGGTTGTATTTCTTTATGAATACTTCTGTAAAATATTATTATTTTGAATAATATATGCAGTTTCTATAATATAATGTATCTTTTAATATGGTAAAGACGTAATGACCTTAGAATTACTAGTCATGGTACAGTTTCAAAAGCTTCACAACTGAAATTGAGTAGTATCATGACGTTGTCATTCTCAGACAGTTCCTGGTCAAGGTTTACACTACTTGGTCATATAGTAAACCTGTTGAGACCGGTACATGTCGTATACTGGATATATGATTCCAATGGTTTCTCAATAAACAATAGTCTTGGAGACTAGTATAGACGTGTAGGTGTTTATAGCGGATAAACATTGAACGACTCACCGAAGATTCTTAATGGATGGTACACCAACGTCAATAAGAATCTTGTCGGGTTGAGTAGCACTTGTGATTCTTAGACTTGAGATGCCACTGTGGGCACATGAGACATCTTCTACACTTAGATGGCAGTCACGTCACCGATCTATTAAGATCAGACCTCCGCTTGTTCGTTGGGTGTAGATAGATCCTCAGGGTGTCCTGTGCGTATCAAGATTGGATCTGTCAGTTCTGTGTATCAGAGCATAGGTAGTCATGATTAGCAATCAGATAAAATCCATGTTCTTTTTGAGATTGCTAATAGAATAGTCGACTGAATAATCCCTATAGAGATTTGACGTTTACATTTATATCTCTGGGATTTATCCAGATACCTGTGACGGAGGAAGTATACATTTGCCATGACCTCGACCTGTATGATTCAGCGAGTTTATCCGTGATCGTCATAATTTACGGGTGGATAGATTATGGACACGAAATTGGATTTCGTGACGGATATGCCTGAATCTAGAGAGTCTCAATAATGAAATATACTCGTAGAGCACTAGAGCAACATTTATAAATAATATTGATTATTTATAAAGTTGTTTAAAGGTTAAACGCAAAATACATGTTTAGGGACCCGATAGTCATTTCCTTAATTTTTGTGTATTTATATTTAATACTTGATTAATTTAAATACACATTAATTAATAGTCAAATTGAGATATTTGACTAATATCATAAATGTATATATGTATTTAATATTTATGTAAATATAAGCATATATTTAATATATTTGTATTTAATTAATTAATTAATTAATTATTTAAAATATCTAATAAACACTTTAAAGATATTTCTAATAAGTCAACAAGGCAACTTAACCATTTAAAAAAATATCTAAATCTTAAGATATTTATATTTTAATTAATTTAATCATTTAACAATTAAATAATTAATTAATTAAATATAATAAATATATTAAATATATGTATTATATTTACATTAAATATTAAATACATATATACATTTATGATATTAGTCAAATATCTCAATTTGACTATTAATTAATGTGTATTTAAATTAATCAAGTATTAAATGTAAATACACAATAATTAAGGAAATGACTATCGGGTCCTTAAACATGTATTTTGCGTTTAACCTTGAAACGACTTTATAAATAATCAACATTATTTATAAATGTTGCTATAGTGCTCCACGAGTATATTTCATTATTGAGACTCTCTTGATTCAGGCATATCCGTCACGAAATCCAATTTTGTGTCCATAATTTATCCACCCATAAATTATGACGATCACAGATAAACTCGTTGAATCATACAGGTCAAGGTCATGGCAAATGTATACTTCATCCGTCACAGGTATCCGGATATATACCAGAGATATAGATGTAAACGTCAAATCTCTATGGGGATTATCCAATCGACTATTCTATTAGCATCTCAAAGCTCTGAATGTTTAGAACTAGTTTCTAAATTGTACCACGGGCCCATGGTTTTTATCTGATTGCTAATCATATGGACTACCTATGCTCTGATACACAGAACTGACGGATCCTATCTTGATACACATAGGACACCCTGAGGATCTATCTACACCCAACGAACAGGCGGAGGTCTGATCTAAATAGATCGGTGACGTGACTGCCATCTAAGTGTAGAAGATGTCTCATGTTCCCACAATGGCATCTCATGTCTAAGAATCACAAGTGCTACTCAACTCGACAAGATTCTTATTGACGTTGGTGTACCATCCATTAAGAATCTTCGGTGAGTCGTTCAGTGTTTATCCGCTATAAACACTTACACGTCTATACTATTCTCCAAGACTTATGGTTCATTGAGAAACCATTGGAATCATATATTCCAGTATACGACATGTACCGGTCTCAACGGGTTTACTATACTGACCAAGTAGTGTAAACCTGGACCAGGAACTGTCTGAGAATGACAACGTCATGATACTACTCAATGTCAGTTGCGACGCTTTTGCAACAGTACCATGACTAGTCATTCTAAGGTCATTACGTCTTTACCATATTAAAAGATACATTATATTATAGAAACTGCATATATTATTCATAATAATAATGTTTTACAGAAGTATTCATAAAGAAATACAACCGGGAATTGGCGCTCCGAGCACCAACCCCAACAAAATCTCTCACTTGCTCTAGTGCCAATAACGATTGTATCTAATACCCATCGACTCCACGTGTTTATCAAACAACTTCGGAGGTATGGCCTTCGTCAATGGGTCTGCTACATTATCTTCACTCGGTACCTTGCACACGACAATATCCCCTCGGGACACAATCTCTCGAATGATGTGGTACTTGTGTTCCACAAGCTTCGACTTCTGATGCGCCCTTGTTTCATTTGCTTGCGCAATGGCTCCAGTATTATCATAGTATAACGGAATCGCATTCTCGATACTTGGGACAACTCCCAATTCCGTGATAAAGTTCTTTATCTACACAGCCTCTTTTGCAGCTTCAGAAGCTGCAATATATTCCGCCTCAGTGGTGGAATCTGCTGTCGATCCCTGTTTGGAACTCTTCCAACAAACTGCACCTCCGTTAAGGGTAAATACGAATCCAGATGTAGACTTTCTATCATCAGGATCCGATAGGAAATCGGAATCCGTATACCCGTTAACTTGCAGTTCGTTTCCTCCATAAATTATTAACTTATCCTTAGTACCTTTAAGATACTTGAGGATATGTTTAATGGCCATCCAATGGTCATTACCTGGATTGGACTGATATCGACTAGTTATGCTAACAGCGAAACTGATATCAGGCCTCGTACATAACATGACATACATTATGCTACCCAAACACGAAGCATAAAGTTGGTTAGACATTCTAACATTCTCATCTTCTGTTTGTGGACTCATTTTCTTTGAAAGATGAATCTCATGTCTGAACGGTATGTTTACTGTCTTACAGTTACCAAAATTATACCGTTCCAAGATCTTATCTATGTACGCTGATTGGGATAACCCAATCAGCCTCTTTTGTCCATCTCTATAGAGTTTTATCCCTAAAACATAGGAAGCTTCTCACAGGTCCTTCATGGAGAAATTCTTACAGAGGTACGCTTTGACGCTTTGTAACATACCTAAATCATTTCCAATGATTAGGATGTCATCAACATACAGGACTAAAAATACGACCATGCTCCCACTGGCCTTCTGATACACACAAGATTCTTCTGAATTCTTGAGAAAACCAGAAGATCTAATAATCTCGTCGAATCGAAGATTCCAACTTCGTGAAGCTTGTTTAAGTCCATAAATGGACTTATTAAGCTTACATACCATGCCCGAGTTTTCGCTGGACGCAAAACCTTATGGCTGTTCCATATAGATTTCTTCATCAAGAAATCCATTTAGAAAAGCCGTTTTGACATCCATTTTCCAAATCTCGTAGTCATGATACGCAGCTATAGAAAGCAAAATCTGAATAGACTTAAGCATTGCTACTGGTGAAAAAGTTTCATCGTAGTCGATGCCAGGTCGCTGCGTGTAACCTTTTGCAACCAGTCGGGCCTTGTAAGTTTCAACCTTACCGTCAGGCCCACACTTCCTCTTGTAAAATCATTTACAACCGATAGGAACAATTCCTTCGGGAAGAGGAACCAAGTCCCAAACTTGATTCTCATGCATTGAGTCTAACTCGGATTTCATGGCACTTTGCCATTTCACGGAGTCGATGTCCAACATCGATTCTCTATAGGTGAAAGGATCAGTATCTTCAACTAAGAGAACATCCAGACTCTTTTCTTGTATCAAATACAAGCGTTCAGGAGGTCTAGATACCCTTTCAGACCTACGGAGTGTGTGTTGAAGGTCCTTCATCTACTTGAACTTCAGGTTCCTCCATTGGTTCGTTGTTTTCAGGTTGGACTTCATCAAGTTCAACCTGTCTATGATTACCACCTTCTGACAAAAATTCTACTTCTAGAAATTTTGCGAAGCGAGCTACGAACACATTTTGATGCTCCGTATCATAGAATAGATGTCCCATCGTATTCGAAGGATATCCAACAAACCTAAACTTTTGCCCTCGAGGCGAAAGCTTATCTTGCTGAGCCACCCTGACATAGGCAAGACAACCTCAAACCTTAATGTAACTAAGATTTGGTCTCCTACCGAACCATATTTCATACGGTGTCATAGGAACAGCTTTTGAAGGAATCTTATTCAAAAGATGTGCAGCTGTTAAAAGATAGTAGCCCTATAAATAATAGGGCAAATATGTGAAACTCAACATCGATCGGACCATATCCAATAAAGTTCGATTTCTCCTCTCAGACACTCCATTGTGTTGTGGAGTACCTGGAGGAGTATATTGAGCGAGAATCCCATTCTCCTTCATATAATCCATGAACTCACCACTCATATATTCACCGCCTCGATCAGATCGAAGGCATTTAATATATTGTCCAGTTTGTTTTTCTACTTCATTTCGAAATTCTTTGAACTTTTCAAAGGTTTCCGATTTATGTCGCATCAAATACACATAACCGTACCGTGACAAATCATCGGTAAAGGTAACGAAGTACGAATAACCACTGTGAGCAGTCTGACTTAGTGGACCACATACATCAGAATGTATGAGTTCCAGTAAGTTAGCGGCGCGGTGTCTAACACCAGAAAATGGGGTTTTGGTCATCTTACCCTGAATATTGAATTCACAAGTTGGATAGGATTCAATGGTAAGATCTGGTATCAAACCATTCCTAACCAATTGGGTAAGGCGTTTAACGTCTGTGTGACCCAGCCGCATATGCCAAAGTTCAGTATTATTAATTACAGGTAAACTACGTTTATTAACTCCAGTATTTAAAATATCTTTTGAAGTTTGGAATGTATAATGACCATGCTGGTTTGGAAAACAAAGGATCTGAATATTACTTTTATCATATAAATATAAAGAACAATTCTTAATATTAATACAAAAGCCCTCTGTATCTAATACAAAAAGTGATATAATATTAGTTACACATCCAGGCACAAAATGGCAGTCATTTAACAAAAGTGTCCCATTCGGCAATGAGATCTCGTATACTCCTACTGAAACTGCATCCAGAGAGTCTCCACTCCCGAATCGCAATTGCATCTCTCTAGGCTTCAGTTTTCTACTTTCCTTCAGCACTTGCAACGAATTGCAAATATGAATGGGACAAGCATAATCTAAAATCCAGTTGGATGTAACGGCTTCACAAGCCAAAGATATATCAATAACTGGAAAAATAAATGTACTTGATGTAGATGTTCTCTCCCTCCTCAGCTGGGCTATGTAGTCAGGACAGTTCCTTTTCCAGTGCCCGACTTTGCTGCAGTGATGGCACTTGTCTTCAGAAGCCCTTTTGGGCTTAGCTATCTTTGCATGTGGTTGAGGACCGAAACCCTTCTTCTTCCTCCCTTTCCTGTTCTTTCCCTTTGGCCAGGCCTGGGAAGAAGCGGAAAGAGAAGTAGGTCTTGGAGGGCGAGTCGGTACTCCCTTCTTAAGGTCCTCCTCCGCCGTGAGCAACATCCTATGTAACTCATGGTAGGTACAGATAGTCTCGTTCATGTTGAAATACATCACGAACTGGCGATATGAAGCTGAGAGTGAACCAAGAATGACACTCCTACCGAGAATGTCATTCAGAATGAGATTATGTTGCTCAGTTGATCGATCAAATCGATCATCTGAAGAACATGTGAGCTAACAGCTTGCCCCTCATCCAATCGCGCATGGAACAATTCCATTGCGACCTTATGAACAATTACTTGTTCTTGGTTCTCAAACGATTGTCTCAATCGCGTCATCATACTATACGCATCTAACATGCCATAGTATTGTTTCTTGAGTCCCGGAGACAGTGAACTAAGGATGTATGATTTAACTCTTAAATCATCATTCTTCCAAGTTTCAAAAACTTGGCGTTCCTCCTCCGTAGCATCCGCACCAACAGCAAGGGGCAACGGACCCTCAATAACATATCCCAATTTGAGGATCGGAATAGAGGACAATCCTCAAATCCAATTCTCAGTCAGCGAAGTTCTCAGCGCCTTTTAGTTTGTTCGCATCAAGCATACGCGCAAACTGATTTGTGGATGGTGCCGCCATCGCAAATCTATCATATAGATCACGAAAAACGGTTAGCAGAAAATAAACAGTTTCATATAATATCAAAAGCATAAACTAGATCATGGATTTTTAATCTAAAAATGCCCCTCCCACTAAATCATGCAATACTGTAATCCCCAAACAGAATACAAAGATTTAATAATTAAATTAAATACAAACAGTGAAAAGTGGATCCCGTGAATATATTTCAGCTCACAGCAGAGGCACGGTCTCGCCTACGTATATTCATCGAGTAGACAACTCATTTTTCAATCACTCAATAGCGACTCCTGGGTTTCCGGTCCTGGTCGTTTCTCATTGTCGCTGCGAAGGCAGGCCCACAAGGAGACATACCAAGGTTAAACTCGTCAATGATAAATTCAAGTTACTTACGTAACCCTGACAGCTAGGGCACGTTCAGGATTCCGCTTTCGCTTGAATTTATCTAGTATCTAATATACATCCGGTATAAATAAATCTCTATCGGCTACACCCTCACAGCAGAGGCACGGTCTTGGATGTAGTCACGGAGAAATATTCATAAACCGTATTGACAAGACAGACCACATAACATGCATCTAATACATAATTACATTAAAACCTTATTAATTAGGGATTTTCCGCTAAGTGTCATACACCATAAATCTAACCAATTTAGATCATAATAAGCATGTATAAAGTCTTGAAAACATGATTAAATATCGATTTAATTAAATCTAATCATTTTAAGGGGCCTAGAATCAGACTCGCTCTGATACCATTTTGTTGGGGTTTTAGGGGCTAAATTCGGTAACGCAGCGGAAACACAGGAAAAAAAAATTTTCCGATTTCAAAAACTTTTTCTCGGATTAATTAAATAAACATATTTATTTAATTACCCAATAATAAAATTATGAAATAAAATTCAATAAATCAAATTTATATGAATTTACCAAATTGCCCTTACACTTGGCATTTTGTTCATTTTAGTCCGAAATTGTTCAAATCATTTTTTGATGATTCTAAATCATTTCTAAGATGAACTTAACATGTCCTAAATGTCAAAACACCAAAAGCAACACAAAACCCAAAAATCAAGCCATTTCCGAGAGCATCATTAGGGTCCAAATTGTGCATTTTGTACTTCCATGCTTCAAAAGACATCAAGCCAAAATCCAATCTGTAGGGGTTTTAGGGGGAATATCGGTAACGCAGCGGAAGCGGTGGAAAATCAAATTTTCCGATTTCAAAAATTTTTCTGGGATTAATTAAATAAACATATTTATTTAATTATCCAATAATCAAATTATGAAATAAAATTCAATAAATAATATTTAAGTGAATTTACCGAATTACCCTTACACTTGGTATTTTGTCCATTTTAGTCCGAAATTGATCAAATCAATTTTGAATGATTCTAAATCATTTCTAAGATGGACTTAGCATGTTCAAAACATCAAAACACCAAAGGCAACATAAATCCCAAATTTTGACCATTTGGCCGAATGCACCATTAGGGTGCCATATTGTGTACTTTGTCATTTCATGCTTCAAAACACATCAAGATGTAATCCAATCAACATGAAAATTATATGCATCATATACACATCCTTATACACAATATATATGAAAAGACCCAAATTTGGAAGTGGTCTTAAACCCTAATTCTTCAATTTCATCAAATTGGACAAATTAGACCAATTGGTTAAATCCAATACTTCAATCATGTTTCTTCCATCCAAATCAAGTCTCAACACAATGAAACAACTATAGAACAATTCTAGGTCATTTAAGAGTGGGTCAATAACTCTAGAATGGCAACAAGGTTCTAAAACCTTAAAAGAATGCTTATTACTACACTAGTAATAAACTTCCAACATCATACATGCAAATCACCTTCATCAAACTTTTATCCATCAAAAGTACAAAGAATAAAGAATAGAAAAAATCAAGAACATCACAAGATGTTGCCCACAACAAGAGGAACAATTTACTCTCTAATGGAAGGTTGGAAATACTTACTAAATTCCAAGTTTTTCCTTGTTTTTCTTTTCTTTTCTCTCTACCTTCTTTGCCTTGTTTTAATGGAGTTTTGATAAAGTGAAAAGGTTCCTTAAACCCTAAAATTAAATGAAACAATATATACTTGCCCAAATGAAGGCTTTGGCCGAATTTGGCCTAAAGGAATGCAAGTTATACTAG
Organism: Zanthoxylum bungeanum; assembly: GCA_019454045.1. Taxonomy (NCBI): domain Eukaryota; kingdom Viridiplantae; phylum Streptophyta; class Magnoliopsida; order Sapindales; family Rutaceae; genus Zanthoxylum; species Zanthoxylum bungeanum. Next base: position 82,538 of record SKCR01038368.1, read on the forward strand.
TTTTATTTCATTTCAATTTCATTTGCCAAGTTGATAAAATGATCATTACATTTTAATGACAATTTCAACTTAGTCAACAATGGCAACATGAAAAATATAACCATTATATTCAATTAGGGTCATGGCCGAAATTTTGTATTCTTTAGTTAAAATGTACAGTTTCATATTAACATTAACCAATATATCTCTAATTGTTCATTTAGTGTGACTAGAGATAAGTTTTCTCAGAATCTACAATAGATTGCTGAGTATAACTTTTCTCACTGTCATACTGTAAAGGTCAAACCTTTAATAAGCTCACAATGCTTTCGCTGCGCAAACAATTAGCACATTTTATGAACTAATTCATAATGAAAGCTTAATCAAGTTCAAAACTTGATCGTAGTAAGCTACGAACAATCTTAGATCTATAGTTCAATGGTGAACTTCCAGAATCGATATCAAATATCGCTTCCATTATAAGTCATAGGATAATTTTTCTTCAATAAGAAAACAACAGAACCATTAAGTATCAAATACTCGTGAATGATTCTGTTATCCTATTAGACTTATATAGAAGATGTATAAGGGTTGTTTTATCTTATTAATTACGTAGTTCCATTTATAATTTATCATTCTCACATTTGACTTCAATAAGTCAAGTCTTTTCTACAATAGTTAACATCTGATGTAACACACCAAGTAATAAAACGATTTTATTACTTAGAATCGTAGGAAAGATATTCTATTAAATAGAATACAATATTCTATTAAACAGAATAAACGATAAACTTTTACTTATACCTCCAAGGTGTAAGTAATTTCCATTATATAACTATTATATAAAAGAAACATTCAAATCTTAAACTTTTCAAGATTCGAATTTCTACCTATACATATCATATATGTAACTGTAGAAATTAATGGAACATTAATTAAAGAGATGAATTAGTGTTACTGGAGCATATCCCCAAGAGTATTGAAACTAATTCGGTAACATTCAATATCAAACGAATCAAATCATATAAGATTCGACTGCTCCCACTACTCAATTCCATCAAGATGGAATCGTGGAAGAATAATATTGAATATGAATCATATTCACTGAATAACCTTAGAACTAACTGCTTTAAATTCAAATGTTTGATCGTATCAAAGATCTTTGAACAGTTCAAAGACATGTAATGAATTTTAAGGATCAAGTATTCAAAAATACTTTAGATTGAATATATTTGAACAAGTCAAAAATGTTCAATATACGTTTCATCAGAATAGATTGAAAGTTCTTGATACTTTCAAGACTTTCAATATGTGCTCCTTCGGAAACACGTAACTAAGTTATGACAATTCATCAACCAAGTTACGAAATAAAGAAAACTACCTTAAGCAATTATTATTTATTAAACTACATAAACTACATACATCCAATGTATCAGTTTAAATAAATTTGGTGGTCCAATGACAATCATTGGTTAAACGAGATCTTAATCACTTTCTTGAATACAATATTCATTAAATGGATAAGGATGTGTGGTGTGATCTAGTATCAAACCATCATTTACCATACGGAATAAGCATTCAATGCTTAAGTGATAAAATTCATAAAGCACCGTTCTAAATTATTTACTTTACCGAATAATTTTTCTTAATGTTTATCTCTACGTCAATGACACTACTAGTTATTATAAAATATGTACCAATTGTTTATAAAGAACAAGTGACTATCCAATAGTCGCGAGTTCCGATATCAAATATCAAAACAATCGTTAACTGATATTTCAAATAACTAGAAGGGAGATCTGGTATCCAATACCTATAGTTGTAGTATTTGTGAAAATCAATATTTTCTATACACAACTATACGCGTCTCCTTTCTTCAGCTTTACTATTTGCATTCAACTATTCACAACAATTGTAAATAATTGATTAGCAAATTGTGTCGGACACATTACCTCTAAAGGTAGTTAAAGCTTAGAAACGTCATTACTAGATAAACAAATACCTAATGGGGCTTTCTTAATGCCAGTCAAGAATCTCGAGACATGAACTAATTCAAGTCAATTCTTACTGCATAAGAAACTATTCTCTCTAAAGTATTATATCCTAAAAGGGATATCTATCTAGATTATCTGTTGTGACTTAGAAACTAAGTCATTAACCATCTTGATTTTTGAAGAAAATCAAAACAACAGTTCCCGATGGTCTAGACTAATCTAATAATATCCTTGTCTAATAGTATCTAGAACCTATTCTAGAATAACTGCAACCAAGAGTCTAGTCAGATAACATATCATAATATGTGTGCAGTAAATAAAAGTTTAATTCTATATAAACAATAGAATAAGGAAACAAACAAGCGGCAATTTCCAAAATAACATACACTGCCTAAGTTATGGAATATTTTAAACTTAGCAGTGCCTCCCACTATTTTTACGTAATGCCGTAATCCCCAACGGAAAGACGAGAATTCAATAATTAAATCGAATTCCATAATGGGAAGAGGACCCCATGAATATATTTCGACTCACAGCAGAGGCACGGTCTCGCCTACGTATATTCACAGGTAGACAACTAATTGTCAATCACTCACTAGTGACTCCGAGGTTCCGGTCCTGGCCGTTTCTCGTTGTCGCTGCGAAGGCAGGCCCACAAGGAGACGTACCAAGGTTAAACTCGTCAATGATAAACTCAAGTTACTTGCGTAACCCTGACAGCTAGGGCACGTTCAGGATTCCGCTTTCGCTTGAATTTATCTAGTATCTAATATACATTCGGCATAAATAAATTTCTATCAGCTACACCCTCACCGCAGAGGCACGGTCTCAGATGTAGTCAACGAAAAGATATTTATAAACTGTATTGACAAGACGGACCAAGAAACAAGTATTCCAAATACTAGTTACTTTAAAACCTTATTAAGCGGGGATATTCCATTAAGTGTCATACACCCTAAATCTAATCAAATTAGATTATAACATGCATGTATAAAGTCAAGAAAACATGATTAAACATTGAATAAAACAAGCTAATCATTTATGGAGGCCTAGAATCAGACTCGCTCTGATACCATTTTGTAGGGGTTTTAGGGGGAATATCGGTAACGCAGCGGAAGCGGTGGAAAATCAAATTTTCCGATTTCAAAACTTTTTCTGGGATTAATTAAATAAACATATTTATTTAATTATCCAATAATCAAATTATGAAATAAAATTCAATAAATAATATTTAAGTGAATTTACCGAATTACCCTTACACTTGGTATTTTGTCCATTTTAGTCCGAAATTGATCAAATCAATTTTGAATGATTCTAAATCATTTCTAAGATGGACTTAGCATGTTCAAAACATCAAAACACCAAAGGCAACATAAATCCCAAATTTTGACCATTTGGCCGAATGCACCATTAGGGTGCCATATTGTGTACTTTGTCATTTCATGCTTCAAAACACATCAAGATGTAATCCAATCAACATGAAAATTTATATGCATCATATACACATCCTTATACACAATATATATGAAAAGACCCAAATTTGGAAGTGGTCTTAAACCCTAATTCTTCAATTTCATCAAATTGGACAAATTAGACCAAATTGGTTAAATCCAATACTTCAATCATGTTTCTTCCATCCAAATCAAGTCTCAACACAATGAAACAACTATAGAACAATTCTAGGTCATTTAAGAGTGGGTCAATAACTCTAGAATGGCAACAAGGTTCTAAAACCTTAAAAGAATGCTTATTACTACACTAGTAATAAACTTCCAACATCATACATGCAAATCACCTTCATCAAACTTTTATCCATCAAAAGTACAAAGAATAAAGAATAGAAAAACTCAAGAACATCACAAGATGTTGCCCACAACAAGAGGAACAATTTACTCTCTAATGGAAGGTTGGAAATACTTACTAAATTCCAAGTTTTTCCTTGTTTTTCTTTTCTTTTCTCTCTACCTTCTTTGCCTTGTTTTAATGGAGTTTTGATAAAGTGAAAAGGTTCCTTAAACCCTAAAATTAAATGAAACAATATATACTTGCCCAAATGAAGGCTTTGGCCGAATTTGGCCTAAAGGAAATGCAAGTTATACTAGTTTCATTTCATTTCAATTTCATTTGCCAAGTTGATAAAATGATCATTACATTTTAATGACAATTTCAACTTAGTCAACAATGGCAACATGAAAAATATAACCATTATATTCAATTAGGGTCATGGCCGAAATTTAGCAAAAAATTAAAGGTAAAAGATATTTTCATTTTTCAAACAATTTAAACAAATATCTTAAGAAGTCAAAATCAATTTGACAACCATTTCCTTAATGTATAAGTCAACAATTGCAACTTATAATCATTTCCTAACTTTATCATTTGGTGAGATATTTATATTTTAATTATATTAATCATTTAACAATTAAATAATTAATTAATTAATTAAATACAAATATCTCAAATATATGTATTATATTTACTTTAAATATCTCAAATACATATATTAATGATATATGTCAAATACATTTATTTGATAATTTATTAATGTGTATTTAATAATATCATATATTAAATACAAATACACATTAATTAGGAAATGACGGTTCGGCCCGTTCGCATGTATTTTTCGTTTAACGTTTAAACGATTTATAAATAATCATCATTATTCATAAAAGTTGCCCTAGTGCTCTACGAGTATGTTTCATTATTGAGACTCTCTAGATTCAGGTATATCCGTCACGAAATCCAATTTCGTGTCCATAATTTATCCACCCGTAAATTACGACGATCACGGATAAGCTAGCTGAATCATACAGGTCGAGGTCATTGCATACGTATAATCCCTCCGTCACAGGTATCCGGATAATACCAGAGATAGAGATGTAAACGTCAAATCTCTATAGGTATTATCTCGTCGACGTATCTATTAGCAATCTTTAAATAACACTCGGAACTTACTTCCGATGTTTACTGTGGCCACAGATTTAACAGACTGCTAAATATATATGGACTACCTATGCTCTGTACACAGAACTGACGGATCCTATCTTGACACACACAGGATATCCTGAGGATCGATCCACACCCAACGAATAGGCGGAGGTCTGATCTAAATAGATCGGTGACGTGACTGCCATCTAAGTGTGGAGGATGTCTCATACATCCACAGTGGTGTCTCAAGTCGAAGGACCACTATGCTACTCAACCCGAGAAGATTCTTATTGACGTTGGTGTACCATCCATTAAGAATCTTCGGTGAGCCTTTCAGTGTTTATCCATTATAAACACCTACACGTATATACGAGTCTCCATAGACTCATGGTTCATTGGGATAAACCATCGGACCAAGTCTCGATATACGACATGTACTGGTCTCAACGGATTTGACTAACCGACCCGTGTTAGCAAATCTTGACCAGGAACTATGTTTGATAATATACATATAGCAGTGACACTTCCCAATGTCAATTACAAACTAACTTTGTAACTGTGTATTGCATTATATATTATCGGGCCTTTGTCTAATATATACATATCACTAAACCACATTTAGTTTCAATCTAATCGTAATCAGATCGAATATGTATATAAAAACAAAAGGTGCAACCATAAATAAGTAATATTATGGAATAAGGGGATGTTCGTATTCATGAGTCAGACATAAATACGGTCCGGATTGGCGCTCTGAGCACCAACCCCAACACAATCAACCAAATATTTTACATGCATCATATACACATCCAAATACACCATATAAATGAAAAGCCCAAAATTTGGAACTGGTCTTAAACCCTAATTTTTCAATTTCTTCAAATTAGACCAAATTGGTTAAATCAATTACTTTAATCATGTTTCTTCCATCCAATTAAAGTCTCAACACAATGAAATAACTATAGATCAAATCTAGGTCATTTAAGAGTGGGTCAACAACTCAAGATTAGCAATAAAGTTTCTAAAACCATAAAAGAATGCGTATTACTACACTAGTAATAAACTTCCAAGTTCATACATGCTCAACACTTTCAACAAACTTCAATTCAACAAAAACACAAAGAATAAAGAAAAGAATGACATGAGAACATCACAAGATGTAGCCTAGAACATAAGGAACGTTTTTCGTGATCTATATGATAGATTTGCGATGGCGGCACCATCCACAAATCAGTTTGCGCGTATGCTTGATGCGAACAAACTAAAAGGCGCTGAGAACTTCGCTGATTGGGAATTGGATTTGAGGATTGTCCTCTATTCCGATCCTCAAATTGGGATATGTTATTGAGGGTCCGTTGCCCCTTGTTGTTGGTGCGGATGCTACGGAGGAGGAATGCCAAGTTTTTGAAACTTGGAAGAATGATGATTTAAGAGTTAAATCATACATCCTTAGTTCATGTCTCCGGGACTCAAGAAACAATACTATGGCATGTTAGATGCGTGTAGTATGATGATGCGATTGAGACAATCGTTTGAGAACCGAGAACAAATAATTGTTCGTAAGGTCGCAATGGAATTGTTCCATGCGCGATTGGATGAGGGGCAAGCTGTTAGCTCACATGTTCTTCAGATGATCGATTTGATCGGTCAACTGAGGCAACATAATCTCATTCTGAATGACATTCTCGGTAGGAGTGTCATTCTTGGTTCACTCTCAGCTTCATATCGCCAGTTCGTGATGTATTTCAACATGAACGGGACTATCTGTACCTACCATGAGTTACATAGGATGTTTCTCACGGCGGAGGAGGACCTTAAGAAGGGAGTACCGACTCGCCCTCCAAGACCTACTTCTCTTTCCGCTTCTTCCCAGGCCTGGCCAAAGGGAAAGAACAAGAAAGGGAGTAAGAAGAAGGGTTTCGGTCCTCAACCACAGACAAAGATAGCTAAGCCCAAAAGGGCTTTTGAAGACAAGTGTCATCACTGCAGCAAAGTCGGGCACTGGAAAAGGAACTATTCTGACTACATAGCCCAGCTGAGGAGGGAGAGAGCATCTACATCAGGTACATTTATTTTTCCAGTTATTGATATATATTTGGCTTGTGAAGCCGTTACATCCAACTGGATTTTAGATTCTGCTTGTCCCATTCACATTTGCAATTCGTTGCAGGTGCTGAAGGAAAGTAGAAAACTGAAGCCTGGAGAGATGCAATTGCGATTCGGGAGTAGAGACTCTCTGGATGCAGTTGCAGTGGGAGTATACGAGATCTCATTGCCGAATGGGACACTTTTGTTAAATGACTGCCATTTTGTGCCTGGATGTGTAGCTAATATTATATCACTTTTTGTATTAGATACAGAGGGCTTTTGTATTAATATTAAGAATTGTTCTTATATTTATATGATAAAAGTATTATTCAGATCCTTTGTTGTCCGAACCAGCATGGTCATTATACATTGCAAACTTCAAAAGATATTTTAAATACTGGAGTTAATAAACGTAGTTTACCTGTAATTAATAATACTGAACTTTGGCATATGCGGCTGGGTCACACAGGCGTTAAACGCCTTACCCAATTGGTTAGGAATGGTTTGATACCAGATCTTACCATTGAATCCTATCCAACTTGTGAATCATGTATTCAGGGTAAGATGACCAAAGCCCCATTTTCTGGTATTGGACACCGCACCGCTAACTTACTGGAACTCGTACATTCTGATGTATGTGGTCCACTAAGTCAGACTGCTCACAGTGGTTATTCGTACTTCGTTACCTTTATCGATGATTTGTCACGGTACGGTTATGTGTATTTGATGCGACATAAATCGGAAACCTTTGTAAAGTTCAAAGAATTCCGAAATGAAGTAGAAAAACAAACTGGACAATATATTAAATGCCTTTGATCTGATCGAGGCGGTGAATATATGAGTGGTGAGTTCATGAATTATATGAAGGAGAATGTGATTCTCGCTCAATATACTCCTCCAGGTACTCCACAACACAATGAAGTGTCTGAGAGGAGAAATCAGACTTGATTGGATATGGTCCGATCGATGTTGAGTTTCACAGATTTGCCCTATTATTTATAGGGCTACTCTCTTTTAACAGCTGCACATCTTTTGAATAAGATTCCTTCAAAAGCTAGTCCTACGACACCGTATGAGATATGGTTCGGTAGGAGACCAAATATTAGTTACATTAAGGTTTGGGGTTGTCCTGCCTATGTCAGGGTGGCTCAGCAAGATAAGCTTTCGCCTCGAGGGCAAAAGTTTAGGTTTGTTGGATATCCTTCGAATACGAGAGGATATCTATTCTATGATACCGAGCATCGAAATGTGTTCGTAGCTCGCTTCGCAAAATTTCTAGAAGTAGAATTTTTGTCAGAAGGTGGTAATCATAGACATGATGAACTTGATGAAGTCCAACCTGAAAACAACGAACCAATGGAGGAACTTGAAGTTCAAGTAGATGAAGAACCTTCAACACACACACTCCGTAGGTCTGAAAGGGTATCTAGACCTCCTGAACGCTTGTATTTGATACAAGAAAAGAGTCTGGATGTTCTCTTAGTTGAAGAGATTGATCCTTTCACCTATAGAGAATCGATGTTGGACATCGACACCGTGAAATGGCAAAGTGCCATGAAATCCGAGTTAGACTCAATGCATGAGAATCAAGTTTGGGACTTGGTTCCGCTTCCCGAAGGAATTGTTCCTATCGGTTGTAAATGGTTTTACAAGAGGAAGCGCGGGCCTGACGGTAAGGTTGAAACTTACAAGGCCCGACTGGTTGCAAAAGGTTACACGCAGCGACCTGGCGTCGACTACGATGAAACTTTTTCACCAGTAGCAATGCTTAAGTCTATTCGGATTTTGCTTTCTATATCTGCGTATCATGACTATGAGATTTGGCAAATGGATGTCAAAATGGCTTTTCTAAATGGATTTCTTGATGAAGAAATCTATATGGAACAACCGGAAGGTTTTGCGTCCAGCGAAAACTCGGGTATGGTATGTAAGCTTAAGAAGTCCATTTATAGACTTAAACAAGCTTCACGAAGTTGGAATCTTCGATTCGATGAGATTATTAGATCGTCTGGTTTTCTCAAAAATTCAGAAGAATCCTGTGTGTATCAGAAGGCCAGTGGGAGCATGGTCGTATTTTTAGTCCTATATGTTGATGACATCCTAATCATTGGGAATGATTTAGGTATGTTACAAAGCGTCAAAGCGTACCTCTGTAAGAATTTCTCCATGAAGGACCTGGGAGAAGCTTCATATGTTTTAGGGATAAAACTCTATAGAGATAGACAAATGAGGCTGATTGGGTTATCCCAATCAACGTACATAGATAAGATCTTAGAACGGTATAACTTTGGTAACTGTAAGACAGTAAACATACCGTTCAGACATGGGATTCATCTTTCAAAAAAGATGAGTCCACAAACAGAAGATGAGAAGGTTAGAATGTCTAACCAACTTTATGCTTCGTGTTTGGGTAGCATAATGTATGCCATGTTGTGTACAAGGCCTGATATCAGTTTCGCTGTTAGAGTAACTAGTAGATATCAGTCCAATCCAAGTAATGACCATTGGATGGCCATTAAACATATCTTAAAGTATCTTAAAGGTACTAAGGATAAGTTAATACTTTATGGAGGAAACGAACTGCAAGTTAACGGGTATACAGATTCTGATTTCCAATCAGATCCCGATGATAGAAAGTCTACATCTGGATTCGTATTTACCCTTAACGGAGGTGCAGTTTGTTGGAAGAGTTCCAAACAGGGTTCGACAGCAGATTACACCACAGAGGTGGAATACATTGCAGCTTCTGAAGCTCCAAAAGAGGCTGTGTGGATAAAGAACTTTGTCACAGAATTGGGAGTTGTCCCAAGTATCGAGAATGCGATTCCGTTATACTATGAACCAAGGGCGCATCAGAAGTCGAAGCATGTGGAACGCAAGTACCACATCATTCGAGAGATTGTGTCGCGAGGGGATATTATCGTCTGTAAGGTACTGAGTGAAGATAATGTAGCAGACCCGCTGACGAAGGCCATACCTCCGAAGTTATTTGATAAACACGTGGAGTCGATGGGTATTAGATACAATCGTTATTGGCACTAGAGCAAGTGGGAGTTTTTGTTGGGGTTGGTGCTCACAGCGCCAATTCCCGGTTGTATTTCTTTATGAATACTTCTATAAAACATTATTATTTTGAATAATATATGCAGTTTCTATAATATAATGTATCTTTTAATATGGTAAAGACGTAATGACCTTAGAATGACTAGTCATGGTACAGTTGCAAAAGCGTCGCAACTGACATTGAGTAGTATCATAACGTTTTTATTCTCAGACAGTTCCTGGTCAAAGTTTACACTACTTGGTCAGTATAGTAAACCCGTTGAGACAGGTACATGTCGTATACTGGAATATATGATTCCGGTGTTTTCTCAATGAACCATAAGTCTTGGAGACTAGTATAGACGTGTAGATGTTTATAGCGGATAAACACTAAACGACTCACTGAAGATTCTTAATGGATGGTACACCAACGTCAATAAGAATCTTGTCGGGTTGAGTAGCACTTGTGATTCTTAGACTTGAGATGCCACTGTGGGCAGATGAGACATCTTCTACACTTAGATGGCAGTCACGTCACCGATCTATTAAGATCAGACCTCCGCCTGTTCGTTGGGTGTAGATAGATCCTTAGGGTGTCCTATGCGTATCAAGATAGGATCCGTCAGTTCTGTGTATCAGAGCATAGGTAGTCCATATGATTAGCAATCAGATAAAATCCATGGGCCCGTGGTACAATTTAGAAGTTAGTTCTAAATGTTCTTTTTGAGATTGTTAATAGAATAGTCGACTGGATAATCCCTATAGAGATTTGACGTTTAGATCTATATCTCTGGGATTTATCCGGATACCTGTGACGGAGGAATTATACATTTGCCATGACCTCGACCTGTATGATTCAGCGAGTTTATCCGTGATCGTCATAATTTACGAGTGGATAGATTATAGACACGAAATTGGATTTCGTGACGGATATGCCAGAATCTAGAGAGTCTCAATAATGAAATATACTTATAGAGCACTAGAGCAACATTTATAAATAATATTGATTATTTATAAAGTCGTTTAAAGGTTAAACGCAAAATACATGTTTAGGGACCCCGATAGTCATTTCCTTAATTTTTGTGTATTTACATTTAATACTTGATTAATTTAAATACACATTAATTAATAGTCAAATTGAGATATTTGACTATTATCATAAATGTATATATGTATTTAATATTTAATGTAAATATAATACATATATTTAATATATTTGTAATTAATTAATTAATTATTTAATTGTTAAGGATTAAATTAATTAAAATATAAATATCTTAAGGTTTATGTATTTGTTTTAAGGACTAAGTTGCCATTGTTGACTTGTTGAAAATTATCATTAAGTGTAATGATCATTTTATCAACTTGGTTTAATGAAATTCAAATGAAATTGAAATTAATATATCTTGTTTTTTGCTATAGCCAAATTCAGCCAAGGTGATTTTGGTAGCAAGTATATATTGTTTTGTTTCATTTAGGGTTTGTATAACTTAATAAACTTTATCAAAACTCCATTAAAACAAAGCAAAGAAGGTAGAGAGAAAAAAAAAATCAAAGAAAAGCTTGGAATTTAGTAAGTATTTCCAACCTTCCATTAGAGAGTAATTTGTTCCTCTTATTGTGGGCTTCACTTGGTGATGTTCTTAAGTTTTTCTATTCATTATTATTTGTGTTGTTTGATGGATGAAAGTTTGATGAAGGGGTTAAGCATGTATGAAGTTGGGAGATTGTTACTAGTGTAGTAATAAGTATTCTTTTATGGTTTTTAGAACCTTTTTGCTAATCTAGAGTTGTTGACCCACTCTTAAATGACCTAGATTTGATCTATAGTTATTTCATTGTGTTGAGACTTGATTTGGATGGAAGAAACATGATTGAAGTAATTGATTTAACCAATTTGGTCTAATTTGTCCAATTTGAAGAAATTGAAAAATTATGGTTTAAGACCACTTCCAAATTTTGGGATTTTCATTTATATGGCGTATTTATGTGTGTATATGATGCATGTAAAATATTGGGTTGATTGGATTTTTCCTTGATGTGTTTTGAACCAAGGAAGTGCAAAATGCACAATCCCCCCTTGTGAGGCTCTCGGCCTTATGCATCAAAATTAGGATTTTTGTTGCTTTTGGTGTTTTGACATTTGTGACATGTAAAATTCATCTTAGAAATGATTTAGAATCATCCAAAATTGATTTGAACAATTTCGGACTAAAATGAACAAAATGGCAAGTGTAAGGGCAATTCGGTAAATTCACATAAATTTTATTTATTGAATTTTATTTCATAATTTTATAATCCGAGAAAAAGTTTTGAAATCGGAAAATTTGATTTTCCACCGTTTCCGCTGCGTTACCGGATTCTGCCCCTAAAACCCCTACATGAGGTCCTTATTATTAGTTCCTGGATTGAGATGATATGAGACAGTATCAATCCACGAAGGTTTAATCATTAAAAATCCCTAGTCAGAGTATTATCGAGATTGGACATCGATAATGCGGAAAAGACTAGTATTACACTTGTGCGCGTTGTGAGGGCATAACGGCATAATTCTCATATATTTGGGTATAGGATACTCATGCAAGTGTAGTAGGAGGTTGTGTTTTACCGATGTTACGGAAAAAAGCTTCGCTCTGGATAGACCCCTCCGAATTCCATTGGTAGTATGACTATGTGTCTATGGAAGTCCGAAATCAGGGTAGGTGTATTTGGTCTTAACTTGAGACTTGCACCGCTAATGCTTGCGACAATCAATATACTTTGGTTTTGGTCGTCCAGGGCTTTAACAGGTTCTGTGTACGCCTCTGCTGGGTATATTGAGAATCATAGTGTATTGGGTGTGATGTCAAGATGAAAGTATCACTCCAGTTATAGTGGAGATGATGGTCACGTAGGATACATAACTGGTTCTCTTATGTACTGCAGTCATCGGGATAAAATGATTAGGTCATGTTTATCCGATTATAGAGACTGGTTACCAGAGATCCGATATGTGCTTCATACGGGGCAGACACAATTCCAGCCCCAGGCCTAGTACGTGACATCCGATATTGGATCGAAATACGCAATACTACATATACTACGCCTGATATAGATCACATATTCCTGTAAGGATATTTCTGGAGAATTGGGTAGGCATGGCGCTTTGCTAGAAGCCAACATTGTCTTGTAAATCGGTACAAACGTAGTACTAGGTACTTACGTGTTCGGATAGTCCGACAACCGGATTTACTGCCAACATATCCGTGGATCTCATGGGTCGCTTCCCGAAGATTCACCGATGACGTATGACTCGCACTTTATTAATCTGGGATTAATTAGATGAGAGAGAAAATTAATCTGGGATTAATTGCAGAGATATTTTATCTGGGATAAAATATTAATTAAAGAGAGAGAACGATTAATTTGGAATTAATCGATAAATAATATATTCGATATATTATACGAAATTGGATTTCGACGCGGAATTAAATTTAGAATTTAATTCGGGCAAACAAGTTAATTTAGAATTAATTCGTTAGCGATGTGAATAGTGATTTTACTAGGTATAATTATTTAATTACGTCGCAATGGAAAATTAGTTAATTTAGAATTAGCGAACCTGAGCCTGGGAGTGTTTGCGAGAGCACTCGCATTTCGATTTCAAGTGCGGCTCGCAAGTCACATCAAGCGTCAAATCATTAGTCACATCAAGCGTCAAATCACATGTCACTTTGAGTGATGTGATAATTTGTCACTTGATTGATTGATGGAGGTGGTTGGCATTAAAGCCTTGACTTTTTTGAAAAACAAAAATTGGTAAATGAATTTAAAAATTCATTAAGTGTATTAGATACACGATTTTCACCAACCAACACAAGATTCTCTCTTCTCTTTCTTCTTCCATCTCTCTCGGCCTAGGGCCTCTTCCTTCTTCAATTTATGGTTTCACCGTGAGCCACGGAGAAGCTAAGGAATTTTTGTGGCAAAAATTCCTAAGTGCTAGCACACAAATGAGTCATCTTAAGGTGATAGGGAACCGCACTTGTGAGCTTGGAATCACCATTAGAGAAGCTTGGAGCTTGGAGAGGACCGAAAATGGAACAATTTGGAGCTCAAAAATTCTGCACTGCTGAGAGCCTTGGAGGAGTCTCAAAGGGCTTAAAAAGATTTTGTTGTTCCTCGCATCGCCTCAACTGATCGATGTAAGTATTCCGCAACTTCTTTGATGTATTCGCACATATGTTTCATTACTTTATTCGATCTTCGGGACCGTAGAAACCCAACAAGCTTCACGCTTATTGGTTATAGGTGGTTCAATTCTTTTCTTTAGAGACTTTTCTTTCATTTTCAACCATACCACACATCATAACATAAGCAAATCAAGATAGACATCTAAGTAAACGGTCATTCACCGACCTACAATTTCTTCAACTAGTCACATTGCCAACTACTCAGGTTTTCACCGTTTAGAACCTATGGTGGAGTGCTTACGAATCTAACATAGATCAATCACTCAAATTATCAAATAAAAGCACATCAAGAGTTTATCGTTTCTAAGATTTCACCATAAAGCAAACGATTTCATCATTGGACTTATGTCTAACTTTCAAGGACTAAAAAAAATGGTTTTTTTTTTCTTTTCTTTCTTTTTTCTTTTTCTCTCTTTTTTCCCTTTTTTTCACAATGGTCTTTCTATCATTGCCGTAAAGTTTTCTATTCCTCGGTTTCCTTTTCCCCGATATCCATGTTTGCTAAACTCTTTTTTGACAAGTCTTCTTTTTCCTAACCCAACGGGTGTCTATGATGGCTTTTAAGACACGGGGTTAACATGATGCGTGTATGCATGAGATGCATTAGATGCAAGTGGTTATCAAAACAACATATATCCTTCCGACCGTCTGAACTTTCTAAGCCCGTCAAGGTTTTCATACAAGTCGGCCCATTATCATTTTCAAACATTCAATCATACTATTACGCGGTGCAAACTTGTCCGAGTTGAAAAGGCCCAACAGGTTTACACTTTTGCGATAACATGGCTAAACAATTTCAAATGATAAAAGGCCTAAACACAAAATGGCAAATCTGCATTTTAGAAGCTTTTGGCCCAATTCCCATAAAGCACGGACTCGTCCCAGTTTAAATGGCCCAACAAGCCTATACCTCATGGAAAAAAGTCCAACTGAATCCAAATGATGATGGTCCTAAATGCAAGCATAAAGGAATAGTTGTTGGGGTTGGTGCTCAGAGCGCCAATTCCCGGTTGTATTTCTTTTGAATATTTCTGTAAAACATTATTATTATGAATAATATATGCAGTTTCTATAATATAATGTATCTTTTTATATGGTAAAGACGTAATGACCTTAGAATGATTAGTCATGGTACTGTTGCAAAAGCGTCGCAACTGACATTGAGTAGTATCATGACGTTGTCATTCTCAGACAGTTCCATGTCAAGGTTTACACTACTTGGTCAGTATAGTAAACCCGTTGAGACCGGTACATGTCGTATACTGGAATATATGATTCCAATGGTTTCTCAATGAACCATTAGTCTTGGAGACTAGTATAGACGTGTGGGTGTTTATAGCGGATAAACACTGAACGACTCACCGAAGATTCTTAATGGATGGTACACCAACGTCAATAAGAATCTTGTCGGGTTGAGTAGCAGTTGTGATTCTTAGACTTGAGATGTCATTGTGGGCACATGAGACATCTTCTACACTTAGATGGTAGTCACGTCACCGATCTATTTAGATCAGACATCCGCCTATTCGTTGGGTGTAGATAGATCCTCAGAGTGTCCTATGTGTATCAAGATAGGATCCGTCAGTTCTGTGTACCAGAGCATAGGTAGTCCATATGATTAGCAATCAGATAAAACCATGGGCCCGTGGTAATTTTTAAAAGCTAGTTCTAAACATTCTTTTTGAGATTTCTAATAGAATAGTCGACTGGATAATCCCCATAGAGATTTGACGTTTACATCTATATCTCTAGGGTTTATCCGGATACCTGTGACGGAGGAATTATACATTTTCCATGACCTAGACCTGTATGATTCAGCGAGTTTATCCGTGATCGTCATAATTTACGGGTGGATAAATTATGGACACGAAATTGGATTTCGTGACGGATATACCTGGATCTAGAGAGTCTCAATAATGAAATATACTCGTAGAGCACTAGAGCAATATTTATAAATAATATTGATTATTTATAAAGTCGTTTAAAGGTTAAACGCAAAATACATGCTAAAGGGACCCGATAGTCATTTGCTTAATTATTGTGTATTTACATTTAATACTTGATTAATTTAAATACACATTAATTAATAGTCAAATTGAGATATTTGACTAATATCCTAAATGAATATATATATTTGATATTTAATGTAAATATTATATATATATTTAATATATTTGTATTTATTTAATTAATTAATTATTTAATTGTTAAATGATTAAATTAATTAAAATATAAATAACTTAACAATTGGATATTTGGATTAAATGATTTAGTTGCCTTTGTTGACTTAATTAAAATATCTTTAAAGTGTTTTAGATATTTTATCAAGTTGATTAAATTGAAATTGCAAATGAAATTGAAATTAATTTTTGTTGTATTTGCTTGGCTAAATCGGCAAGGCTAATATGTAACAAGTATATATTGTTTTCATTTTCATTTCACTTTCTAACCTAATACACTTTAAACAAAAACTCCATTAAAAGAAACAAGAGAAGGTAGAGAGGAAGAAAAGGAAAAACCAAAGAAAAAACTTGGATTTAGTAAGTTTTCTTAACTTGCTATTAGAAAGGAAAATGTTCCTTAAGATCTAGGCTACATCTTGTGATGTTCTTATGTTATTATTTTCTTTATTCTTTGTGTTTTTGGTGAATGGAAGTTTGGTAAAAGTGTTGAGCATGTATAATGATGGAAGCTTGTGACTAGTGTAGTTATAAGTATTCTTTTATTGTTTTGGAAACTTTGTTGCTAATCTAGAGTTTTTGACCCACTCTTAAATGACCTAGATTTGATCTTGAGTTGTTTCATTGTGTTGAGACATTGGTTGGAAGAAAGAAACATGATTGAAGTAATTGATTTAACCAATTTGGTCTAATTTGTTCAATTTGAAGAATTTGAAAAATTAGGGTTTAAGACCTTGTCAAAATTTGGGGCTTTTCATTTATGTTGTGTATAAGGATGTTTATATGATTCATGTAAAGTTTCATGTTGATTGGATTACACCTTGATGTATTTTGAAGCATGAAATCACAAAGTGCACAATTTGGCACCCTAATGGTGCATTCGGCCAAATGGGTTAAAATTGGGTTTTGTGTTGCCTTTGGTGTTTTGATGTTTTGAACATTCTAAGTTCATATTAGAAATGATTTAGAATCATCCAAAATTGATTTGATCAATTTCGGACTAAAATGAACAAAATACCAAGTGTAAGGGCAATTCGGTAAATTCACTTAAATATGATTTATTGAATTTTTATTTCATAATTTGATTATTGGATAATTAAATAAATATGTTTATTTAATTAATCCGAGAAAAAGTTTTGAAATTGGAAAATTTGATTTTCCACCGCTTCCGCTGAATCTACGCAACATATATGCTCAAGAGTAACTTAGATCTAGTTCGCATTCATCAAAGTAAATCCTATGTCTAAGTTTGCATGCTTTAAAAAATAAGTCATCATAACGGCAAGCATACGATATCACACAATAATCTCATGAGCATGTTGAATTATCAAACACGAAAAAAAACAACTTAAACATAAACGTAAATTAAACTCCTATTGCGAAAGTAAATAACTAAATCATGCATAAAGAAATAACGTAGTAATGGCTAAATCATGCTTAAGAAATAAATAACATACTAGACTAAATCATGCTCGAACACAAGGCTGGATGAAACGAAATATGTGTGTCTCTCAAGTGGTACGTGGCATTGTATCCCGAGTGCAGACCGCAATACCATCCATTCAGATTCCGCTACGGAATTTACGTCCGGGTTTCCATTCGATATACCGCAAGAGAGAACACATATTCCGTTCATCCGGAAATCCCATCATGCACCAATCCACAATACTCATGCGATATAAAGTAATAAAATGAATAAAAAATAAAGGATAATAAATAAACGGGGTGCCCTCAGGTCTAACCTCTTAAGTCGTCTCTTGGAAGCGCGTTACACGACTGTCGGAAGGGTTGATGCTCCGCAACTCTTCTCGTTCACTGGTTCAACGTTTTCCTTCGCTGTTTTGTTTTTGGGCTGCTGTTTTTACTCCGTTTCGCTGCGGTTTCTGGTCACGATTTAGGCTTATTATTTTGCGATACTGCGGGGCTATTTTGGTTTGTGGTTTGCGGGTTTTACGGGGCAGTTTCTGGTGCAGTTTTGCGATAGAGGACTGAGCAGTTTTGGGATTGTTTTCATGGTAAAATAGGGACTGTTTCAGGCAGTAATAGGGCATATTTTAGGGCAGTTTCGATAGTCAAAGAGGGGCATTTTGAGGGGAAATATGGGTTGTTACTTCACTGATTTGGGACAGTTTGTGGGGGCTGTTTTGAAGTGAGTGGCTTGTGGACGTGAAACAAGGACAGTTTGTGGGGGCTTATGTGTGAAGTTGCTTGTGGACGTGAAGTTGAGGCTATACGTGCGTGAGGGGCTGATTTGTGAGGTGAGGGGTTGCTTGAAGGGCTTATTTGCGTGAGTGAGTTGGAGGCTTGCTGATCGGCTATGTGTTGATGTGTGAATGAAGTGGCGTCAGTTGGGTTTGGCTAGGTGTTGATGCGTGAGGTGTAGGGCATCAGTTGGGTTTTGCTATGTGTGAATGAGCTGCTTAGTGCAGGTTGTTGTGCGTGAAGGGACAATGCGTTGATGAGCTGCGTAGGGAGAGAAGGGGGCTTGCAGGTGCGTGAGGTTAGTGGATAGAGGGTTTAGGGTTATGTGAGTGGCTGAGTGGGTTGTGTTTCTTGCTGAATTGGCGTGAATCCTTGGGTTATTTTCTTTGTGTTTTTTGTGAGATTGAGCTAGGGAGTTTTTTGGTGATTTTATTGTGTGATTGAGCTAAGACCTTGATGTGTTGGTGAAGGCTTCTTTTTATAGGCAAATGGTTGGGGTTTACCTTGTTTGAAAAGGGAAAGGATTTGTGTAATTATTGGAGATATTTTTAATTAGTGTGTGATAAGGAAAAATCTTTTAATTAGGGAAGTGATTTGATTTAATTTGATTTCTTCTCTTTTAGTTAGGGATATGATTTGATTTGTATCTTTTAATTAGGGAATGTAATTTAAGTGGATTAGGTGATGGGATTCTTTAATTTTGGAAGGGGATTTGGCTTGATTTATGCATGTGTTTAATATGTGTTTTTGTTAATTTGGAAGGTGAGTGGGCGTGGCTTAGAGTGATTTGGGCGTGGGCTTGGCTCAGTTTGGTGGGCTTGGTGTATGGTTTGCTGATGTGTTTTGAAACATAGGTCCAACAAGCGAACCCGAAGCTAATCCAGCGAATTAAATCCAACAGAAATGTCAATTCTTGACTCTTCCCTTCCGACGTCCGTTTCCCGCAGCTTCCACAATTAAAGAGGTAGTGTCTCCATGCGAGACTCATCATCGGGACTTATATGCAAAAATACAGTGCCTACAGTTAGCCAACTGACTTATTACACATATATAAGAGAATCAATTCATCTTTAGGATAATATTGTGTGGAATCAAAACCCTAGATCTTTGTGTCTTTTATTTATTTTTCTTTGTATTTTCTTTTGTTTATTTTATTTAAGCAAATCCACATTCAACCAACCAAAAGCAATCATTCTCTTCTCCCTTAATTAGATACTTGTAAATAAATAGTATCAATAATTAATAACAGCAGTAGGAATTAAGTCCTCGTGTGATCAATATTTTTATACTATTTGAACGATACGTGCGCTTGCGTTATACGCGTGTGATTACGCACCGGTCAAGTTTTTGGCGCTGTTGCCGGTGACTTATTTTTCTTGAGTTATTAATTTTGAAGCTATCTAATTTACTTGTATCTAATTTTCTTTAATTTTTATCTGTAATTTTTATTTCTTTCTTTTATTTTTCAGGTGGTTGACATGGATCTTTATTGGGAGATTGAAAGATTACGAGCTTTACTAGAAGAAGATACACCCCAATTCAGAGAGCAACAGTCCGGTTTTCTGAGGCCTGTTGTCCAGCCCAATAACTATCACTGGATGCCAGAACCAAGCAATACTACATTTGCTCAACAAAATGTAATGGGAGATGTATTATATGCGATGGTAACCACTCGAGTGATCAATGCATATACATTTCAGAGTGGCATAATTATCGGAATCATTCAAGGTACGAGGAACCATCATATTTCACAGAACCACATTTTTCATCTTATCCACCATCTATCTACGATCTTCATCAACAATCGGAACCATGAGAGGAAGAACAATTTATTTACATGCTCAAAGATTGGCTCGAGGAATGGGAAGCTCAAATTGATGCATAATTTCATAGAAAAGCAGAATCCATACAGAGAATGATAGATCAAGCGAGACAATTAACAAAAAACCAGAGCTACATACCTCAAGGAGCATTTTCAGATGACACTGAGGAAGCCTTCGAGTACCAAGAATTTCATGATGACACTTTAGCAGAGGAAGAGGCTGAGCAGTATCAAGAACCACAGGTATCAGTTCAGGAGCCCGCACCAGCAAAGTCTCGATTTGATTTTTATTATTCAGATTCGGACGAGGATGAAGCAGAGCTGTTTGTACCAAAAAAAATAGAGGATGGAATTCTGTGTCCTCAAAATGAAGATCTTGGAGCATGCATTGCAATGATGTTTGAAGAAAAGCTACCTAAACCGATCATACCAACCACAAAGGATAAAATTTTACAGACAGACACATCTTTACATCCTCCGGTTGAAGATTTTAGAGCATCCATTGCACAAAATATTTGAAGAAGATCTACTTGAGCCAGTCATATCAGAGGATGAAGACCTAAAATCTGACATCTCTTTACATCCTTAGGTTGACACTTATGGAGCATGCATTTCACAGATGACAGACGAAGAGCTGAATGAGGAAATTTTAAAATACATAAGTGAAGAAAAGGTGGAGCAAGAAGCAGAGCAAATGGATGAGCAAAAGTCTGACCATATTAAAGATCTCAGATATTCAAGAGAAACATCACTGTTTTGGGGAGTACAAATCAAAGATATCATCTAGAAGCTTGACAGAATGGAACTTCCATTTCAAATCAAGCACCATACTAGACCTTCTGATTTTCTTTCTTTCTTTTCAGGAACCACTGGAGCGACAAAGTTTAAAAAGGTGGCAGAAGCACTGGATGAGATAAAATTCTTTTTGCCACTTTATCGTTGGAATAGACTCTTCAAAAGCAACACTCACGGGATCGTCTTTAATCGGACATCCAAAACCACACTGAAACCTCCTTGACAGATGGATTTCAGTCACGTCTGGCTGAAGACAGAAAATTTAGCGCTAGAAGGGAGGCAACCCATGCAATTTTGTTGTAATTTTTGTTTTCATATTTTGTGTATACATGTTGTAGAGTTTTTAATTTTTTGTGTTAGTTTTTCAGGGAAAAGCACAAACGGAGCATTTAAGGGGGAATGGTGTTTGGCAATCACAAAGATGTGATTTAAGTCATTAGTGATGGCTGAGTAAGGAATGGATTCTTGATACGCATCCTAATGGATTTATATAACAAACGAGTGGCGTATTGCGTACATAATCCCGTTACCTTAATAATTGCTTTGATTTGCTTTTCTTTTGTTATTATTTTTTATTTTTGCCGACAAGATCTATACTTTTTGACTTTCACGATTTATTTTAACGTTAATTGTCATTTGACATGTACTAGTGCTATTTTTACTCACCATTTTCAGGATCTATAAATTCAGCTCGTCATTCTTCTCTTCTACACATTCAGATAAACATCCAAATAAGAGAGAGAAAATGGAAGCAACTTCACAGCAGCGAGTCAAGCGAATTTGTGTTTTCTGTGGATCCAACTCTTGTAATAAACCAGAGTTCATTGAGGCTGCAAAGGAATTGGGGAGAGTCATAGCAGAACGAAATATGCACATAATATATGGCGGTGGCAATCTTGGATTGATGGGAAGCATTTCAAAAGCCGTTCAGGAGGGTGGCAGTCACGTTTTGGGAATCATTCCAAAAACTTTGGCGGATGAACACATAATCGGAAAAACAAATGGAGATGAACGCATTGTCTTCGGTATGTCTGACCAACTCCTTAAAATGGTCAAAACTGCTGATGCTTTTATTGCTTTACCAGGTAGGCTCAGAACATTTGAAGAGATATTCACGGTGGCATCATGGGCGCACTTGAACATTCATCAGAAGCCCATTGGATTACTTAACATTAATCATTTTTTCAATTTTCTATTTGTATTTCTTGCGGAAGCCAAAAGACATGAGTTCGTCACAAAATCAATACAAGATATTTTCCTGACTGCAACAAAGGCCGAAGAATTAATTGACCAAATCCTAGCCTTTGAACCAAAAATCGACCCCATTCTTTCTAAGTTAAACTGGTCAGATAGCAATCATGGAAAAAAGCGTAAATTGGACATCGATCTTAATCGGTAATTTTTCGTAGAATTTCAGCTAACCAGGTATTATCTTCTAAACTATTCTTCTACTTTTTCAGACATTGGGGACAATGTCTCATTTAGGTTTGGGGGAGGGGAATAGTTAATAGTATCTTGTTTTTATTGTGTTATTTTTAGTCCAAAATTTTTCAAAAAATTCAAAAAAAAAATGTAACATTTTACAAAAATTAAAAAACTATTTTGTGTTTTTGTTTTTAACTTGATTAATCAGGTGAAATTGGTGAGAGATAGATGTGTAAGGAGTTTCCACTCTTGATACGTATCTCAAACCTATTTTCGAAACAAGTGAATTTTTGTTTATTTCCTTTTGAATTATTTAATTTGTGAATTCTCCATAAAACTGATTAAAATGAATCTTAATATGCTCAGTTGGCAGATATTATCAACATGCATGGTAACATATGGACATGAGTTATAATTGAAAAGTTTGTAATATTCAGTGCTCTAATTTAATTGGAGGAAGCATCTATAAATGGCAATGGAGTAAAAAAAAATCAAAATACAAAGAAAAAAATCAGGAAAAATTATTCCATTGCTACAAAAAGGTGTGAATTCTGATAAAACTTTAGAACAAAAATATTATTCTCTTTTCAACTACACTTGTGACTATTGTGGGTAAAATGAGTTGATTAATATTTTGTTGGCTGTGTATATGGAGAATGGTAAAAATAATCGGAGAATTTACTTATTCGGTAATTTAGAAAGAAACAAAACAATTATTGACTTGGATAAGAAGTTTCACTTGTTTAGTCACTAACTTGTTTATTCTCTTTTCTCTTGTCTTTTTACTTTTGTGTGCATTAGATTGACGTTTGTGGGTATCGTCATTGTAAGCCTTCACGATACTACAACTCGTCCACTAGGGACACCTAGGGGTTTAAAGGATTGTTACATATGCTAAATGTAACCGTGATCCCTACGAAAGTAGCTTAGCTTAATTTTATTTTAAAGATGTTTATGTTATTTTTTTTGTTGTTTTTCTCGAGGACTAGCAAAATGTTTGGTTTGGGGGTGTGATGAGTGGTAATTATATCATTATTTCCCACTCATTTAACATAATATTTTGTATAGTTTCTTGAGTTTTATGAATGTTTCGATGTGTTTTTGTTTATTTTGCAAATAAAAATAATATTGGGACTTGATGGAATCAACTCATGGCTAAAACGATGAAATCCGGAGGAAAAAAGGTCAAAAACGAAAGTTTACTGTATGCGTCACGAAGTGCAGTCCTAAATTCCAGTTTTGTGCCAGTTTGGTATTTTGGCCATAACGTTTTCATCCGATATCCGATTGAGCTGATTCAAGTTGCAGATTAAAGAAGACGCAAAGATCTACAACTTTGAAATTTTAAATATTTTCGAATTCCGAAGTTTGCAAGACCGAAATTAACGAATAATCTAATATATTTTGTGTAATTACTAAAGTCATTATCAAAAAATAAAAAAATGGAAAATGACAATTTACAATTTACAATTGTCAAACTTCCACAAAACATGCTTGCATGTTTGGTGGAGTATCTTGTGGAGTGTTTGGTGGAGGATTTTGTGGAGTGTTTGGTGGAGCAATTGATGGAGAAATTGGTGGAAGCCTTTAGATTTGCCTATAAATACCAAGCCATTTCATTTGTAATTCTCATGCTTTCCTTAGGTTTTTGTAAGGAATTTAAGGATTGATCTTGTTTGTTTATTTTTTGTAATTTAATTTATGCATTTTTATTTTCAGTAATAGTAGTAGTTTCTTTTCTTTTATTTTCTTTTATGTTTAGTAGTTAAATTTTCGCTGGGGGAAGGGTGAAAATTTTATTATTTTAGTTTAGATCAATCTCCCTTAATTATAATATGGAAATTATAATTTAAATTAAAGGATTACCGCCTTAATGGCTGGTTTTAGTTATTTGACATAATATGACACCGCCTATATGGACGGTCTTTAGGTGACAAATGATTACTGCTTATATGGCTGGTTTATGGACAAATGATAACACCGCTTTTATGGTCGGTTTGACTTAATTGAAAATCTGACTTAATCAGGATACCGCCTGCATGGTCGGTTGGTAATATCACTGATAATTTCTATATTATAATAAGGAGATTTCTAAATTAGAATTAGTAAAGGTGGAACCCCTAACCCCCAATATTTTATTTTTATTCTAGGGAAGTGATGAAACACAATATACACACACACTTAATAATTGATTTTCTTTTTATGGGTAATTCTTTAGTTTGTTTATTGAGTCTTAAGCTTAATGCTTCTTGTTAATTGGTCATTAATAAGATTGATTTGGTAAACTTAAAATGAACTTGACGAAGGGATTTTAGGTTTCAGCCTTAGATTCAATAGCCCACGATCTTCCTTGAGGATAGATAACCCGTTAATAGATTTCCTTACATGATAGACATATACCTTTCAGGCGGGGGTAGCCACTTTTGGAACTTGAACTTAATGAATTCTGGTAACTTGGTTAACATAGACATATGATTAATTGGGTTATTTGGGTATTTGCGTCTGACCATCGACAGAGGCTTTTACATATCTTCGTGTTCTAGGTTATCAAACTGACTTATTACACATATATAAGAGAATCAATTCATCTTTAGGATAATATTGTGTGGAATCACAACCCTAGATCTTTGTGTATTTTATTTATTTTTCTTAGTATTTTCTTTTGTTTATTTTATTTATTTTATTTAAGCAAATCCACATTCAACCAACCAAAAGCAATCATTCTCTTCTCCCTTAATTAGATACTTGTAAATAAATAGTATCAATAATTAATAACAACAGTATGAATTAAGTCATCGTGGGATTGATATTTTTATACTACTTGAACGATACGTGCGCTTGTGTTATACGCGTGTGATTACGCACCAGTCATCTTACCAATATAATGACCGACCCATGTCAATATATCTAGACCATGAATAATTTATATTCGAGAGAATGCGTGATATTTCTCAACACCATTTGCAACTCTTGTAACTATATCACCATTTGTTGTAACTCTCGGGACTTTACTAATTTCATATTAGGTTTCGAGTGAAACTCAAAATCTCTAACACTTAGATTTACAATATATAAATAAAAGTAAGAAATTTACCATATTAATGAATAAATAATCATGATAAAGAAAATATTATATTGCATAAATAATAAATATTCATACAAAAAGTGAATGGTGCTCGATCACCAATTCCAACACTCCCACTTGATCTAGTGCCATTCACGATGGTATCTAATACCCATAGACTCCACGTGTTTCTCAAACAGCTTGGGAGTTAAGGCTTTAGTCAGTGGATTCGCTACATTTTCTTCAGTTCGTACTTTACAAACTAAAATGTCACTTCTAGCCAAAATTTCTCTAATTATGTGATATTTTTGTTCCACATGCTTAGATTTCTGATGAGCGCGAGGTTCCTTGGCTTGAGCTATCGCACCATTGTTGTCATAGTATAATGGAATAGGATCTACTATAGATGGGACTACTACAAGCTCCGCAACAAACTTTTTCATCCATACAGCTTCCTTTGCGGCTTCTGAAGCAACAATGTATTCTGCCTCGGTGGTGGAATCAGCAGTCGAACCCTGCTTGGTGCTCTTCCAACTAATGGCACCGCCATTGAGAGAAAACACAAACCCAGATGTAGACTTTCTATCATCTGGATCAGATTGAAAATCTGAATCCGTGTAACCTTTCAATTGTAAGTCATTTTCTCCATAAATGAGAAACTTATCCTTTGTACCCTTAAGGTATTTGAGGATATGTTTCACAACCATCCAATGGTCCTGACCCGGATCAGACTGATAACGACTTGTAACACTTACAGCCATGCTGATATCAGGTCTAATACATAACATGGCATACATTATGCTACCAACAGCGGAAGCATAAGGCTGGCTAAGCATTTTAGCCATTTCATCTTCTGTCTTAGGACACATTTTCTTAGACAGATGAATACCATATTTGAAAGGCACATTGATTGTCTTACAGTCAACAAAGTTGTACCTTTCTAAGATCAAATCAATGTACTTGGACTGAGAGAGTCCTATCATCCTCCTTGCTCTATCTCTATAAAGCTTTATACCTAGTATATAACAGGCCTCTCCCATATCCTTCATGGAGAAATTCTTACTAAGATAGGCTTTGACAGATTGTAACATACCTATAGCATTTCCGATAATAAGTATATCATCAACATAAAGCACTAAGAAGACTACCATGCTCCCACTTACCTTTTTATAGACGCAGAATTCCTCTTCATTTTTAATGAAACCAGACGATCTGTTCACATCGTCAAAATGAAGATTCCAACTACGGGAAGCTTGATTAAGTCCATAAATAGACTTTTTAAGCTTACAAACCATATTAGGATCTTTGGCGAATGCGAATCCCTCGGGTTGTTCCATATAGATATCTTCCTCAAGATTTCCATTCAGAAAAGCCGTTTTCACATCCATCTGCCAAATTTCATAATCATAGTGTGCGGCAATAGCTAATAAAATCCTGATTGACTTAAGCATGGCTACAGGAGAAAAGGTTTCCTCATAATCAATACATGATTTATGAGTATATCATTTTGCTACTAGTCGGGCCTTAAATGTTTCAACCTTTCCATCGGGCCCCCGCTTTCTCTTGTAAACCCATTTACAACCGATAGGAATAATTCCATCGGGAAGCGGAACCAAGTCCTAGACTTGATTATCATGCATTGAGGCAATCTCGGATTTCATAGCTTCCAGCCATTTCTCCGCATCGATGTCTAACATCGCCTCTCTGTAGGTTAAATGATCATTTTCTTCGATTAAGAAAACGTCGAGGACATCATCAGATGTCATCCCGTATCTGATAGGGGGTCTCGATATCCTTTGTTACCTACGAGGTGGTGGTGTCAAAGGTATCTCATCTTCCTGAACTTCTGGTTCTATTGTCGATTCAATGTTACTTTGATTGACTTCATCAAGATCTATCATTCTATGATCTGCACTTTCTAACACAAATTGTGTTTTTAAAAAAGTTTCATTTCGAGCAACGAACACATTTCGGTTCTCGGGATCATAGAACTGATATCCCATGGAATTTTTATAATATCCAATGAATCGATACTTGTACCCTCTAGGTGCAAGTTTATCCCGATGTGCAACTCTTACATAGGCAGGACAACCCCAAATCTTAACATACTTAAGACTAGGTTTCCTTCCAGTCCATAACTCATACGGAGTAGTCGGAACGGTTTTTGATCGAACTTTGTTCAGAAGATGAGCGATAATGTCTAGAGCATGGCCCCACAAGTATATTGGTAGATCAGTAAAACTCATCATCGATCGAACTATATCTAATAAAGTTCGATTCCTCATCTCTGAAAAATCATTGTGTTGAGGAGTGCCTGAAGGAGCATACTGAGCGAGAATCCCATTCTCTTTTAAATAACTCACGAACTCAATGCTCATGTACTCACCACCCCGATCTGATTGAAGGCATTTCAAGAGTTTTCCGGTTTGTTTCTCTACTTCAAATCGGTATTCTTTGAACTTTTCTAAATTTTCCGATTTGTGTTTCATAAGAAACACATAACCATATCGTGACAAATCATCGATAAAAGTTACAAAGTATTGAAACTCACCCATGGCAGCATGATTTATAGGACCATATACATCAAAATGCTTAAGTTCCAATAAATCATTACCACGGTGTCCAACACCATTAAATGAGGATTTGGTCATTTTATCTTGAATACAATATTCAAAAACCGGTAAAGGTTCTATGGTTAGATCCGATATCACACCATCATTAACTAGTTTGATTAGGCGTTTTATGCCTATATGACCTAATCTAATATGCCAAAGTTCTGTGTTATTTATTTCATCCGATCTTTTCCTTTTAGATTTCTCTATATTAAACACATCACGATTTTTGGTAAGAATGTAATGACCATCAACCATCGGACATGAAACAAGCAAAACATTCATATTATCATATAAATCCAAAAGACCATCTTTAATATTTACATGAAATCTTTCATTGTCAAGTACATGAAGTGAGATGATTTGTCGTATCACTGTCGGCACAAAATAACAATTATTAAGTTTAATATTACATTCATCAGAGAGTTTCAAAAACAAAATTCCTACTGCTTCAACTTGTAGAGAATTTTCATTCCCTACTCGCATCTGGATCTCTCCCGGCTTCAATCTTCTAGTTTCTCTCAGATCCTGCAACAAATTACAGATATGAGAAGGACAAACGGTGTCTAACACCCAAGTCAAACTAGAATCAAAAGCAAGTGTAATGTCAATAATAGGAAAACAAATACCTGAGGGAGCTTTCTTCAAAAAAGCTAAATACTTTGGACAATTGCGTTTCCAGTGTCCAAGTATGCCGCATTGGAAACATTTTCCTTTTGCAACATTCATCTCCACCTTTGGCTTAGAAACCCCTGCGGAAGCAACCTTTGGACCCTTACCTTTGACTTTCTTTTTCTTTTTCTGTTTCTTCCCAGCCGGATTTTGAGAAGCCTGAGAAGGTCCAGAAGAAGAAGCACCAGTGACCATAAAAGCAGAACTATTCTTATTCATGTCATCTTGAGCCGTCAATAACATATTGTGCAACTCAGAATAGGTGGGAAGCATCTTATGCATGTTAAAGTTAACGATAAAGTCCTTGAAAGACTTAGGAAGAGATGCGAGAATCACACTATTCCCGAGGTGATTATCAATAGGAATATCCATCCTTTCAAGCTATTCGATACAATCTATTAGCTTCATCACATGTGGGCTAACAGGTTTTCCCTCCGGGAGGAAAGTATGAAAAAGCTCGACAGCCACCATATGCATCTCTACCTGTGGTCGATAACTGAATAGTTCCTTCATATGCATCAAGATGGATCCGGAATCAGGCATCGGCATATACTTCCTCTGTAGTTCCGGCACCATAGATCCCAAGATATATGACCGAACTTTCCGATCATCATCCTTCCATCTTTTGAATGTCTCACGTTCCTCATCTAAAGCATCATCTGAAACCCTTGCGGGAATTGGGCGATCTAGAACATATTCAAGTTGCTCCGCTTGATAGAGAATTCGGAGATTCATGAGCCAAACATTATAATTAACAACACCCTGGAGCCTACGCGTATCAAGTATACGCGAAAGCGGGTTCGAAATAGACATTCTGTCTACACAAGATAAAACAAAATTAAGCAGATAATAATATTTAAATATCATGATAAAATAGTAAATAGAATATGGATTTACTTTTTCTATAAAGTGTCATCGCATTGTCTTATATATTCTTTATAATCTCTACAAACAAGAATACATAAATTCAACTCTTAAATCTCATAATGAGAAGTAGATCCTTCTTGACATTTACGCAAATCTCACGCTTTAGCAATATTGACCTTTGTAAATTCGAGAAGGTAGACAACTATTGTCAATTGCATCTCATGCAACTCTTACATTCGGTCCTAAATCGAATCTTATCCTCACGTTTTAGCAATATTGGATAGTTCAATTTTTAGATCAACTTGTCTATCGTCGAAAGTAGGATACTAATATTAACCTCACACTTTAGCAATATTGGATAATAATTTCTCTTAAATTCGACTCATCTCATGTTTAACAGGATTAGAACAAAACATTACAACCAATCCCTCACGCTTTAGCAATATTGGAAGTAATCATAATGGTTTAACTAAGACCATATAGACAAGCTGGGCCATGTCATATTTTCACACAAAATTAATGACACTTAGATCTAGTGTAGAGATTTCAACAAGCTCAAATGCATACAAATATTTAAATGTATGCATGTACAATAAAATGCCTAAACATGTAATCTACGATTAAATGTATGCATGGGCATTTTATACAATTAAAAAATTGTAAGGAACATGAATAATTAAAAGCACGTATCGCTCTGATACCACTTGTTGAGTGAGGAACGGCAATGCCGAGCGCAGCAGAACCCGCCCGAGATCAAATCACGAGCGAATAAAAATATTTTTTTTATTTTCGGCAGTAGCTGAAAACAATGTTTAAAATTTTTTATCAACTTAATTTATTCCAACGCATCAAAATAAATTTTCCATAAGCTCAAAAAATTATTTTAAACACTTTAATCAATTTATCAACTCTTGACAAATTAAATCCAAGCATTAAATTAATTTTCCAACACTTGAAAAATTAATCCAAGTATATAAAATTATTTTTCAACACTTGAAAAATTAATCCAAGCATACAAAATTAATATATCAACTTTATACCAATTTTTCATACACTTGAATGCTTCAAGAACCTCACATACATGCTTCTAATTAATCCAACACTTCCACAATATTTTTTCTCAACATAAATCATCAACAAATTAACAAATAAATTTACAAATTAAATTTACTAACTATTGCTTTCAAGCCTTGCCAATTGTTGAAGCTTTGCATCCAAAATTCCCAAATCCTCCAAGCTTTGAACTTCCTTCTTTCTCCACCAAATTTATTTGAGAGCAAAAAAAAAAGGAAAAATTCAATTCATTCTCTTCTCTTGCTCGGCAGTGGCTAAGCAAAAGGGAGGGGAATATGTTGCTTTTTGGTTCGGCAGTAGCAAGTCAAAATGAGGGAGAGAGTTTTCTTTTTATTTTATTTAATTAATTATAAAAGAAAACCAAAACCAAAATAACAAACCATGGTTTAATGGCATCTTCTCTCTACACCACATGTTTCAAAAAAATAACTTAACCAATGTTAAAAAATTAATCTCACCAACTCAGTCAACTTAGTCACAATCAAATGATTTAGTTACTTTAACTAAAAATATTCAATTGCATTAACTAAAGTTACTTTAATTAATTAAAATCTTTATTTGTATAATCAAGTAATTAATTTTGTACATTAATTTAACAATTAAATTAATTTACTAATTAATTACTAATTTAATGTAAATCAAATTTACATTTATTATACAATAAACTTATATCAACTCTTGATATAAAATTAATTAATTCAATTCATCTCAGGAATTATCGGATCAAACAATTTAATCCTTAAAACCCAAAAAATACTTTGTCAACATTTGACGAAAAGTCGCCATAGTGCTCAACGAGTAAGCTTAATATAATGGAACTCTCTAGGTTCACGTTCGGTTGTTACTTATATATATACATATATATCTCATATATTCGTATACATATTCATGAAGGCCTGCCCACCTACAAATCATGACTAAAAACAACACAACACGTTGAACCATACAAGTCGAGGTTAAAACTTTAATGTATAATCCATTCGTCATTACCGTCTCCAATTGAGTAAGGTTATAGATTTACTGTCAAAACCTTATCTCCTCAATATAAAATAACTTTTCACAATCATATTCCTTTAATAAATAATATATGCAAAAAAAATTTCAATATTATTTATAATGTTAAAGAAACAATTTCTTCAACGAACTTTTGGCCAAAAGATTTCCGGAATATACTCTGAAAAATTTCAGGAAACATAATCCAACCATATGGACTGACGAATCCTTATATTAACACACACCGATCTTCATGAGCATCGGTCTATACCTAATATTCATCCAGATGTCAGACCATAAAAGGTCTCTGACATGCATAGTATCAGGCACATAGTATCACTCACAAGACCAACGTGGTGTCTCAAGTCAAAAGACCACAACAACTACTCAACTCGAAAAGACAACTATTGACAGTTTTATGGAATATCTATTAGTCATCTTTTATGAGTTTGTTCGATATTCATTCCACTAATGAATGTCTGCATTTCTATACGAACTTCCACTAAGCTCACAGTCTGTTGAGACAAACCATATGTCCATTACAAATATAGATAATGCACTAGTCTTACCAATATAATGACCGACCCATGTCAATATATCTCAACACCATTTGCAACTCTTGCAACTATATCACCATTTGTTGTAACTCTCGGGTCTTTACTAAATTCATATAAGGTTCCGAGTGAAACTCGAAATCTCTAACTCTTAGAGTAATATAACACTTAGATTTACAATATATAAACAAAGTAAGAAATTTACCATATTAATGAATAAATAATCATGATAAAGAAAATATTATATTGCATAAATAATAAATATTCATACAAAAAGTGAATGGTGCTCGATCACCATTTCCAACAACTTTTTCATATGATCTCCAATTTTTATGAATTTTATATCATCAGAAAGCTAAGACCAAGATCTACAACTTTTACGTTGAATATTTTTCTAAATGCGGACCAGATATGGGTCAAAAGTCGTAATTTCCGAGACTGCTACAGTAATTTCGAGAATTAACTAGATTCGGGTGATATGGCAAAATGTATACCATTCATTTGCAACAAAAAAAAAAGCTCTTGCTCTATAAATAGAGCAATATTCATCCATACTCCTTGCAAGCCAAAAACGTGAGGGAGATGTGGAAAGCTTTCTCATTTTCTTTTATTCTCATGCCACTATTGGATGCAATTGGTAAAGCTTTCAAGCATATCACATGACAACTAAGCTCTCTATTCTATTTTCTTCCTTTTGATTTTAGTTTTTGGCAAGGAATAGAAGCCCTAATTATGTACCTTGTGTTACCCTAATAATGAGAATAACATAATTAGTTTTGGATTAGTTGATAACATGCATTTTGAGAAGTGTTTGAAGAGTATTAGCATGTAATGGGATTTTTTATGTGTGAATTTGATGAGGATATTATGCTTGGTGATTGAATGATTCTAGATGATGGGTTGTGTATGGGTGGTGATATTTGATGAGTTTTGATGTTGGGAAAGTGCCTATGTGTTTGTCATAGCTTAAAGCCATGGGAATTATTTGAGCATGATATGGAGAAGTGAAAACAGGCCCTGGAAAGGGGTTCGCGTCGCGATGCCAATCATTTAGCGTCGTGACGCGTTCAAAACAGAAGCCTTGTTCTCGGCTCTGAACTCGTTCACGTCGTGATGTGATGCAGAGCATGTCCTCTGTTTGGTTCTGTTTTCATACGCGTCGCGACACGCCAGACCCGGCGTCGTGACGCAAGGTATAAATTTTTTTTTCCCGTTTCATTTTCAACTTTAAAGGTTAGAGACCACCATAGGGGTTTTGTATCATATCATATTTACACATTGTGGCACACTGTATGTATTTTACACCATAAGATAATTATAGAACAATTAAATTAAGAAACTTAATCTAGTTCCAAAGCATGTCCCCAGATTCATAGTCTAACCAAGTTACCAATTTTTGATCCTCGCATGAATCGAAATTCCCTTCGACGAGTGGCAAAGCACCAGCCAGAATCCAAATTTGTGAGTGGACACTTTCCTTTTAAATTGAATTTCATTTTGTTATTTTTCATATCATACTTATTTTTACGCTTTAGGGCGTTAGATGATTTTATTACAGTTATTTCATGAAAGTTTATGATTTAAGTTATCTTTGAGAAAGAAACGTTTTCAAAGTGGGATTTTATGATTTTCGAGGCATGGGGAAAAACCCACCTCAATATGTAACTAGGGATGATAGGTTGTAACACCCCCAGATCCTAGTTCAGGACTAGGGATGATAGGTTGTAACATCCCCGATCTGGGAGATGTTACCAGCAGGGAATAAGCTGTACTATTCCCCTGAGCATCTACCCTTTCTATCTATAAGCTTCATTATTTCCCTTTTCTCAATCAAATTCTTATATGTGGAACCAATGCCCAAACTTGACACCAAGAAAAACAAATTCATTTTTAATAACTATATACTCTTAAACACTTGTATTTACAATGACTTTTATCACCAAAGACTATTATAAAACTTTTACTTGACTCTAACTGGACTCCCTCACTCTCTCTGACTGGAACTGGTGGACTCCAACCCAAGTGACTGCATCAGTATCCTTCCTCACGAGCTCGTCCCCCGAGAATACCTACAACCATAGAAAATTGGTGGTGGGGGTTAGATCGTTGCAAGATCTAAGTGAGTGGATGAAAAACTAAAAAACTTATATAAAAGCTTTCGGTTCAAAAACCAAAGTTCCAGAAATATCTTTTATACGTAAACTCTTTTCTGAAAACTTTATCTGAAATCTCTTTTATAAACTTAATCTTTCTGAAAAATGCTTTCTGAAAACTGTCTCTAAAATCTTTTCTCTGAAATTTTTTTTCTGAAAATTTGATATCTGAAAAGTCTTTTTCTGAAGATTTGATGTCTAAATACTGGTTTGTATCTAAAAAACTTGATGTATGAGGACATTACATATCTCCGTCCCCCCATACGCCTAACTAGAGCCAGCAGTGCAAATCCATGACTTTGGGGCGTTACGTATCGCCATTTCCCAAAGTATGCCACTACTATCCCTGAAACTGGTGGTCATGGGGTGTTACATGTCGTCGTCCCCTAAGCCACAAACTAGAACTGGGGGTGCAGATCTATGCTACCCTCCAAGTTCTGAAACTAGGGTCTAGGGGAGTTACGTATCGTTGTCCACCCAGTCCTCTATAAGTGCACATGTTCTATGTCCATCAATTCCAAACTGTATCAAGTTACATACTGGGGTGGGTTTTTCCCTCATGCCCCGAAAATCATAAAATCATATTTTGAATCTCAAAACTATATAAAACATTTTCTAAAAAGCATTTCTTTTCTCAAATGAAACTCTGAATGAAATAATTGTACTGGAAATCATCTATCGCCCTACAGCGTAAAATATAAGTCTGAAACAAAATAACAGAATAAAGGTCAATTTAAAAGAAGAGTGTCCACTCACAGTTAGGAGGTCTGACTGTTATTAGCCGCTTGTAGAGAAAAATCTGATTCTTGTAATGATGTTTAATGAATAAACTAGGTTAGAAATATACTAAGAAATGCACTTCGGATACAAGCTAAAATCTGCTTATTCTAGTAGGCACTATCACTCTGAGGGCATCGTAATCTTAACATGATGTAATATGTACGTACAAGTTGATACAAGACTGATGAGTGGTAAATATATCACTATTCTCCACTCATTTGACCTAATATTTTGTATAGTTTCTTGAGTTTTGTGAATATTTTGATGTGTTTTGTGTTATTTTGTAGATAAATAAAGTTTCAGAACTCTCTGGAGGCAATTCAGGGCCAAAACAGTGAAAAACAGACAAAAAGGACAAAACTGAATTTTAGGCGTCGCAACCGCTAACGTGCGCCGAATCATGCTAAAATACGCCGAGACACGTGTCAAAATCTGAGAAGTCAGCTAACATGCGCCTTTGCTAACATGCGCCTGACACGTGTCAACATCAGAGCATATCCGCTAACGTGCGTCGTGCCACATGTCACCATCACATGTTGTCGACAATCGCCATCGCCACGTGTCGTCCACGTGGCATCCACATCAGTCACATGCCGAGTCAGCTTGCCATGTATCAGCTATGTCATCATCAGCCAATCATCTTATGCCATGTCTCACCATCACATGCTGCCGACAATCGACATCGCCACGTCATCGCCACATCAGTACAATCATTCATCTGCCGACGCCACCAAGACATGTGTCGTTGTCTCCGTATTTTGCACCATAATTTGCGGCGTATCGCAACGCGCAAGGTTGTTCGCATCGCGACGCGCAGGACATATTGGTGCCTATAAATTCAGCTCGATTTCAGGATTCAAATCATACCTTCCTAGAGTTCCTAATAGGGACTTAAGGATTGTATCTTGTTTGTTTAAGTTTTTGTAATTTAAATTAAGCATTTTTCTTTATTTATTTACTTTTAGCACTTTTTACTTTATGCACTTTTACTTTCAGTAATTTACTTTATGCACTTTTACTTTCAGTAATTATTTTACGCACTTTTACTTTCAGCAATTTTAATTATGCAATTTTACTTTCAGTAATTATTTTTATTTATTTCTTTTATGTTCAGCAGTTAATTTACTGTTGGGGAAGGGTGAAGCTTTTTACTTTTATAATTTAGATTAATCTTCCTCAATTATAATATATAAATTATCTAAAAACCTGACTTAATTGGATACCGCCTTATTGGTCGGTTGGACTTAATTAAAATTATTTTAACCTGACTTAATGGGATACCACCTATATGGTCGGTTGGAATTAATTAAATCTGACTTAATCAGGATACCGCTTATATGGTCGGTTGGTAATTATCACACAGATTTATATATTATAATAAGGGAGATTTCTAAATTAGAAATAGTAAAGGTAGGTTAATCTCACTTAATTTTTAATATGGAAATTGTAATTTAATATGGATTAAAAGTTGATACCGCCTTAATGGCTGTTTTTAATTATGTAACATAATGTGACACCGCTTATAGGTCGGTCTTTAGGTGACAGATGATTACCACCTATATGGCTGGTTTATGGATAAATAATAACACCACATTTATGGCTGGTTAGGTAACAATGACAATTTCCATATTATAATAAAGTGAGATTTCTAAAAGTGGATCCCCTAAACCCCAACATTTTATTTTTATTCTAGGGAAGTGATGAAACACAATATTCACACACTTAATAATTGATTTAATTATATAATGGGTAGTTCTTTAGTTTGTTTATTGAATCTTAAGCTTAATGCTTCTTGTGCTTGATCACCAATAAGATTGATGTGGTAAACTTAAAATGAACTTGACGAAGGGATTTTAGGTTTTAGCCTTAGATTCAATAGCTCACGATCTTCCTTGAGGATATAACCCTCTAATAGATTTCCTTACAGGATAGGAATATACATGTCGGGTGTGGGTAGCCATAATTGGAACTTGAACTTAATGAATTCAGATAACTTGGTTAACATAAGAATATGATTAATTGGGTTATACTGGGTATTTGTGTCTGACCATCAGAAAAGGCTTTTACATAATTTCGTATTCCAGGTTAGCAGACTGATTTATTACACATATATAAAAGAATCAATTCATCATTAGAATAATATTGTGTGGAATCACAACCCTAGATAATTGTGTCTTTTGTTTATTTTCCTTAGTATTTTCTTTTAGGTATTTTATTTATTTATTTATTCAGCAAATCCACATTCAACCAACCAATCAAATAATCATTCATTTCTCCCTTTAATTAGATAATTGTAAATAAATAGAATCAATAATAAATAACCACAGTATGAATTAAGTCCTCGTGGGATCGATATTTTTATACTACTTGAATGATACGTGTGCTTGCGTTATACGCGTGTGATTACACCGATCAAAGACTTATAGGGTAGCCTCTAACGCGTTACGGTGAAACTGGAATGGTTTAAAACTTATTTGGGTAATTTTTGATGTTCGCGTCGTGATGCAGGTCAGGGCGCATCGTGACACGCACTGTCCAGAGGCACACCTGAACTTTTCTATTACGCGTCGCAACGTAAAAACTTTGCGCGTCGCGACATGCAATCAAACCAGAATCTTATCTGGAAAAATTCCAGGTCGCGTCGCGATGCGGAGCATTCTGCGTCGCGATGTTAGGCCAGAAATCTGGTTTCTTACTTCATCTTCTCAAACTCAATTACCCAACATTTCCCCCAAACATTCCACTCAACAATTCACAATAATGAGTATCCAAACATCATCCATATCATTCTCAACAATAATTCATATTCATTGTATATACTCAATTTAATTCATACTCAAATCTTACAAATTTGGGAAAATTCCACAATCGACAATTTCTTATTACTAAAACATATCCACATCAATTACTTAACTTAACCATATCCCTAATACCTCAAATCATCAAAGCATCATTTTCCAAAACTTTGGGTTAAGTTTCCTTACCTCATTTTGTTGAATCTTCTCCATCCTTCATGGTTATCCCCTTCATTTCCCTTCTTGCTTGATGAATGGACATCACTCATTGCTCCTTCTTCTTTCTTCTTCTTCTTTCTTCCTCTTCTTTCTTCTTCTTCTTCTTCTTCTTCCCCTCTCCCTCACATTTTTCTTTCTCATTTTTATTCTTTCTTTCTCATTTTTTGAAATATGGAATAGTAACCTTCTTATATACTAGGGCTCATTTGATATTTGGAAACTTGTGGAAAAGTGTAGAAATGTGGGGAAATTTTGGGATTATTCTAGATAGGTCCGCGGTACTATTAATCTAGAATTTTGATCTGCGTTTTTGACCCGTTTCTTGTCTAAATTTGGAAACATATTCAACGCGGAAGTTGTAGATCTCGATCTTAGATTTCGGATGATATAAAATTCATCAAAATCAGAGTTCGTATGTGAAATTATGGCCCAAATACAATGGGCTGTCTGGAATGAAATATCGTAGAATTTCGCATCGAATTTCGAAGAATTTACTGTTTATCCATAAAGTCGTTCTAAGAATGTAGGTATGCTCGGACATAATTTTATGTTACGTAACTCCCATCCCCGCGGGGTAACCGTACTACAGTCCACCAATCGTTACAAATTCTCCCCCCTTAAATAGGATTCGTCATCGAATCCTCTTTAAGCTTGGGATCTTATGGAATCCTTATAAATCACAGACTTAGACTGACTACAAACCCATCTTCTTTTATTCACTGTATCAACGGGGCTTCTTTTTGACTTAACAATGAAGGTCTTTGCCTGGCTAATCACTCTCACTTGACTAGTAAACACATAAGGTTCTTTGTCATTCTTAATCTCTAACTTATGCCTCAAACCTTCAGTCATACTTGGGTAAACTGCTTCAGAGTTCGTGGCTTCAGTAATTATTCCTTGAATTCTTTACTGAGGGGTGTTACCTTGTTCTCGTTTCCTGAGACCTTGCTGAGTATCTTTGACTGCTTCTTTTCTGGACCTAAAGAAGTGCTTATCATTCTTTATCTTCAAGGAACTCTCTTCCTTTAGATCTTTAGTTATACTCATTAATTATTCGATTCGATTGGGTTTTTCTCGACTGGCACCTTTGGCCCTTACTAAAAGTACTGATATCTCCATACTTTTACTCGATACTCTTTTTGCTTCACTTGTCCAACTTGATCTTAATATTCTTTCTCATCACCTAGTTACTTAGTTTTATGTATTCTCCTTACTAAACTTCTATTACTTATGATACTGCCTAGTGGTCCTCCTCAATTGGCTACAGATTCAGGCTTAACTACATGCACATTGTTGCTTAGACTGCAATCCATACTATTAATATCGATCCTGGCGATTTGGTCCTGGTTAAAGTTCACACTATTTTCTACCAAACCACACATACCCGTGGCTAAAACCGTCCCAAACCCGCAATGATTTGGCTAACTTAGACTATGGCTGGGTACCTATGTGATTACCTGACCAAAATTACCTTATTGTTACTTACTTTTGTTTTTATTTATTAAGTATTCTTTCCTACCGTCGTTGCACCTAGACAGCTTCGCCCTCACACTTTTTCCTTATTATTTTTTTCACCTTCTTCTTTATGCTACCCTATATTGATAACTTCTTTGGTCTATGTCTCCATCTTTTTATTTTAGGAATGTCTTCTTTCCTTATACATCCTCTATATCATCAAACCTTGGTTCCTTGAAATCTTAGTCCTTGATTGACTACTACTTTACTTCTGTACTACTCTATCTGAACAACTTTTGTCGTGAATCCCTTACTCAGAACTGTCACTTACTTTTATTATGTTTTTAAACTATATCTGAAGGTCTTATGTTCTGGTTGTCCTTCACTATACTTTCACTGATTTCTGGGAGTATCTTGAGGCGATCTATAAGGTTCATCTCTGTTGTTGTTTCTAACCGGGTTGGGAGGGTGGGAGCTTATGCTGAGGCTTTATTAATTATAGTGACATGGTCATATAATCTATTTATCTATGAGCTTAAGACTCTCGTGAATATATATACATAAAGCCTCTCCCTTCACTAGGTCACTACTGCTAAAAACTCTCTGGTTCACTTTCTTTAACTAACTTCTGATCATTCTCAACTATCGAACACACTAACCCTTCTACAAAACTCCTCTAGGGTCATGTTCTCTAAAAACTTCCTTGTGCAGCTTCTGCACTCCTTGTTATTTAATCTCTGTTGTCACGATCTAGTAAGGGTTAGGAGGGTGGGGTTCGATTTTGACGCTTTCCTGATGGTGGTAATCTCATCCATTATCCATGTTGTGATTGTGTGTCATGTTCATCTATTAGTCTAAGACTCCCATGTTACTAGTTCTCGTTCCTACACTAAGATACTCCCACTAGGTACTATCTGAATTGTCTCTTTTTTCAACTTCACTCTTGATTCACTACCCGACAATCGATTATATTATCCTTTATCATGAGCCTTTTGTATAATCATGTTCTCTAATCACTTCATCATTTGCTTTTGTACCCTTTTCTTCTAGTTTCTGTTGCTTGTCCCTCTTAAGTATTTATTCTTTTTCAAAATCCGGTTATACTTTATATGTTATTTTTCCTTACGAAGTCTACTCAGCTACTTAAATTTTTGTTCTCACTTTAGTCCTTTAAACTCTTTATATCCTTTCTTTTCTGAAAACTATATTAACTTTAATTACTCAGTACATCTTTTACAGAATCTTTAATTCAGATACTACTCTTTACCTAGTCTTTTCTTCTAACTACCATGAGATTTTTATAACTTATTTACTATACTCCTGTAAATTGTTCTCCATGCTCTCTTTGTACTTCTAAGTTCTTATTTCTTTACGGATTCCTTAATTCGACGATAGCTTTTTGACTTAGTTCAACTTATCATAACTTCTAACTATTCCATCTCATATTCCTTATATATGATTCATTGAACTCACTGATTTAGTTGTCTAATCATCTCGTAATTCATTTAATCTCTCAATTGCTCTTCCTTACTAGTTTTTTTCTTTACTAGGTTCTAAATTGGGAATGGATACGTGCCCACATGTCTAGTTCGGTGTCTATATGCTTACTCGAATCAAAGTTTTCGAAAGGAAAGGTCTTTATTCATTATGCAGGAAATTGGTCGAGTACTTCATGTCTCGAGGTCCCACAACTACCATCAATTCTCTACACTACTATCTTCTCTACAGGAAATTGGTCGACTACTTCATGTCTCGAGGTCCTACAACTACCATCAATTCTCTATACTACTATCTTCTCATTATGTTATTTTTATGCCCGAATGCACTAAATTTCCTTATTACTTCTCGCGTTTCTCTTACTATTTGCATATTTTATTTCTTTGCTCTACAGTTTGGTACTGAGGTTAGCAGTGGTTCATTCTTCTGACTACTCCATAGCTTTCTGCTCTCCGCTCTTGCTATAAATCACAGCCGTGACACTCTGTTCTACTGTCCATATTGATACTCTTACCACTCCCAAATGTCTCCAACCTCTCGAATTTATCCTTACATACATTCAAGGATTCCTTCTAACTTAGGCTATTCTATAGGTTCTACTATATTTGTCTATCTATGGACTCATACTAATCTTGCAAATCTCCCTCTCACTTGACTTAATCTTCGACATTACTGGGTTCAGTTTTTTATGTCCTCGAAGATTTCCTTAATCATTTTCTGAGTAACCTACCTTCCGAGGTCTTTATATTTCTTAAGATAAACTCTCATCGGCTTCTTACGGTCATCTATATCTATGCTGGTATGGACTATGAAAAACATAATATATCTCGATGAGTTTCGATCTCCTTGTTCTGGTACTCTGTGTTCTGGTGGAGTCTATTTCTCATGTAAGGCGGGTAGAAGCTAGATTCCATCAGGAAATCTTTCTTAACTGGTTTACTAAGCGGTGGTAGACTAGATAGTTCAAGATCTTGTCTTCATCGGATTTACTTGGGATAAAGTAACTATTTGTTTCTGTTTATGATCTTTATTTGACTGCTTATGGGCCTGGTTCTGGATTTGGGGATCTGGGATTCTCTAGGTCATTTTTGGCATTTCTTGTCTGTGGTAACTTCATAGACTAGCCTTTATCTCTCGCTTCTTTTATATGCTTGTCTATACCTCGTTACTTGGGGAACTTATTATCTATATGAAATACTTGAAGGCTATTAGATCGTCTTGAAGGAAGTTTTCTGGGGAAGGAAAGAATCTAACATCTTCTAGGTACTCTATTACTTGCTCGGGCTTTTTCTATTCTTTCTCTACTATCTTGGGTGGTATCCTTATTATTTCACTATCTTATTCTATCTCTTTACTTTTCTTTATTTCTAGCTGATTGTACTTCTATACATCCTTTCTTACTTTCTTATAGCTTTCCTATCTCATTCTCTTTGGGTAACTTTCCTTAGAATCTTACTGTCTGGTTTCATAGCTCATTTATACTCATGGTAATATATCAGAATAACTTCAGGGAAAATTCTTAACGTGGATTATAATACAGTTGTTCTCGTAAGGGATATTATTCGAATAGTATGTGAGGGCTTACTAACCTGTTTATGAAACTTTGAGGACGTACTCGAGAATCGGATACTAGAGATGCAGCGCCCTGCATACAAGTATCCCGGACATACTATGTATACAAGACCCCAATACTCTATGTTGGACAATTATGACCCATAGTATCACTATTTGTAAAAGACATGGTGTTTTTGTATAAATTAACTATGTGACAAAGGAAATTGCTCTTTTATCATTTTTTAATTGGATTACTTTGATATATGAATGATAAAAGTCCATATGATTAGTACCAGATTAATAAGATATGAGACAGTATTAATCCACTAAAGGTTTAATCATTGAGACAGTATTAATCCACTAAAGGTTTAATCATTAAATATCCCTAGTCGTAGTATTATCGAGACTGGACATCGATAATACGAAATAGGCTAGTATTACACTTGTGCGCGTTATGGAAGCTTAACGACATAGTTCTCATATATTTAAGTATTGGATACTTATGCAAGTGTGATAGGAGGTTCTGTTAACCGTTGGACCGGGAACATCTTAACTTTAGATAGACCCCTCAGAATCTCATTGGTAGTATGACTATGTGTCTATGGGAATCCTAATAAGGGTAGGTGTATGTGGTCCTAACCTGAGACTTGCATCGCTAATACTTGCGACAATCAGTATACTTTGGTTTTGGTCATCCGGAGCTTTAACAGGTTCTGTGTACACCTCTTCTGGGTATACTGAGAATCGTAGTATATTGGGTGTGATGTCAAGATGGAAGTATCACTTCAGTCATATGGAGATGATGATCACGCATGGATACAAAACTAGTACTCTTAAATGCTGCAGCTATCGGGATAGTATGATTAGGTCATGATTATCCGATTACAGAGACTAGTTGCTAGTGATCCGATATATGTTTCGTACGGGGCAGACACAATTCCAGCCTTAGGCCTAGCATGTGACATCCGATACTGGATCGTAATACGCAATACATTGTATACTACGCCTGA
The DNA here is from genome assembly GCA_019454045.1 of Zanthoxylum bungeanum. Classification (NCBI taxonomy): domain Eukaryota; kingdom Viridiplantae; phylum Streptophyta; class Magnoliopsida; order Sapindales; family Rutaceae; genus Zanthoxylum; species Zanthoxylum bungeanum. The sequence goes on from SKCR01038368.1 coordinate 126,527, forward strand.
TACAGATTATATATATTCCATGTTGAATATATTTCTGGAGAATTGGGTAGGCACGGTGCTTTGCTAGAAGCCAACCATGTCTTGTAAATCGGTAAGAATGTGGTACGGGGTACGCAAGTATCGGATGGTCCGACAACCGTATTTATTGTCAACATATCTAGGGATCTCTTGGGTCGCTTCCCAAAGATTCACCAATGACATTTGACTCGAACAGAATTAATCTGGGATTAATTATGAGGGAGAAAATTAATCTGGGATTAATTACGGCAAGAATTAATCTAGGATTAATTATGAGAGAAATAATTAATCTGGATTAATTGCGGCAAGAATTAATATGGGATTAATTCGACTAGAAGAGAGAACGCGATTAATTTGGAATTAATCAGCAAAGTAAATTTAATAGTTAAATTAGATTTTACTATTTAATTTATTTAATTGGGCTAAAATAATATATCGGATATATTAATTGAAATTGGATTTCAATATGGAATTAAAATTGGATTTTAATTCAAGCGAACGAATTAATTTGGAATAATTCGTGAGCGACTTTCGTAATAATTTTGCTAGGCATTATTATTTAATTAAATTGGATTTAATTACGTAGCGACAGAAAACTCGTTAAGTCGGATTAAACGAACCGGGCCTAAGGTGTGTTGTGTAAGCCAACTAGAATTTGGAATTCAAAATTGGGTGGGACCCACAACTCACATCACTTGTCAACTTGTGATGTAAGTGGTTGGCAATAAAGTAAATTGGATTTATTACACATCACACCTACCAAGTCAAAATAATTTTTGGTAATTATTTTTAGAAAACATAAAGGAACTATTCATTTTCCTATCTCCCTCTCCTTGGCCGATTATTACACTCTATTGGAGAGAAAATTTTCTTTCAATTTTTTATCAAAGCTAGCACTTTGGGAGTCTTTGAAGGTGATAGGGAAACTCACACAAGAGTTTGGAACTCAAAAGGAGGGCTTGGAGCTTCTACATTCATGGAAAATTTTGAAACTTCTCTATCGATCAATGTGAGTATTTCCGCTACTTTCACTTGATTTATTCTCACACAAATCTTGTTTAGGATCCTTGGCATGTCTTAGAGACACTAACACTCTACCCATTGTAGTCACTGACTCCCTAGACCATGCTCTGATACCATCTTTGTAACATCCCCGATCTGGAAGATGTTACCGGTAGGGAATAAGTCATACTATCCCTCTGAGCCTCTACCCTTTCTATTTATAAACTTCCTTATTTCCCTTTTCTCAATCAAATTCTTATATGTGGAACCAATGCCCAAACTTGACACCAAGAAAAACAAATTTATTTTTAATAACTGTATACCCTTAAACATTTGTATTTACAATTACTTTTATCACCAAAGACTATTACAAAACTTTTACTTGAATCTAACTGGACTCCCTCACTCTCTCTCTGACTGGAACTGGTGGACTCGAACCCTAGTGACTGCATCAGTATCCGTCCTCTCGAGCTCATCCTCCAAGTGTTGAGGTTTTGGGCAAAGGGCGCGGCGGAAGCGCTGTTCGGGAGAAATCATAATTTTAAACTTTTTAAATTACCGAATAAATTATTCAATATCTAATATGAATAATTTATTCATATTTCACAAAAAAAATGTTTATTTGATATCAAATAACGACATAAACAACTAAGAAACGTCTCGAAACTTTTACGAAAACGTTTTTCCGTAAAATGGCATAAAATATATTTTGACCGAACCGACCACCCAACACTTATGGGACTGTCAAGGTCAGCCCCAATAGAGTTAGGGCAGTTCATGGGCTGCCCGAACAGTGAAAAATTCACTGTTTGGACATATGTCACCCGGTTGGCTCAAAAGCCACCCGGTAACGTCATTTTTCACCGTTTTCGCTTATTTCAACTCCGAATTAATTTCCGGAAATTGTTCCAACACCCAAAATACATCCAATATATTTATATGACATCAATTTCATCAACATATTCATTGTTTTTCTAGATCTGGTCCAGAACATAAAAATGCCAATTTTCATGCTTTAAATCCAAATTTTCAAGATTAATCCAATTAATCAAAACACCAACCAAAGTCACCACACATAAAGCACCCAAGAATAATTCTAGGCATTACAAGAGTGGTCATAATACTCTAAAATGGTAACATATCATCTAATGATTAAATTGGACAATAATTACACTAATTTCATCCAAATCAACTTCACACATGCATTATACTTCCATTTCCATCCTCCAAAACCAAAAGCCCCAAAAATATGAAAAGAAGAAACCCTAGATCTCACTAGATCATCAAGAAATAAGAAAAAAATTTCCAATCTTAGGGATCTGTAGAATTACCTTTAATCCTCTAATTCCTTAGCCCTTTTTTTCTTGATTTTCTTCTTTCTCCATCTTAAATCATCAAAAATAATTTGAGCCATGAAGGAGTTGGAGAAGAAAATGAAAATTTTTTACCTTAAAAAATAGTTATTGCCGACCTTAAAGGGTATTTTTGTCAAATTACAATTTTGATCCAATCAAATTACATTAAACTTTATATTAACAAATCATATTTGCACAAGTAAAGTTTAATTAAATCATGCCATGTGTCACCAATAATAATTAAAAAATTTTCATAACAATTATGAAAAAGTTTATCAATTAATTATTCAAACATTTAACATTTAAATACTTAATTAATTAATTAAAATAAATATTATTATATATGTATTTTTATTTACATTAAATAACAAAAACATATATTCATGACATGTGTCAAAATCTCATTTGACAATTAATTAATGTGTATCTAATCAAATTATGTATCAAATACAAATAATTATTAAATGACCAAGATCCCCTAATACATGTGTTATCGTTTAACCGATTGAACGATTCGAATTAACTCATTTAATCCGATGAAGTATTATGAATAATCTGTATTATTTATAACGTATTGCCCAAGTGCTCAACGAGTACACTTCATATTGTGGGACTCTCTAAGTTTAGGTTTATCCGTCACGAAATCCAATTTCGTGTCCATAATTCACCCACTCATGAATTATGACGACCACAGATAATCTCACTAAACTATGCAAGTCGAGGTCATTGCATACGTATAATCCCTCCGTCACAGGCTATCCATATTATACTTGGGATATAGATAAGAACGTCAAATTCGTTCGGTATAAAATAGTCGACTTTCAATTTACGATCTCTAAATAACACTCAGAACTGATTTCCGAAGTTATACCACGGCCATGGATTTACTAGATCGCAAACACGTGTAGGATGCCTATGCCCTGTACATAGGACTGACGGATCCTCTCTTGATACGCACTGGATATCATGAGCATCGGTCTACACCCAACGAATAGGCGGAGGTCTGATCATGAATAGATCGGTGACGTGACTGCCATCAAAATATGGAGGATAACTTATATATCCCACTGTTGTATCTCAAGTCAAAGGACCACTATGCTCGCTCAACTCGAGAAGATTCATATTGACATTGGTGTACCATCTATTAAGAAATATTCATTGAGTCGTTCAGTGTTTATCAAATAAATACCTACATGTCTATATGAGTCTCCCGAGACTCATGGTTCATTGGGATAAACCAACGGACCAAGTCATGATATACGACATGTACTGGCCTCAGCGGATTTTACTAACCAACTCGTGTTAGTAAATATTGACCAGGAACTTTATTTAAGGATATACATCTTATAGTGTGCTTCCCAATGTCAATTATAAACAACGTTGTAATTGCGCACTACATTGTAAATATTAGGGTCTTTGTCTAATATACACGTATCACTAAACCAGATTTAGTTTCAATCTAATCGTAATTAGATATCTAATCGCAATTAGATCGAATATGTGTATAAATGACAAGAGGTTCTACCATTAAATAAGTAATATTATGGAAAACGAAATTGTTCGTATTTATGAATCCGACATAAATACGATCCGGATTGGCACTCTGAGCACAAACTCTAACAATTTCTCACGTTTTCTCTAGTTCCAATCCACGGTATCATATACACATCTCAATGTGTATCACATACCCATGGCCCTCAAAAGCTCACCTAGCACTCAAGGGGTAGCAACAACAAGTAAGCCCGCTATTAAAAATTAAGTCTGTCCAACAAACCCAATTGTTTTCCTTAACCAACATCATTCATAATTTGTAGAACCCAAGTTCTACAATAATATAACTCAGATGTTATATCAGTATTGTGCTATAGCTACTGAGTTGTCTATGTATTTAGAGATCAAATCCAAAAACTATGAGACAACCGCAAGCACTAAACTAATATTAAAACTTCTAATCTATAGGGTCACTATGCAACTTCATAAGTCAATACTTCATAAGTTGCAACCGATTCCACTAGTTTAGTAGAATCAACGGTGACACTCCCACTGCATATTTTCTGACTTTATATGACATAGACCATCTAATGTCATAATTATGATCAAAAACTAATCTGACCTTATGGTTGCAGACTAAATTCTCCATGAATAAGAAAATCGTTCTTAATATCTCCAAGATCATAAAGAACGTATTTGAAGATCCATCTTATGGTCTACAACATATCAAAATAACTCGTAACAATTACGATTAATTGAAATATTTAATCGTACATAATATAGTATTCATTACGCCATCATCATATGATGCATAATATTGACTAGACAATCTAATCAATCTCACTTTCGAAAAATGTATCATCATTTACGAAAGATAAATACTATATATATTATATATATATATATATTAAAAGACACGTTAACTGTCAAACAGTTATACTAACTGTCATACAGATAGTCTAATTGTGTCTTTATTAGATCATATCTAATACTCGACTAATGGGAATATCTCACAAGTCTCTTAGTTTTATATCGTATATAAAAATTTTATATCAAATATACAGATAATACTCCCACTGCTTACACAGAGAAAAGAAGACTTAAGTAAACGTTGTACCTTACAAACATCTCATTATTACTTTAATAATGATAATGTCGTTAGGATATATAATCTTAGAAAGAAATTTGTACGCTCCCACTGACCCTACTATCAAACATGTATTCTCTACACTTTGATAAAATCAGACAATCTGACTGATCAAAATTAGAGAACACGGATTTTGGAAAACTTATATGAGTCTACAATAGGCTCTGTAAGATAGTATATCAAACTGTGATCTTAGCAGAATACAAACTCTATGGCTATTTGTAGACAACAGAAACTGGCGACGACGCATGCTGTCCCGGGCTCGCGGCCCGGTGGGAGTACGGAGTAGCCCGCGGGGGACTAAACCGGAGAATAATGGAGTCGCCACCCGGTGTGAACCGGGAAAATGAGATTTAAGGCCGCACTCACCCCTCGCAAGGGAAGACCTCAAACCGTTTGGTTCGGAATGGTCCCTTACTTATGTTGTTTGTAATGAATGGATTTGTGCAATATTAACCAAGTCTACTCAACATTCGCATGCTTCAAAGGTAAGTTTTCATAACGGTAAACATGCAATATCATACATCAAACATGCTACACACATAGTAATCTAAACATACCTTAACTTAAGTTCCTCATACATAAAGTAAATAACTAAAACATGCTTAAAGTAAAACAACGTTCTAATGGTCTAATCATGCTCAAATACAAGTTGGATGCAATGAAGTACATGAATCCTTCAAGTGGTACGGGGCATTGTATCCCGAGTGCAGACCGCACTACCGTCCATTAGGAATCAGCTACGGAATTTACGTCCGGGTTTCCATCCAATATACCACAAGACAGAACACATATTCCATTCATCCGAAATCACATTACATACTAAGTCATTATTTCATGCGAACAAATTCCAAACAACATGCCAAACTAACTATTCAAGCTAAACACATGCTTTCTAATTCATTATTTCATGCGAATAAAAATAACAAATTAACTAAGAAATAAATGATGATAAATAAAATAGGTGCCCTCAGGTCTTACCTTTTAGTCGCTATCCGGGAGTGCGTTCCACGGTGCCGGAAGGGTTATCATCCCACTGTTCTCACTGATCCGTTGTTTCCGCTGTTTTGTCTGGGTTCGCCGTTTCTGCTGTTTTCACTATTTTCGACAGGTCCGCCGTTTTTACTGTTTTTGCTGTTTTCACTTGCGGTTTCCACTCGCTGTTTTCTCTGTTTCACTCGAGGTTTCTGCTCGCCGTTTTCACCGTTTCACTTGTTATTTTCACTCGTCATTTTCTTCCGCATTTTCTCTATTTTTACTCGCTGTTTTCAACTCAAATTATTTTCTCTCTCTTGAATTATTTTTGAGTCATTTTGGTCACGGTTTTGGGAGGATTTTGAGGGTAATTTTCTGGATTTATTCACTGTTTGGTGGCTGGTCAGGGCTATTACTTTTCATGGTTTACGTGTGCATGGTTGAAGCGTGAGCTGTGTGTGTGTGATATATGGCTTGTTCAAGGTCAGTTTGCGTGAAGTGGTGTGAAGCCGAGAAGATGGCCAGGGGCTGTTACTTTGCTTCCTTGGTGGCTGCCGTGAGTCTAGGGGGTTATGGCGTGATAGGTTTTTTTGGTTCACGTTTGTGGCTTAGGTTTCACGTGAAGGCTGATTTGGTCATACGTGCATGGCTGATCAAGGGGTGGTGAGGTGATGGTTTGTTGCCGAGAATTGCTTAGGGTGTGTGGGTTCTTTGTGGCTTATTCTCGACAGTAAGGTGATGGTTTGTCGCTTGGTGTGTGATGGTTCACGTGATGAGTGGCTAGGCATGGGTTCAGCGTATTTAGGGTTTTGTTTGACGAGGGTGTGATACATTTGATGACGGTAGAAATGGCAGTTGTTTGGTCAGGCGTGAGGTGAGTTGATCCAGTGCGTAAAGGGCTGCTGTGGGTTTATTTGTGGCAGTATGTATGCATGGTGAAGGGGTTGACTCGTGTGTAGGTGTGGTGGGCGCTTGGCTTGAGTTATGGGTGTTGTGGGCGCTTGGCAGTGATGCGTGATGGTCTGAGGCTGGTTTCACGGCATGGGCTCTGTGTATGGGTTCTGTGAAGTCGTGAAGATAGGGAGATACGTGAAGATGCTGATGATTTGAGTGATGATGGGGTCTTTATGTGTGCTGCTTATTTAGGGCTTATGGTGCGGTAGTTTTAGGGCTTCTTGGATATGCGGCAGTGAAGGCTGCCTCTCGGGCTGATCAACGTGAGTTGATCGTTGCTGTGTGGTGTCGTTGAGGATTAGTGAGTGGAGTGGTTTGCTAAGGGACGTGTGTATGGTGTCTCGGTTTTCGGCAGTGGCCAAGTGCAGTGGATGAAGGTGAGGCCGAGAGGATGAGTAAGGGTGAGCTCGGCCGTCGAGTGAGAAGAGTGTTTTGGTTCAGTTATTGTGTGAAGGAGCAGAGGGCATGGATTGGTGAATAGTCGTGAGTGTGGTGTTGTTTGGGTGCAGTTTAGGTGAGTCGCTAGTGAAGGTTGATGAAAATGGCCTGGGTTTTTCTGAGAGTGTCTTGGCGTCATTGCCTCTATCATGGTTTCATGGCAGTGACCTCATCAAGGAGGGCTGAATGATCCAGATCATGGAGATGATGGGCCGTGTGAATGTTAAGAAGATAATGGAGGAGATTCGGTGATGGGCTGGCTGGCGCATGCATGGGTGTTTGTATGGAGGGTGCAGGGAATAATGGTTGATTGTGATGGGTGAGAGAGAAATGGGTTGTGATTTGTTGTTTTGTGTTGGTTAAAGGTGACATGGGTTTCTTCATTTGTTATGGGCGTGTGACTTGAATGATGGAGTGAAGGGTGTGTGGGTGTGCTGGAAAGAGAGGGGTGATTTGGCTTTTTGTGTTGGTATTTGGCATGTGGGGCATGGAATTTGGTTTGTTTTGTGTTAGTGGGTTTTGTTGATTTGTTTTGAAAATAAATAAAAAAGAAATGGAGAGTGATGGCCGAATTTTGGTGTAAAAGGGGGAATTATTTTTGGTTTGTTAATTGTTATTTTATGTGTGTGAATGGAATGTGCGAAGGGTATATTTTAATTTTGTGTTTTAATTATTCGTTATTTATGTTAAAATTATCATTTAATTGGTTGGTAATTTTTAGTGGTTTAATTTAATTCAAATTAATTTAATTGGTTGGTGAATTTTAATTTGCATGGAAGTTGAAGGGTCACAAGCATGGAAAGTTAGAGAGAGCGAATACATGTGAGAAAGAGCGAGGATAAGGTTCCGAGCGAAGGATAATTCTGAAAAGGAAAAGGCGACGACGAACCCGAAGCAAAACAAGCGAATAAAATCCATCAAAAAGTCAATTCTTGACTTTGCACTTCCGGCGTCCGCTTCCCGCGACTCCTGCGACACAAAGGAGACTGCCTCCGTACAAGGTACCATCATCGGGACTTACCATGCAAAAATGCAATGCCTACAGTCGCCCCCACTTTGATGGGATTTGTTCAGTGTGTGCCAGTGACAATCCTATCAAAGTTCGTGCAATGCATTTTTACTTACCTGGCTCCCAGCTGCCACATGGTCTGCCTGCAGTGTTGAATTGAGTTGTGTTTGTGGGTCTTGTTTTCGTGGGTCTTGTTCCCATTTTGAGCTGAGGGTCTTGTTCCCTGAATTGTGTTGTGTTGTGTTGTGTTGTGTTGTGGGTCTTGTTCCCGTGGGTCTTGTCCCATTTTGAGCTGAGGGTCTTGTCCCCGATTTGAGTTGATATAAGGGTCTTCTTCCCTGAACGGTGGGTCTTCTTCCCGATTTGAGTTGATAAGGGTCTTCTTCCCTGAACTGTGGGTCTTGTTCCCGATTTGAGTTGAGATAAGGGTCTTCTTCCCTGAACTGTGGGTCTTGTTCCCGATTTGAGTTGAGATAGGGGTCTTCTTCCGATTTGAGTGAGATAAGGGTCTTCTTCCCGATTTGAGTTGAGATAAGGGTCTTCTTCCTTGAACTGTGGGTCTTGTTCCCGATTTGAGTTGAGATAAGGGTCTTCTTCCTGAACTGTGGGTCTTGTTCCCGATTTGAGTTGAGATAAGGGTCTTCTTCCCTGAACTGTGGGTCTTGTTCCCGATTTGAGTTGAAATAAGGGTCTTCTTCCCTGAACTGTGGGTCTTGTTCCCGATTTGAGTTGAGATAGGGGTCTTCTTCCCTGAACTGTGATGAATGTAGGCTTTATTCCTGAACTGAGCTGATGTGGGCCTCGCCCCCAGTATGCCATACCCGGCGGAACTGCTATTGATACTGATATTCTATTTCAACATGTTGTATTGCCTCTCACGAGATAATCTTGATAGTTAGATAGATTTACGCCCTCAACGAATGCTTTGCGTCGAAACCGAAGAACCTTCAAAGTACTCGACATACTCAAGTCCAATCATCTGAATGGGTGATCTGAGCTAGACTCCTAGTGTGTGTGCGCTAAGGCTCTTTCGCAGCTTGTTCCTTAAGTAGGCCAACTCGGTGATTTCGTTTCAGAGAATCGAACCAGTGGGTCTAACCAACCTGGATGTCTTAATCACATTTTGTGATTACTTCAGCATACTCAACATGATATGGTTTTCTTCATTTTGCTCTTGTCTCTTCCTTCTCATTTTCTTCTTTTTCCTTCTTTTTTTTTTCTCTTTTTTTTTCTTCTTTTTTTTTTCTCTGACACACCTACCCTATAAGGTAGCATTTCTCCTCATGGTGGTCCTAATACTCGCCCATGGGTAGCTTCACGCTTATCGGTTATAGGTGGCCTATTTTCTCTTTTTTTTTTTTTTTTTTTTTTTTGAGACTTTTTCTTGATTTCCAACCATATCATGTATCATAGCATCAGTAAACAAGTGTGGACACCCAAGCAAACGGTCATTCACTAATACATCTCTCTTCAACTAGTCACCTCGATAACTACTCAGGCTTCTACTGCTAGGATCCCGTAATCAAGTGCTCGTGAGTCTAACTGAGATCAATCCATTCAGAATACCGGAAGAGAGCGCGTCTCACACTTATTGTTTCTAGGGTTTCTCCCTACAGCATACAATGTCATCACCGGACATACGTCTATCTATCAAAGATTTCTCTCACTCATTTTTTCTTTTCTCTCTCTTTTTTTTTATCATTTTTTTTTCATTCATTCATTTTATTTATTTATTTATTTTTTTTTCACACTCATTTCAAAGAATTCTTCCTTTCTGCCGCTGACAATGTGGGCCTCGCCCCCAAGATCCATCCCCGAAACTCAAACTCAAATGGGCCTCAACCCGAGGATTCATCCCCGAAACTGATTCATTCCGGAAACTGATACTGAGTCATTCTTGAAACAAACACTGATTCATTCTTGAAATTGTATTGTTGCCGTTTCTGATTGGCTTGCCTTTGCCGCTTTCCTTTTTTTTTTTTTTTTTTTTTTCTTCATTAAAACCTGCGAATACAAAACAACAGAATAAAGACGTGTGCATGTAATGTGTACACATGCATGTGTAGAGATACTCCATGTTCTTGATGGGTTGGATCTTCATTGTGCTCCTTGGCGCCACATGTCTCTCGTCGCTCTCTGTTGGTTTTCTTCTGAAATCTGCAAAAACACAACACAAAACAAAGGATGCAAGTTACGTGTATGCATGTATGAATGGATGCGTTTCCTATCCCGCTGGGTTAGGTCTTCTACCGGTTCCCTTGGTGACTGCTCAGTCTTCTTTTCTTCAGGCAAAATGCAGCTTCAATCTGCTTACGTCGACCGACTTGGTGAATTCCTCATTTCCCAAATCTGGTAGTCTCATTGCCTTGTTTCCCAATCTTCTATCTTTTCTGCTTATTTCTTCTGAGAATTCTCCATGTTTCAGATACCTCTGAACATCGTGATACCAAGGCCTTCTGTCATCGGCTCCCACATCCGATATCTCTCATGTCTCATACACCTGTTTGCTTACAGCTGTCAACACAAATGATCTCATCACCAATTTCTTCGGATTTTCCCAAGCCACGGCTAGTGTCGCCAATGCATCTGCAATCTGATTTTCTTCGGTAAGTGTTGGAATCTGCAATCAGGGATAGTCTGTGCCAGACGTCTGAGGTAGAGAACTCGTACGGGTTCAATCATTCTTTCTTTATCTCCAATTCTCCTTGCATCTTCAATTTTTTCAAATATTTTTTACAACAGTGAACCCAAGCTGAGGGAGTTGTCTGTTTCTGATAGGAGCAATCTCTGAGGAAGTAGGCTTGATCCTTGAAGATTCTCCAACAGTCTTTTTCATTCTGGTTGCACAAGTCTCTGTCATTGGCTATACAGGGCACGGTCAAACTGGTCGCATCATTGTTCAGGACTTGTAACTGCTCAACAATCTCGGCTACCTTGGCTTCCAATCGATCTAGGCGAGATTCCCCATTGACTGACTCACTCATACTGGTTGATGGTCCCTTGATAAATCTTCTTTCTTTCCCAACCCAACGGGAGTCTATGATGGCTTTTAAGACACAAATGGTTAACATGATGCATGTATGCATGTAAGGTGTGCAATGCAAATAAACAAGCTCATAAAAGAATTTACACTAATTGGCCCGTTATCATTTTAAAGTATTCAATCACATCATTGCGCGGTGCAAACTTGTTCCAGTTTAAAAGGCCCAACATGTTTACACTTTGCGATAATATAACTAAATAACTTCAAATAATAAGAGGCCTAAACACAAAATAGCCCATTAGCATTTTAGAAGCTTTTGGCCTAATTGTCAAAGGACATGAACTTGTCCCTGTTTAAATGGCCCAACAAGTTCACATTTATTGACAAAAAGTCCAACTGAATCCAAATGATAATGGTAAAAAACACAAGCATAAATAAGTAATTTTTACTGGTCACAAAACTAAGGTTCATGTGTAAGTCCTAGGAATGTAAACAAAGGCCCTTATTGACAAAGGATTACCCACAACTAGGACTCCCCACTCAAGGGTTCAAACGACCGAGTGAGTGCACCTTATATGTCAACAAGTTAAGGTATGTGACTAACTGTCAAATGGACTTCCCGTTGTAGATTCCCCAGAGGGAAGGCGGAGCAAGGCTCACTGTGGATACCCAAGCCCCTTAGGCTCTTATCGCTTGGTGACAGGAATAAACAACGAGTCCTCCAAATTAGTCTATCACATGAGATGATTATCTAGATGCCTTCGCAGCTTTTCCTTATAAAAAGGTAGTGAGTGAAGGAAGACACCAACCATCCCCTAGGAAAATGATTATCTAGGTGTCTTCACAGCTTTTCCTTGTAAAAAGGTAGTGAGTGAAGGAAGACACCAAACATCACCTAGCCCTAACAATGCCTTTGATTAAATTCCTTAAACTTACAGTAAACATGGTTAATTAAAACACAAATCCAACCATTACAAGACATGTTTCAAGCCGATTCTCTATCCCCAGTGGAGTCGCTAGACTGTAGACAACAGAAACTGGACGACGCATGCTGTCCCGGGCTCGCGGCCCGGTTGGGAGTACGGAGTAGCCCGCGGGGGACTAAACGGAGAATAATGGAGTCGCCACCCGGTGTGAACCGGGAAAATGAGATTTAAGGCCGCACTCACCCCTCGCAAGGGAAGACCTCAAACCGTTTGGTTCGGAATGGTCCCTTACTTATGTTGTTTGTAATGAATGGATTTGTGCAATATTAACCAAGTCTACTCAACATTCGCATGCTTCAAAGGTAAGTTTTCATAACGGTAAACATGCAATATCATACATCAAACATGCTACACACATAGTAATCTAAACATACCTTAACTTAAGTTCCTCATACATAAAGTAAATAACTAAAACATGCTTAAAGTAAAACAACGTTCTAATGGTCTAATCATGCTCAAATACAAGTTGGATGCAATGAAGTACATGAATCCTTCAAGTGGTACGGGGCATTGTATCCCGAGTGCAGACCGCACTACCGTCCATTAGGAATCAGCTACGGAATTTACGTCCGGGTTTCCATCCAATATACCACAAGACAGAACACATATTCCATTCATCCGAAATCACATTACATACTAAGTCATTATTTCATGCGAACAAATTCCAAACAACATGCCAAACTAACTATTCAAGCTAAACACATGCTTTCTAATTCATTATTTCATGCGAATAAAAATAACAAATTAACTAAGAAATAAATGATGATAAATAAAATAGGTGCCCTCAGGTCTTACCTTTTAGTCGCTATCCGGGAGTGCGTTCCACGGTGCCGGAAGGGTTATCATCCCACTGTTCTCACTGATCCGTTGTTTCCGCGTTTTTTGTCTGGGTTCACCGTTCTGCTGCTGTTTTCACTATTTTCGACAGGTCCGCCGTTTTTACTGTTTTTGCTTGTTTTCACTTGCGGTTTCCACTCGCTGTTTTCTCTGTTTCACTCGAGGTTTCTGCTCGCCGTTTTCACCGTTTCACTTGTTATTTTCACTCGTCATTTTCTTCCGCATTTTTCTCTATTTTTACTCGCTGTTTTCAACTCAAATTATCGTTCTCTCTCTTGAATTATTTTTGAGTCATTTTGGTCACGGTTTTGGGAGGATTTTGAGGGTAATTTTCTGGATTTTATTCACTGTTTGGTGGCTGGTCAGGGCTATTACTTTTCATGGTTTACGTGTGCATGGTTGAAGCGTGAGCTGTGATATATGGCTTGTTCAAGGTCAGTTTGTGCGTGAAGTGGTGTGAAGCGAGCGAGAAGATGGCCAGGGGCTGTTACTTTGCTTCCTTGGTGGCTGCCGTTGTGAGTCTAGGGGGGGTTATGGCGTGATAGGTTTTTTGGTTCACGTTTGTGGCTTAGGTTTCACGTGAAGGCTGATTTGGTCATACGTGCATGGCTGATCAAGGGCGTGAGGTGAGGTGATGGTTTGTTGCCGAGAATTGCTTAGGGTGTGTGGGTTCTTGTGGCTTATTCTCGACAGTAAGGTGATGGTTTGTCGCTTGGTGTGATGGTTCACGTGATGAGTGGCTAGGCATGGGTTCAGCGTATTTTAGGGTTGTTTGACGAGGGTGTGATACATTTGATGACGGTTAGAGAATGGCAGTTGTTGGTCAGGCGTGAGGTGAGTTGATCCAGTGCGTAAAGGGCTGCTGTGGGTTTATTTGTGGCAGTATGTATGCATGGTGAAGGGGTTGACTCGTGTGTAGGTGTGGTGGGCGCTTGGCTTGAGTTATGGGTGTTGTGGGTGCTTGGCAGTGATGCGTGATGGTCTGAGGCTGGTTTCACGGCATGGGCTCTGTGGTATGGGTTCTGTGAAGTGTGTGAAGATAGGGAGATACGTGAAGATGCTGATGATTTGAGTGATGATGGGGTCTTTATGTGTGCTGCTTATTTAGGGCTTATGGTGCGGTAGTTTTAGGGCTTCTTGGATATGCGGCAGTGAAGGCTGCTCTACGGTGCCTCTCGCTGATCAACGGGTGAGTGATCGTTGCTTGTGGTGTGTGGTGTCGTTGAGGATTAGTGAGTGGAGTGGTTTGCTAAGGGACGTGTGTATGGTGTCTCGGTTTTCGGCAGTGGCCAAGTGCAGTGGATGAAGGTGAGGCCGAGAGGATGAGTAAGGGTGAGCTCGTCCGTCGAGTGAGAAGAGTGTTTTGGTTCAGTTATTGTGTGAAGGAGCAGAGGGCATGGATTGGTGAATAGTCGTGAGTGTGGTGTGTTGTTTGGGTGCAGTTTAGGTGAGTCGCTAGTGAAGGTTGATGAAAATGGCCTGGGTTTTTCTGAGAGTGTCTTGGCGTCCTTGCCTCTATCATGGTTTCATGGCAGTAGTGACCTCATCAAGGAGGGGAATGATCCAGATCATGGAGATGATGGGGGCGTGAATGTTAAGAAGATAATGGAGGAGAGGGAGATTCGGTGATGGGCTGGCTGGCGCATGCATGGGTGTTTGTATGGAGGGTGCAGGGAATAATGGTTGATTGTGGATGGGTGAGAAATGGGTTGTGATTTGTTGTTTTGTGTTTGGTTAAAGGTGACATGGGTTTCTTCATTTTTATGGGCGTGTGACTTGAATGATGGAGTGAAGGTGTGTGTGGTGTGCTGGAAAGAGAGGGGTGATTTGGCTTTTTGTGTTTGGTATTTGGCATGTGGGGCATGGAATTTGGTTTGTTTTGTGTTAGTGGGTTTTGTTGATTTGTTTTGAAAATAAAATAAAAAAGAAATGGAGAGTGATGGCCGAATTTTGGTGTAAAAGAGGGGGAATTATTTTTGGTTTGTTAATTGTTATTTTATGTGTGTGAATGGAATGTGCGAAGGAAGGGTATATTTTAATTTTGTGTTTTAATTATTCGTTATTTATGTTAAAATTATCATTTAATTGGTTGGTAATTTTTAGTGGTTTAATTTAATTCAAATTAATTTAATTGGTTGGTGAATTTTAATTTGCATGGAAGTTGAAGGGTCACAAGCATGGAAAGTTAGAGAGAGCGAATACATGTGAGAAAGAGCGAGGATAAGGTCCGAGCGAAGGATAATTCTGAAAAGGAAAAGGCGACGACGACGAACCCGAAGCAAAACAAGCGAATAAAATCCATCAAAAAGTCAATTCTTGACTTTGCCCTTCCGGCGTCCGCTTCCCGTGACTCCTGCGACACAAAGGAGACTGCCTCCGTACAAGGTACCATCATCGGGACTTACCATGCAAAAATGCAATGCCTACACTATTCTAGAATGAATTCTTCAAAAAAAAGAAATCATGACGGATCTCTCATTTGAAGAAATCACTCAAGAACGCCATTTTGCATTCTTTAGCCAAAATACATAGTTTAATATCAACATTAACAAACATATTTTTAATTGTTCAATTAGGCAACTTGAGACAAGTTTTCTCAGAATCTACAATAGATCACTGAGTATAACTTTTCTCACTGTCATACTATAACGGTCAAACCTTTATCAAGCTCACATTGCTTTTACTGCGCAAACAATTTGCACATTTTATGAAACTATTCATAACGAAAGCCTATAAAGTTCAAAACTTAATAGTAGTAAGCTACGAACAATCTTATATTTATGGTTCAATGCTAACTTTCGAAATCGATATCAAATATCGCTCCCACTATAAGTTATAGGATAATTTTCTTCGATAAGAAAACAACAGAATCATTAAGTATCACATACTTTTATAAATGATTCTGACATCTTATTAAACTTATACGGAAGATATCATAGAGTTTTCTTCGATAAGAAAACAACAGAATCATTAAGTATCAAATACTTTTGTAAATGATTCTGACATCCTATTAAACTTATACGGAAGATATCGTAGAGTCATTTCATCTAATTAATTATGTAGTTCCATTACAGTATATCACTCTCACATTTGACTTCAATAAGTCAAGTCTTTTCTACAATTGTCAACATCCGATGTTACACAACAAGTAATAAAATAATTTTATTACTCGGGATCGTAGAAAAGATATTCTATCAAATAGAATACAATATTCTATTAAATAGAATAAATTATAAACTTTTATTTGTACCTCCGAGGCGCAAGTACTTTCAATTATATAACAATTATACAAAAGAAAGTTTCGAATCTCAAACTTTTCAAGATTCGAATTTTCTACTTATACATATCATATATATAACTGTAGAAACTAATGGAACAGTAATTAAAAGGATGAATTAATGTAACTAGAGCATAACCCCAAGAGTATTGAAAACTAATTCGGTAACACTCAATATCAAATGAATCAAATCACATAAGATTCAATTTCTCCCACTGACCAATTCCATTACGATAGAATCGTAGAAGAATCATATTGAGTAAGAATCAAATTCATTAAATAACTTTAGAACTAATTTCCTTAAATTCATATGTTTGATCATGTCAAACATCTTTGAACAACTCAACAATGTCTCCCACTACTTTACGTAATACCGTAATCCCCAACGGAGAACGAGAATTCAATAATTAAATCGAATTCCATAGTGAGAGTAGGATCCCATGAATATATTTTGACTCACAGCTTTGGCACGGTCTCGCCTACGTATATTCATTAGGTAGACAACTCATTGCCAATCACTCACTTTGACTCCTGATTTTGGTCATGACCGTTTCTCGTTATGACAGCTTTGGCATGTTCACAATGAGGCGTATCAAGGCTTCACTTGCCAATGAAAAACTCAAGCTACCGGTGTAGTCCTGACAGCTTTGGCATGAATAAAATTCTATCAACTACACCCTCACTACTTTGGCACGATCTCAGATGCAGTCATAGAAAGTTACCCATAAACCGTATTGACAAGACGGACCAAGAAACATGCATCCAATACACGTTACTTAATAGCCTTATTTTAAGGGGTATTTTCCTCAAGGAAGCATTGCTCCACATCAAATGCAGAAATTTTAATCTAAATCATTTTCTAAACAATTCAATTCAACCATAGAAAACATAACTCAATTGAACCATTAAATTTATGTTACGTTTCCGTTAGTGTAGAACAGAAAAGTAAAGAAACATATAGATTGCATGCATGTGTGAACATTAAAATTGGATTACATATCATATGTCAAGCATGACTAATGTAAGGGATGAAGCATCAGACCTGCTCGGATATTATTTTTGTTGGGGTTTTGGGCAAAGGGCGCGGCGGAAGCGCTGTTCGGGCGAAAACTTAATTTTAAACTTTTTAAATTACTGAATAAATTATTCAATATCCAATATGAATAATTTATTCATATTTAACCTAAACATGTTTATTCCATATCAAATAACAACATAAACAACTAAAAAACGTCGCGAAACTTTTACGAAAATATTTTTCCATAAAATGGCATAAAACACATTTTTGACAGAACCGACCACCCAACACTTATGGGGACTTCCTAGGTCAGCCCCAATAGTGTTAAGGCATTTCATGGGCTTCCCAAACAGTGAAAAATTCACAGTTTGGGCAGCCGTCACCCGGTTGGCTCAAAAGCCACTCGGTAACGCCATTTTTCGCCGTTTTCGATTATTTCAACTCCGAAATAATTTCCGGCAATTGTTCCAACACCCAAAACAAATACAATACATTTATATGACATCGATTTCATCAACATATTCATTGTTTTTCCAGATCTGATCCAAAACACAAAAATGCCAATTTTCATGCTTTAAATCTAATTTTTAAGATTAATCCAATTAATCAAAACACCAACCAAAGTCACCACACATGAAGCACCCAAGAACAATTCTAGGCTTTACAAGAGTGGTCATAACACTCTAGAATGGAAACATATCATCTAATGATTAAATTAGGCAATAATTACACTAATTCCATCCAAATCAACTTCACACATGCATTATACTTCCATTTCCATCCTCCAAAACCAAAAGCCCCAAAAATATGAAAAGAAGAAACTGTAGATCTCAGTAGATCATCAAGAAACAAGAAACAAATTTTCCAAGCTTAGGGATTTGTAGAATTACCTTTAATCCTCAAATTACTTAGCCCTTTTTCTTGATTTTCTTCTTTCTCCATCTTAAATCATCAAAAATAATTTGAGAGCCTTTTTAGGGTATGTATTCAGCCATGGAGGAGTTGGAGAAGAAAATAAAAAAACATTTCCTTAAAAAATAGTCTTTGCCGACCTTAAAGAGTATTTTTGTCAAATTAAATATTTGATCCAATCAAATTACATTAAACTTTATATTAACAAATCATATTTGCACAAGTAAAGTTTAATTAAATCATGCCATGTGTCACCAATAATAATTCAATATTTTTCATAACAATTATGAAAAAGTTTATCAATTAATTATTCAAACATTTAACATTTAAATATTTAATTAATTAATTAATTAATTAAAATAAATATTATTATATATGTATTTTTATTTACATTAAATAACAAAAACATATATTCATGACATGTGTCAAAATCTCATTTGACAATTAATTAATGTGTATCTAATCAAATTATGTATCAAATACAAATAATTATTAAATTACCAAAATCCCATAATGCATGTGTTATTGTTTAACCGATTGAACGATTCGAATTAACTCATTTAATCCGATGAAGTATTATGAATAATCTGTATTATTCATAACGTGTTGCCCAAGTGCTCAACGAGTACACTTCATATTGTGAGACTCTCTAAGTTTAGGTTTATCCGTCACGAAATCCAATTTCGTGTCCATAATTCACCCACTAATAAATTATGACGACCACGGATAATCTCGCTAAACTATACAAGTCGAGGTCATTGCATACGTATAATCCCTCTGTCACAGGCTATCCATATTATACATGGGTTATAGATAAGAACGTCAAATCCGTTCGGTATAATATAGTCAACTTTAGATTTACGATCTCTAAATAACAATCAGAACTGATTTCTGAAGTTATACCACGGCCATGGATTTACAATATCGAAAACACGTGTAGGATGTTTATGCCTTGTACACATGACTGATAAATCCTCTCTTGATACGCACTGAATATCATGAGCATCAATCCACACCCAACGAACAGACGGAGGTCTGATTATGAATAGATCGGTGACGTGATTGCCATCAAAGTGTGGAGGATAACTCATATATCCCACTGTGGTATCTCAAGTCAAAGGACCATTATGCTCGTTCAACTCGAGTAGATTCCAATTGACGTTGGTGTACCATCTATTCGGAAATCTTCAGTGATTCGTTCAGTTTTTATCAAATAAACACCTACATGTCTATAAGATCGAGTCTCCCGAGACTCATGGTTCATTGGGATAAACCATCGAACCAAGTCATGATATACGACATGTATTGTCTCAGTGGATTTTACTAACCGACCCGTGTTAGTAAATATTGACCATGAACTTTATTTATGGATATACATCTTATAGTGCGCTTCCCAATGTCAATTACAAACAACGTTGTAATTACGCACTACATTGTAAATCCTATGGTTTTTATCTAATATACACGTATCACTAAACCAGATTTAGTTTCAATCTAATCATAATTAGATATCTAATCGTAATTAGATCGAATATGTGTATAAAAGACAAGAGGTGCTACCACTAAATAAGTACTATTATGGAAAATGGAATTGTTCGTATTTATGAATCGAACATAAATAAGATCCAGATTGGAACTCTGAGCACCAACCCTAACACAAAGAATACCTACAACCACAGAAAACTGGTGGTGGGGGGTTAGATCATTACACAATCTAAGTGAGTGGACGAAAAACTGAATAACTTATATAAAAACTTTCGGTTCAAAAATCAAAGTTCCATAAATATCTTTTATATGTAAACACTTTTCTGAAAACTTTATCTGAAATCTCTTTTATAAACTTAATCTTTCTGAAAACTGCTTTCTGAAAACTGTCTCTAAAATCTTATCTCTGAAAATTTTTTCTGAAAATCTGATATCCAAAAAGTCTTTTTCTGAAGATCTGATGTCTAAATACTGGTCTGTATCTGAAAAATTTGACGTATAAGGGCGTTAACGTATCGCCATCCCCTCATACGCCTAACTAGAGCCAGCGGTTGTAAATCCATGACTTTGGGGCGTTACATATCATCGTCCCCCAAAGCATGCCACTATTATCCTTTAAACTGGTGGTCTTGGGGCGTTATGTATCGCCGTCCCCCAAGCCACAACCAAGAACTGGAGGTGCGGATCTATGCTACCCTCCAAGCTCTGAAACTAGGGTCGAGGGGCGTTACGTATCGCCGTCCCCCTAGCCCTGAACTAGGATATGGGGGCGTTACGTATCGCCGTCCCCCCAGTCCTCTACATGTGCACATATTCTCTATCTGTCAATTCCAAACTGTATCAAGTTACATACTGGGGTGGGTTTTTCCCCTATGCCCCGAAAATCATAAAATCATGTTTTGAATCTCAAAACTGTATAAAATATTTTCTGAAAAGCATTTATTTTCTCAAATGAAACTCTGCATGAAATAACTATACTGGAAATCATCTATTGCCCTATAGGTAAAATATAAGTCTGAAACAAAATAACAGAATAAAAGTCAATTTAAAAGAAGAGTGTCCACTTACAGTTAGGAGGTCTGACTATTATTACCCGCTTACAGAGAAAACTTTAATTCGTGTGATGATCTTTAATGAATAAACTAGGTTAGAAATAGACTAAGAAATGCACTACAGATACAAGCTAAAATCTACTTATTCTAGTCGGCGCTATCACTCTGAGGGGATCGTACTATTAACATGATGTAATATGTACGTACAAGTTGATACAAGACTTATAGGGTAGCCTCTAACGCGTTCGGGTGAAACTGGAATGGTTTAAAACTGATTTGAGAATTTTTGATGTTCGCGTCGCGACGCAGGTCAGGGCGCGTCGTGACCTATACCGTCCAGAGGCACCCCCAAACTTTTCTATTACACGTCGCGACGTAAAAACTTTACGCGTCGCGATGCGCAATCAAACCAGAATCGTATCTAGAAAAATCCCAGGTCGCGTCGCGATGCGGAGCGTTCTGCATCACGACGTTAGGCCATAAATATGGTTTTTTAATTCAGCTTCTCAAACTCAATTGCCCAATATTTCCCCCAAACATTCCACTCAACAATTCACAATAATGAGTATCTAAACATCATCCATGTCATTCTCAACAATAATTCATATTCATTGTATATACTCAATTTAATTCATACTCAAATCTTACAAATTTGGGAAAATTCCACAATCGACAATTTCTTATTACTAAAACATATCCACATCAATTACTTAACTTAACCATATCCCTAATCCCTTAAATCATCAAAGCATCATTTTCCAAAACTTTGGGTTAAGTTTCTTTACCTCATTTTGTTGAATCTTCTCCATCCTTCATGGTTATCCCCTTCATTTCCCTTCTTGCTTGATGAATGGACATCACCCATTGCTCCTTCTTCTTCTTCTTCTTCTTTCTTCCTCTTCCTTTCTTCTTCTTCTTCTTCTTCCCCTCTCCCTCACGTTTTTCTTTCTCATTTTCTTCTTTCTTTCTCATTTTTTGAAACATGGAATAGTAACCTTCTTATATACTATAGCTCATTTGATATTTGGAAACTTGTGGAAAAGTGTAGAAATGTGGGGAAAATTTGGGATTATTCTTGATAGGTCCGCGGTACTATTCATCTAAAATTTTTATCTATATTTTTGACCTATTTCTGGTCCAAATTTGGAAACATATTCAACGTGGAAGTTGTAGATCTCGATCTCAGCTTTCCGACGATATAAATTTCATCAAAGTCGGAGTTGATATGTGAAAGTTATGGCCCAAATAACATAAGCTGTCCAGAATGGAACATCGTAGAATTTCGCATCGAATTTCGAAGAATTTATTGTTTATCCATAAAGCCGTTCTAAGAATGTAGGTATGCTCGAACATAATTTTATGTTGTGTAACTCTCATCCTACGGGGTAATCGTACTATAGTCAACAATTAATATAAACCACTGGTCGTTACATAGATGCACATAGATCATAGTTTCAAAGCTTATAGGGTAGCATAGATCTGCACCCCCAGTTCTAGTTCAGTGCCTTGGGGGACGGCAATACGTAACGCCTCAAGACCACAGTTTCAGGGACATTAGTGGCATGTTTTGGGGCACGGCGATACGTAACGCCTCAAAGTCATGGATTTGCATTTCTGGCTCTAGTTAGGCGTATGGGGGGACGACGATACGTAACGGCCCCATACGTCAGGTTTTTAGAGACAGATACCAGTTTTTAGGAACAATTTTCAGATACAGTTTTCAGAAAAGTTACAGAGAAAGGTTTTCTAGAAATAAAGTTTTTCAGAAAAAGCAGTTTATAAGAGATTTCCATAAAAGTAGGTTTTAGAAAAGTTTTCCAGAAAGAAAGAAGTTGTTTTCAGTTTATAAAAGAGACATTCAGAAAAGATAAGCTTTACGAAAGAGATTTCAGACAAGATTTTCATAAAAGAGTTCAGAGTTTTCAAACCAGAAAAGAGTTTTTCATATTAAGCTATTTCTGAACTTTGGTTTTAAAACCAAACATTTTCATAACAGTATTTCAGTTTTCATTTTTAAATCATCCACTCACTTAGATCGTTCAAACGATCTAACCCCCCCTCCCAGTGTTTTGTTTTACAGGTAGATTCCAGAGGACGAGCTCGATGGGACTGATACTGATCGCAGTCACTAGTGGGTTTAGTCCACCAAGTCAATTAAGAGAGAGAAAATGGTCAGCTAGAATCAGAAAGAAGTCATGTGTCAGTCAATGATGTTGTATCAGTTGTTGTATAAGTTTAAAAATGTATATATTTAAAGTTATAGAGCAGGTATTACTGAGTGTATAGTCATTAGCATTGATTTTACGTCTCTTGTTGTCGAGATTGGGCATCGGTCCCATACATAAGATTTTGATAGAGGAAAGAGTATTAGTAGTTCATTATTAGAAAGTCAGTGGCTCATGAGGATAATACGGCTTAATCCCTGCCGGTAGCATCTTTCGGACTGGAGATGTTACAACTTCTTACTTGAAATAGATGATCTACGATGAATGGTAATCTGTCTTTACCTCCATTAGAACTCTTCTGTCTTTACCTCCATTAGAACTCTTCTCCTAATCTAGTGATCATTAAAAGCCTTAACTTATCCTAACCTTGACAGACATCACTCTGTGTCATTATATGAATGAGAAAGAGTATAGAACTCTACATTGCTTGTTTTGAATTGCACAAAGTTTCAGTTGTCCCTTTTGAACCTAGATGTTGGGATCTCCAATCAACTAGGTTATGTTTCCACAGTGACATTTCTTAATTTATTAGCTTCAAGCCCATTCCCCTCTCTCAACTTGCTCTCCAGGTAAATCTTTAGTAAGTGGATCCGCTAAGTTTTTCTTTGATTTGACATAATCTATTGAAATTAAACCGCTTGAGAGCAATTATCTTATGGTATCATCTCTTCGATGTATATGTCGATACTTACCATTATACATTGTATTTTGGGCTCTCCTAATAGCCGATTAACTATCACAATGTATGCTTATAGCTGGCACTGGTTTTGGCCAATTTAGAATATCCTTTAGGAAATTTCGAAGTCATTCTGCTTCTTTCGTTGTTTTGTCTAATGCTATGAACTTAGATTCCATATATACCAGGCAATACACGTTTGCCCCGAGGATTTCCATGACACGACTGCACCACCAAGTGTGAAAATAAATCCACTCGTGGATTTGGAATCCACTGTATCAGATATTTAATTAGCATTGTTGTATCCCTATAGAACAATAGGATATCTTGTATAACGCAGACCATATTTTGAAGTTTCTCTCAGATACCTCAAAACTCTTACTATGGCTTTCTAGTGGTTATATCCTGGATTACTTGTATATCTACTAAGTCTGTTTACAACTTGAGCGATATCTGATCGTGTGTAATTTGTGAGATATATCAAACTTCTGATGATTCTCGAATGCTCTAATTGCGATACGTTTGAGCTGGTACTCTTTTATAAATGAAGAGTTATCTCTACAGTAGTTCTAGCCATATTTAGATCTCTTCTATTATATTTCTCAAGTATGTTCTCAACATAATGAGCCTCAGATAATATGTACCCCTTTGATATTCTAGAAATCTTAATTCCTAAGATCACATCTACTTTTGTTGGTCAATACTCTTGGTAGACTGAATCATCTTATTATTACTACAAATTATCAGCATATCGGCTATGTAGAAACACACAATGACGTATACTTTTGAGTTGATTTAGTGTATACACACTTATCACACTCATTCATTTTGAACCCACTTGACAATATTTCTTTGTCAAATTTTCATGTCATTGTTTAGGTGCTTGTTTTAATCCGTATAAGCATTTTACAAGTTTACACATCTTTTGTCCTTGTCCAGGAACATTGAAACCTTCTGGTTGTTCTATGTAAATTGCCTCATCCAATTCACCATTTAAGAATGTTGTCTTCATATCCATTTGATGTATTTCAATAAAAAAAAATATAGTTGTTATGGATATAAGCATTCTTATTGATGTGATACGGGTCACTGGTGAATAGGTATCAAAATAATCAATAAGTCTACAAAAGATCAATCACATAACGATCAACTGTATGATCTTGTATATGTGTTATACTAAGAGTCAACTTATTGTTATCTTAGACAGTAGTACTAAATAAAACAAGTCTTTGAATTTATGACTAAAGTTTCTTATGATAGGTGAATAAAGGAAAATTCCCATAGGATGATGGGGGTCCGGTGTAATCACTTAAATCTCTACCCACTTAGGCTCTTATCGTCTTGTTGATAGAATTTCCTTCATCATTTTCTCAATACAATATCTTAGACATTTAATCTTAGTGTTACACTTCAATTCACAAGTACAGTAATATTTCAAATATATGTGTATATAAATATAACTTCAAACAAGCTTGGATGGAATTACTTGTGTGTAATTACACTTTTAATTCTCAACCAAGTATGAAACAAACAATCAACAAATAATTTTCAACTTTATCACAATAAAAAACTAAGGTATGCTTGGATAATTGAATACCATAATATTAACTGAAACCTATACTACCAAGTTTATAAAATTTAGTTTTGATTTTAATAAGTTAACATTACTACTATATTATATAATGCCAATTCCATATCTATAACATGTATATCATACTATAATATAGATTAATTTAAGTCTATGTTATTATTATTATTATTATTATTATTATTATTATTATTATTATTATTATTTTCTTATTATTATTATTATATTATTTTATTATTATTATATATTATATATATATATATTATATATATATATCTATATTAAATCTAAAAATTCCAAGATAACTTGCGTTAGTGTCACATTCGTTCAGCCATTCTAACGAAACTTTTCAGTGAGTTCACGTTCGTGCAGCGTTTGAATATGCGTTCGAATGAAACTTTCTAGAGGAATTGCGTTTGAGTTGCGTTTGAAGATGTGTTCGAATGTTCCTTTCCATAAGACCAGCGTTCGAGTTGCGTTTGAAGACGCGTTCGAACGAAACTGCATAAAATATAATTTTTCCCTACGTGTTCGTCAGGCATTCGAACGTCCATGCGTATTTTTCATACACATAACACATTTTCTAGGAAGAAGACAATTAAATACATGCAAAAACATATTTAACAACACATAAAAAGTAATAAGTTCTTAAGATTATTGTTAGATACGTGTTATTTATTAATTTCAACATGCATGATTTGGTTTAATATTTCATTAACATGCAATCAATGAAATATAAATATGAAAACTTAGAAAAATCAGGAATTGTGTTAAAGAATATGATAATTTTAAAATCAAGCCATGTTGTCTCTATCCTTAAGAACTTATTAGCCCCGCCTCGGTGCTCTACGAATATTTTATAGCTAACGTACTCCCATTATTACTTGATTGTTTCTTGTAAAAGGGGCACTTCTTTCTCAAAAAACTTGAACAATAACAAACGGTGGAAACTCTCTTTATGAATTGACTCTCTAAATAATGTATATGTTATGAATGTTTTTGGATGATTCCAAGTGAACACAAGACCCCCCCCCCCCCCCCTTTTTTTTTTATAGGAATGTAAGGGTGCCTTTGTTGACACCATTTGGTTTAGGGTGTTACCCTCCTAAGGATTATACCCCTTTCTAATGCCTTATAAAGTCTAAGGACACATGCCTTCACTTTAAAGGACATGTTCATTCATCTTTGTGCCGTTTCCATAAGGTACTTCTTAAGAGACATGTATCTCCTGTATTTATATTATATATTAGAGAATTTCTTACAGATTTAGCCTATCAATTTCATAATAATCTCATTTGAATCCACTGTTGAATAGTACAAAAATTATAATAATAATCAATTAGATTGGATTTTATTATATGTTCGGTGGAATGTGTTATTTATCATTTTTTTTAGTATGCATTATTCAATCAAATTATTATCTAGCACACATGCAATCATGAATCAATTATAAATTCAAAAGTCTTAGGAAAATCCTGGAGAATATTGTAGATGAATTCAAATTATACCAAGTCGAGATTTACTTTGTCCTTAAGAACTTATTAGTCTCGCCTCAGTGCTCTACAGATCTCTTATGACTAACGTTCTTCTATGATACTTGGTTATTTCTTGATTAAGAGGCACTCTTTTGTATCAAGAGCAATAACCATGATCAATGGTGAAAACTCTCTTTTTATTATAAACTCTCTAATATGACTCTCTAATATGCCTAAGAGTTGTGTAAGAATTGAATATTAGAATGAATACCAAAGAACCTAAGGGACTTATTTATATACATGGAGGGTTGCTTTTAAAAGTATACATAAGGTATACATTCCTTTAAGGGTTATAACCCTCAAATGAACTCATTCAATCCTAAGAATTGTATCATTTCTCATTAAAGAACATATCCTTTCAATCCAAACGGTTGTGTCATATATCATTAAAGGATTATATCATTTCATTCCATATAAATATACACTTTATATTTAAAAAAAATTCCTACATTATAAATGAAATGTTGCAAGATAAATTTATTAGAAATAATAAATTTAAAAAAAAAAAAACATAGAAGAAAGATAGCGGAACCGATAATTAGGGACGCTGGTAAGATCTTTACGAACAAAAATATCTAAGGAACTGGAGAATCCTTGATTCCACGAGGTAAAAGCAAAAAGTGAAGGACCAAATTTAACTAAGCCATCAACGATACTATTATCTTCCCGAAAAATACATATGAATCGTACTTGCATATAGTTTAAAGATGAGTATTTTTCACCATTATCAAAATGGCAATGCGAATCAATTATTTGCTTCATTAAACATATTGACATGCATGCCCCTTTCCTCTGAGATCGTTATTATGAGGACATATAACTTCTTATGCATGTAAGGACCTGTTTACCAGTTTTGAGTCTTCAGCCATATTGAAATACAAAATGATAAAAGAAATACTAATCAATCAGAATGGAGTTGCATTATTTTCACATGTTTATAATATAAATATGATATTAAGGAGATTATCCCACATTTGCTGAGAATAGTTCTTGGCCTGAATTATATAAGACTTGAGTTAATTTCAAGTGTGACTTAGGTATATGGATTTTTATAAATGAGCCATGATCTTTTGGGTATTATAATTTAATTCTCTACTGTTTTTTAAATATAATTTGAATTCAGAAATCGTCTCCTGATCATTCACTCTTAAGCTTTTCAAATTCAGTAAACAGACTATGATTATTGGTGCTGGTCAGTCATTAACACCACTCCGCTGAGGTGACTTCTGTGACTATCCATTATGCCAATCAGCTTTGCAACTTTTTCTCTAATTTGAGACATTGGTTGAAAGTGTAGTCCAATCGGTTTCAACAATTCCAAAACTTTGTCATCAAAAGATTTGAGAAATATTTTCATTCAAGTCTTCCAATATGAGTAGTTCATACAATTAAGTAATGGTGGACGTGCCGTAGAACCGTCTTCACTATACATATCCATGCCTACAAAAACTCCCAAGATTTTCAAAGATATGTTAGTGAATATGCTCTTATACTAATAAAAGATCATGTTGTATGGGGTCGGAGTATATGTTGGAATTGGTGCATTGAGCACCAATCTGTATCGTATTTATGATCTGTTCATGGATACAAACAATCATTTTTTTTTCCATAATATTACTAATTTAATAGTATCACCTTAGTTTTTTTGTACATATTCGATCTAATTTAGTTTAAATCGAAACTAACTGAGGTTTAGTGATTTATATATTAAAAAAAGATCCAAAAATTATACAGTAGTCACATAGTTACAACGAGATTTGTAATTGACTGTGGAAGGTGTTACTACTTGTGGTATATTTTTAAATAAAGTTTCTGGTCGAAATTTGCTAACACGGGTCGGTAAGTAAAATCCATTGAGATCAGTACATGTTGTATATCGAGACTTGGTCCGATGTTTTATCTCAATGAACCATGAGTTTTGAGAGACTTGTACATACATGTAGGTGTTTACTTGATGAGCACTGAACGATTCACATGAAGTGTTCCTAATAGGTGGCACACCAATGTCAATAATCTTTCTGAGTCGAGTAGCATATCTGGTCCTTTAACTTGAGATACCAGTGTTGATGTATTAGTAATCCTTCATACTTTGACAATAGTCATGTCACCGATCTATCTAAACCAGACATTCGTCTGTTCGTTGGGTGTGAACCGATACTCATAATATCCTCTGATGTATCTAGAGAGGATACGTCAATCCCGTGTGCCGAATTTAGGCATCCACTTCGTGATCATTAAATTTTGGCCATGGTACATTCAAAAAATGATTTTCGAATATTGATTGAGAGATCATGAATATGTCGCGACACATATATGAATTGTACACTATGGAGATTTGACTTTTTCATCTATATCTCCGATACAATTCGAATAGCGTATAATGAATAAATTATATCATATGCCTAAACCTCAACTTGTATGGTTCAATGTAATTATTTGTGGTCCTTATAATTTGCAAGTGGGTAAATTATGGACACATAATGTGTTCCATGACAGATATGTCTAAACCTAAAGAGTCCTAATAATAAAGTATACTTGTAAAGTACTAGGACAATTAATTACAAATAATATGGATTATTAGTAACTTTATACATGTCAAAATATATTTATATCTAATGTGTATATGTATATCATACATAATTTGATTAGATACACATTAGAATTTGACACATGTCAATAAATTTAATTAATTAAAAGTTAATTAATTTTATAATTATGTATTAGAATATTCTTGGAATATTTCAAATTATAAGATAAACTTGAAACATGGCTAAATAATAACCACCGTGGATGTATGAGTGATCTTCCACACTTTGACAACAGTCACATAACTAGTCAATCTAGACCAGACCTTGTCACATTCCAAAATCAGGGTCATCGACTGTTAGGTAAATAAACAAAACAAAATTGATCCAAAGACCGGCCAAAATAGTCAAAAAGTCAAAATTATTCGAAATCATGCCCAGTGATTTTTAAAACATAAATAAACACAAAATAATTCTCACATTTTAAATGTGAACACCTGTCGAATTCCAAAAATACTTAAAATCACAATTCGATTAGGGTATGCATAATCTAGATGTTTAGACAGTCTGGAAACACAATCACAAGTCAAGAAAACTCTGTAACATATCAAAATTAGCTGTCGAAAAGAAAGAGCCATGTGAAGATGTTTCAATCTCCGAAAAATCGAATTACGCACTCTTATACTCCAAAATGATCCACATATGCCAAAATATCGAAAGCCTAATTCTAGTGAAAATCTAAATAAAAAAGAAAAAAATTAAATAGAATGTCATAATTAGGGGTGGCAATTTGAATAAGGATACGTTTATTCATTTGATTCGATTCGCTTTAAAGCGAATATGAGTTTGAAAAAATGGATTCGTTTAATAAATGGATCAATTTGATTCAATTCGTCTATTAAACGAATCGAATACGGATTTAAGTTCATTGATTCGTTTATTCGTTTAGGATTCATTTAATTATTTTCTTTTATTAGTTATTATTATTTTTTAAATTAAAATTCAAGAAGTTATTGCTAATTACCATAGAAAATTAATATTGTATATATATGGTGAGTCATTTTTAGTAAATCTATTAATTACGTATTTCATATGTATATACTTATGAAGAATTAATGTAAATAAATTATGATAATTTATGCTATTGAATAATATCATGACTAAACGAATATTCGTATTCGATTCGTTTAGTAAACGAATCAAATACAAATCATGATACTAGGATTCGTTTAGTAAACGAATTGAATATGAATTCATAATTTTTTAATTCGATATAAATTCTATTCGTTAATACGTTTTGCCACCCCTAGCCATAATAATGAGACTAATAATAGTTATAACATTACTTTTTATTCATTTACTTTTAGAGTCTTGCATGTTATTTTTTGGGCGCAGTAAACAATTTAAACTTCAAACATGAGAGTTATTTTTTGAATGACATGATATCAACAATGAATCATATAAAATTATATTATTATTTATTTAATTACTTTATATTATTTTATTGTTATATATTGCCAAGTTCATTAGTATTAAAAAAGATTGTTGCTCACCAGCTCTGAGCTCACCAATGTCATGCGCAATGGCTTGATTATATATATATATATATATAGGGTTGTTAATTCATGCTCAAATTGCCTATAGAGAGGCCGTTCCCTTATTCGGCGATAGGTAGGTATGATTCACAAAAATGTTGCTTTCTGAAATATTTTTTTTTGAAGATTAAAAATTTAATCGTTAAATTATCCGATCTAAATTTAAATAAAATATACAAAATTTTCAACTGTTATAAATTTTTATAAAGAATACATCCATGAATACTTACTCATGACCTAAAATATAAGCCACGCCAGATCAGTTACCAAAATAATACTAAACACGAATCAATCAGACGGCTGTGATGTTATTGGCAGCTGCTGACGGGAATCACGTGGTAGGCCCATTCTGCTAAACGGAACCATTTGATGAACATCAATGATATTTCCACAAATAAATT
Source organism: Zanthoxylum bungeanum (assembly GCA_019454045.1). NCBI lineage: Eukaryota > Viridiplantae > Streptophyta > Magnoliopsida > Sapindales > Rutaceae > Zanthoxylum > Zanthoxylum bungeanum. The sequence goes on from SKCR01038368.1 coordinate 158,011, forward strand.
GCACAAATAATAGAATAAAATCATTAAAAAATAATAATTTATAAGATAAATAATTTTACTCACCTATAAATATTATCATTTTTATTCATGAACTTCGGTTAAGGTGGGTTGGCCAATGAATTGAACTTTGAAAAATCCTCAATAATTTTAAATTTATTTATTTAAAGTTTTGATTTAATAAAATATAATAAAAATATCTATTCAAATTTATGAAATTATATATTTTTTAAAAATGTTAAAAACATTAATGGCATGTAAGCTCCGGCCAACCTTTGTATCAAGCACATCCTTCGCGGATTGCACGTGCCCCTTATAAAAAGCCTCATCGACGTCGAGTAATGTTTATAGTGTAAGATTTTTAGCTTCAGATCTGTTGGTCAAGAAACTTCAGTAGTAGGAGAAACTCAAAGAAATAGAAAAACAAGAAGCCTCTTCACAGAAATAGAGTGAGAGAATTCAAAGCTTAGAGTTCTAATGGGGGAGGTCTTGACAAAACCCATAATCCTGTTTACGATTTTATTTTTTCTCTGTCATTCTTTTATCGGGAACTTTGTACAGATATTAATTAGTTTTTAATCTGTTTGTTGCTTTTTTTTTTTTTTGTTATATAGGAGGAAAAGAAGCCACCGGCAGAGGAGAAGAAGCAAGAGGTAAAGAAAGAAGAAGCTGATGAGAAACCAGCTGAAGAAATGAAACCGGCACCGGAAGAATCAAAGGAAGCAAAAGAAGAACAAACTTCACCTCCACCACAAGAAATCGTTCTCAAAGTTTACATGCATTGTGAGGGTTGTGCTCGCAAGGTTCGCCGCTTCCTTAAAGGCTTTGAAGGTATATTTATTTTTATAAAAAATTTGAGTTTCATTTGGGTTTAGTTAATTACCCTCATTTGTTGTTGCTTATATGTTAATTTGGTTTTTCATTTTCTCCAGGAGTTGAAGATGTAATAACAGATTGCAAGACTCACAAGGTGATTGTGAAGGGAGAAAAAGCCGATCCCTTGAAGGTTTTGGACAGAGTTCAAAGGAAGAGCCATAGACAAGTTGAACTTCTGTCTCCAATCCCGAAACCACCGGTGGAGGAGCAGAAAAGGACTGAAGAGAAAGAACAGCCAAAGCCCGAAGAGAAGAAAGAAGAAGTAATAATCTTTTAACACTTTGTAATTAACCACAATCATGTCTAGTACTTTCACTGTGATTCATTTTTGTGTTATTGTGCAGCCTCAGGTGATCTCCGTGGTGTTAAAGGTTCACATGCATTGTGAGGCTTGCTCGCTGGAGATCAAGAAACAGATACTAAGAATGAAAGGTTTGTGCTTTCTGAATCTCCTTAAAAAAAGTTCATTTTTCTCTCACCAATCTTACAATACTAACCCAGTTTCTTACTTTATTATATATATTGATTGATTAATTAAGAATCTTTAATCTGGATCTATTTATCTGATATGACCCCATTTGGTCAACTTGAAGTCAACATGCTTTCATTAATTTCAATTTTACTTCAATTCATATCAAATCCCATCAATCCCAGATCAGGATTATTGTATAATATATAAGTTAGTTATATTAAAATATTTTGAAACTTTTCTAGGAGTAGAAGCAGCAGAACCAGATCTAAAGAGTTCACAGGTTACAGTAAAAGGTGTATTTGATCCACCAAAGCTAGTGCATTACGTGTACAAGAGAACCAGAAAACATGCGGTGATTGTGAAGCAAGAGCCGGAGAAGAAAGCAGAGAAAGGCAACGACGGTGCCGCCGTTGAAGAGAAGAAAGGAGGAGGAGGCGGTGGCGTCGATAGCAAAGGAAACAAAACAGCAGGAGAGGAAGAAAACAAAGAGAAGAAGGAAGGTGACAACAAGAAGAGTGATAGTGAAGCTAAACCAGAAGCAGCAGCAGAGGCGGCGGCAGCAGGAGCAATAGAAGAGAAAAAAGTGGTGGAAATCAAGAAAAATGAGTATTACTATTACCCACCAAGCTATTCTATGGAGTTGTATGCTTACCCTCCTCAGATCTTCAGTGATGAAAACCCTAATGCCTGTTCTGTAATGTAAAAATAAAAAATAAAAATAAAAATAAAAGAAAGAAACTTGGGAGGATCAAGGGCAAAATGGGAATATGGGAAAGAACTCTGTCCTGGTTTTCATGTGCCTTGTTTTTCTCTGTAGTTTTTGCTGCCATAAAAGTATAATCTGCAGATAAAAGCTGTAGAATTTTTGAGTCTTGTACTTTCTTCTTTTTAACCGTTAAATATTATATTATTCTAACCATCTTCATATATGTGTTTATATTAATATTGATTTATGTGTAGGATATTATTATTTTTTTAAAATCTAAAAAATGTGATTAATGAAAAATTAAATAATATAAGAATAGAAAGCGTTATTAAAGATTACATTATCACTTCTTAAAATTAGTACCTTATGAGGTGTTGTAAATTCTCTAAATAGATAGTATGGATAAAGGAGGGTCATGTCCCTTTAATAGTGCCTTATGGGAAATGCACAAATATATAGGGACATGTCCTCTAAAATTGGAAGTACACACATCTAGGCTCCAAAATGTATAAGGAAGAGGTATAACCCTTAGGAGGATTACACTCCAAACCAAAGGGTTTCCACAAATGCATCATTCCATGCCTATATAAAGGAGCCTTATGTTCATTCTAAAATATCAAGAAAATCATAAGTTTTCCATTGTCTAAGAGAGTCATTTTTAGAGTCAAGAGAGAGTTTTCATAATTCTTCCTTGTTCAAAATCTTGAGAAAATGAGTGCCCATTTTCCAAGAAGAATCCAAGTAATCTTGGGAGAACGTTAGCCAAAAAATCATCCGTAGAGCACCGAGGCAGGGCTAATAAGTTCTTAAGGATAGAGGCAACTCGACTTGGACCAAGTTGATTATTATCTTCTACATTTTCAGGTTTTTCTAAAATCTAATGGTTTATGTTAAATTTGGCATGTTAGTGTATATTTGATTTCATTGTTGTGTTCTGGTTTTGGAATGATTAAGATTAGTTTGCATGTTAATTTTCATTTAATGACACTTATTTGACCACAATCTTAAAAACTTATTACTTTAATTGTGTTGTTAAATGAAACTTTGCATGTGTTAATAGTCATTTTTCCTGGAAAATGTATTATGTGCATGAAAAATACGCAAGGGCGTCTGAACGCTCGATGAATGCGTAGGAAAAAATTCTTATTTTCGTAATCTTGTTCGAACGCGTCTTCAAACGCAACTCGAACGCAAGTCTTCTTCCAAAGAACGTTCGAACGTGTCTTCAAACGCAACATGAATGTGAACTCTCTGAAACACTTCGTTCGAACGCGTTTACGAACGCTACACGAACGTGAACTCACTGGAAAGTTTCATTCGAACGAAAAAACGAACGTAACACTAACGAAATTAATCCTGGAATTACTTTTAGATTAAAATAGACTTATATTAATTTATATTATCATAATGTTAACTTAGTAAAATCATATATTGTATTATGATAAACTTGGTAGTATAGATTTAAGTTAATATTAGGGTGTTCAATTATCACAAGCATACACATAGTGATAAAGTTGAAATCTAATTGTGTGTTGCATACATGATTGACAATTAAAAGTGTAATCTTACACAGGTAATTCCATCCAAGCTTGATTGATTTATACACATATACACATACAAATATGCACATATTTATTATTGTATTGTGAATTGAAGTGTAATACTAAGTTTGAATGTCTAATATATTCTATTGAGAAAGTGGTTAAAGGATATTCTGTCAACAATGCGATAAGAGCCTAAGTGGGCAGGGATTTAAGTGGTTACTCCGGACCCCCCGTCCTATGGGAATATTTCTTTATTCATTTATCATAAGAAACCTTAGTCGTAAATTCAAGGACTTGTGTTATTTGGTACTACTGTCCAATATAACAACGAGTGGATTCTTAGTATATCACTTAAACAAAAGCATTCGTTTGATCGTTGTGCAATTTATCTTTCGTAGACTTATTGATTACTGTTGGTTTTTCCAGTTACACATGACTAGCAAAAATATCATAGTACCGGTCACTCATAGAGAAAAACCGAAAAAATTTGGTGGAGCAAACTTTAAACAATGGCAGAGTAAAATATTTTTCTACCTGACAACGCTGTAGTTGGCTAAGTACCTCAAATATCCTCCAGGTCATATGGAGGGAGAAACGGAAAAAGCCAAACAACTGCGAGAAGAGACATGGTCGTCGGGCGACTTCTTATGCAGGAATTACCTCTTGGGAGGACTTGACAATACCCTGTATAATGTGTACCAAGACATGACTTCTGCGAAGATTCTCTGGGAATCTCTCGAGAAGAAATACAAAATCGAGGATGTCGGATAAAAAAAATTATCGTGGGTAAGTTCCTGGACTATAAGATGGTAGATTCAAGGACGGTTATGTCTCAGTTGAGTGAACTTCAGTTAATCATTTATGAAATATTAGATGAAGAAATGAAACTCCGCGAGACGTTTCAAGTTGCCATAATCATTGAAAAGTTACCTCCATCATGGAATGACTTCAGGAGCTATCTGAAACACAAAAAGAATCAAATGAGTCTTGAAGACCTTGGAGTTTAAATGAGGATCGAAGAGGACAACATGAAGTCCGAGAAGGCCGGCTACAAGGCTATGGAGTCTAAGGCCAACATCGTCGAAGGTGGAAATGGTAGCAAAAAGAGAAAGAACAGTGGAGCTAATTCTTCCAAAGCAAACAAGAAGTTCAAGGGGAAATGCTACATCTGTGGAAAAAGTGCTCACATGGCAAATGACTGCAGAAACAATAAATTTCAGAAAAAAAAAAAAAGTAAGAAAAAGAAAAATGAGGCCCATGTCACTGAGGATGAGTAGCTAACTGATGAGATCTCATAGATGAACCTCTCAGCAGTTATAACAGAAGCCAACTTGGTTGGAAATCTGAGAGAATGGTGGGTAGACACTAGGGCTACTCATCATATCTGTGCTGATAGCAAGATGTTTTCCTTGTATCAGATGTATCAGAAGGTCGATGGTGGCGATCATTTGACAATGGGAAACTCTTCTACCTCTAGAGTGGTTGGACAAGACACAGTGGTTCTGAAGATGACATCTGGGAAAGAGCTTACATTGAAGAATATTTTGCATGTTCCTGATATTCAGAAGAACTTGGTTTCGGGTTCACTTCTTAGCAAGAATGGTTTCAAGCTTGTGTTTATTTCTGATAAATTTGTATTGACCAAGAACGAGGTCTATTTAGGAAAAGGATACCTTACTGAGGGCCTTTTCAAGTACAATGTAATGACTTTCAATCGACACAGTGCTAATAGTAAAGCTACATATTCCGCTTATATTATTGAGTCACAAAATATATGGCATTGGTGGTTAGGATATGTTAATTATGATACAATGCGTAAATTAATTAACATGGACCTATACCTAAATTACACAATGATAACCAACATAAATGTGAGGCATGTATTGAAGCAAAAATGCATAGAGCATCATTTCATTCCATAGAACAAAGTTATGAACCTTTGGAACTTGTACACTCCGATGTGTGTGATATGAATATTGTGCAGACAAGAGGCAGTAAAAAGTACTTTGTCACTTTTATCTATGATAGCACAAGATTCTGTTATGTGTATTTTCTGAGGAGCAAAGATGAAGTTATTGAGAGCTTTATACACTATAAGAACGAAATTGAAAATCAACTTGACAAGAAAATCAAAAGAATCAGGAGTGATAGAGGAGGTGAATATGTGTCACTATTTGGTGAATATTGTTCCAATCATGGAATTATTCACAAAACTACTGCTCTTTATTCGCATCAACAAAATGGGATTGCTGAGTGTAAAAACTGAACGTTGAAGGAAATGATGAATGCCATGTTGATAAGCTATGGTTTACCCTAGAACTTGTGGGGGGAAACCTTGCTTTCCGCCAACTACGTTCTGAACAAGCTACCTCACAGAAGATTGGACAAGACACTATATAAATTATGAAAAGGTCACGTACCTTCCTATAAATATATGAAACTATGGGGGTGTCTTGCCAAATTAATGGTTCTTAAATCAAATAAGGTTAGATATGACCCAAAACTATTGATTGTATATTCATTGAATATGCTCACAACAGTAGTGCGTATCGATTCTTGGTACATAAGTCTGAAATTCCTGACATCAATCCAAATATGATAATTGAGTCTAGGAATGCGATATTCTTTGAAGAGACATTTCCTTGTAAGGAAAGACAAAGAATAGAGTTTCTCAAAAGAACTATTGATGCTGTTAAAGACAATGATCAAGTTGACCAAGAATCAGATCAACATAAAAAAATTGAGGAAATTGAACCTAGGCGTAGCAAAAGAACTAGAACATCTAATTCATTTGTGTTTGACAATTATGACCCATAGCATCACTATTTGTACAGAACATTGTGTTGTTGTACAAATTAACTATGTGACAAAGGAAATTGCTCTTTATCATTTGTAATTAGATTACCGGGATATATAAATGATAAAAGTCCATATGATCAGTTCCAGATTGATAAGATATGAGACAATATCAATCCATGAAGGTTTAATCATTAAAAACATCCCTAGTCGGAAGAATCGAGATTAGACATCGATAATGCGGAATAGACTAGTATTGCACTTGTGCGTGTTATGGGAGCATAACAACATAATTCTCATATATTTGGGTATTGGATTCTCATGCAAATGTAATATGAGGTTATGTTTACCGATGGTACGGAAACAGCTTCGCTCTGGATAGAGACCCTCGGAATTCCATTGGTAGTATGACTATGTGTCTATGGAAGTCCGAATCAGGGTAGGTGTATTTGGTCTCTTAACCTGAGACTTGCACCGCTAATACTTGCGACAATCAATATACTTTGGTTTTGGTCGTCCAGGGCTTTAACAGGTTCTGTGTACGCCTCTTCTGGGTATATTGAGAATCGTAGTGTATTATGTCAAGATAGAAGTATCACTTCAGTCATATGTAGATGATGGTCACGTATGATACGGAACTGGTGCTCTTATTTGCTGCAGCTATCGGGATAATATGACTAGGTCATGCTTATCCGATTATAGAGACTAGTACCAGAGATCCGATATGTGCTTCGTACGGGGCAGACACAATTCCAGCCCCATGCCTAGCACGTGACATCCGATACTGGATCGCAATACGCAATACTACGTATACTACGCCTGATATAGATTACATATTCCTTTAAGAATATTCTGGAGAATTAGGTAGGCATGATGCTTTGCTAGAAGCCAACCAAGTCTTGTAAATCAGTAAAAACGTAGTACTAGGTACGTACATGTTCGAATAGTCCGACGATCGGATTTACTGCCAACATATCCGGGGATCTCATGGGTCGCTTCCCGAAGATTCACCGATGACGTATGACTCACAATAATTAATCTAGGATTAATTAATAGAGAGAGAAAATTAATTTGGGATTAATTACGGAGATATTTTATCTGAGATAAAATACTATTTAAAGAGAGAGAACGATTAATTTGGAATTAATCAAAAAATAATATATTCGATATATTATACGAAATTAGATTTCGAAGCGAAATTAAAATTAGATTTTAATTCGAGCGAATGAGTTAATTTAGAATTAATTCGCTAGCGACGTGAATAGTAATTTTGCTAGGCATAATTATTTAATTAAATTTGATTTAATTACGTCGCAACAGAAATTCGTTAATTTGGAATTAGCGAACCCGAGCCCTGAAGTGTTTGCGGGCCCACTCACATTTTGAATCGAGTGGGGCCCACAAGTCACATCATGCGTCACATCACTAGTCAACTTTATCACTTTAATGTGATGGAAGTAGTTGGTTGATGGTTGAGTGTGGAACACACTAAAGTGATGGCTTGAAAGACATTTACCATTTTTTAACATTTTGGTATTTGACTTTCATTTTGACTTTCATCTCTCTCTCTCTCTCCCTTATTCGGCCAAGGAGCCCATTTTCTCTCTATTGCTTCTCTTTGCCGAGAACAACAATGATGAACAAGGAAATAATTTGTGGCAAATTTTTCCAAGATGCTAGCACATCCAAGGGGTCAAACAAATGTGATAGGGAAACCCATTCATAAGCATGGAATCCATTCTCAAAGCTTGGATCTTGAAGATCAAACATGGAGCACAAAAGAGGGGCATGGTCGAGAGCTTCAAGGAAGGAGCATAAATTTTTTTTGTGTTCTACGCATCGTAAATCCGATCAAAGTGAGTATTTCTGCAACTTTACTTTGTTGTATTCACATGTTTCATAGCTTAATTTGATCTTGGGATAACCTAGGTAACCTACAATTTGGACCCGATTTTCTGACATATTTGTTAGAAGATGAGCCTCAAAGCTATAAAGAAGCAATGTATTCATCGGAGACACCTTTGTGGAAAGAGGCTATTAATAGTGAGATTGATTCTATCCTACAAAACCATACTTGGGAGTTGGTTGATCTTCCTCCAGGTTGTAAGCCACTGGGCTACAAATGGATTTTCAAACGGAAGATGAAATCGGATGGATCAATAAATAAGTACAAGGCAAGAATTGTCATAAAAGGTTATAGATAAAAGAGGCCTTGATTACTTTGATACTTCTCACCAGTGACTCGTATCACGTCAATAAGAATGCTCATAGCCATAGCAGCTATATTTGGTCTTGAAATACATCAAATGGATGTGAAGACGACGTTCTTATATGAAGAACTGGATGAAGAGATTTACATGGAACAACTAGAAGGTTTCAATGTTCCTGGACAAGAACAGAAGGTGTGCAAACTTGTAAAATCCTTATACAGATTAAAACAAGGACCTAAATAATGACATGAAAAATTTGACAAAGATATGTTGTCAAATGGGTTCAAAACCAATAAGTGTGATAAGTGTGTATGCATCAAATCAACTCAAAAAGGATATGTCATTGTATGTCTCTACGTAGATGATATGCTGAAAATTGGTAGTAATCATGAGATGATCCAGTCTACCAAGAAAGTATTGACCAACAAATTTGATATGAAAGATTTAGGAGTAGTTGATGTGATCTTAGGAATTAAGATTTCCAAAACATCAGAGGGATATATATTATCTCAGACTCACTACATTGAGAAGATACTTGAGAAATATAATAAAGAGAATCTAAATGTGGCTAGAACTCCTGTAGACCTAACTCTTCATTTATCAAAGAATACTGGCTCAAGCGTATCGCAATTAGAGTATTCGAGAATCACCGAAACTTTGATGTATCTCACAAATTGCACACGACCTGATATCGCTCAAGCTATAAATAAGCTTAATATATATACGAGCAATCCATGACACAACCACTGGAAAGCCATAGTAAGAGTTTTGAGGTATCTGAGAGAAACTCAAAAATATGGTCTGCATTATACGAGATATCCAGCTGTTCTAGAGGGATATAGCGATGCTAACTGGATATCAGATACAGTGGATTCCAAATCTACGAGTGGATTTATTTTCACACTTGGTGGTGCAGCGATATCATGGAAATCCTCGAGGCAAATATGTATTCCCGGTCTACTATGGAATCAAAATTCATAGCATTAGACAAAACAGCGGAAGAAGCGGAATGGCTTCGAAATTTCCTAGAGGATATTCCAAATTGGCCCAAACCAGTGCCAGTGATAAGTATACATTGTGATAGTCAATCGGCTATTGGGAGAGCCCAAAATACAATGTATAATGGTAAGTCTCAACACATATGTCACATATATAATATTATATGACAACTGCTTTCAAGTGGCATAATTTCGATAGATTATGTCAAATCGAAGGAAAACCTAGCGGATCCATTTACTAAAGGTTTACCTAGAGAGAGTTGAGAAGTCATCGAGGGGAATGAGCTTGAAGCCTATAGATTAAGTATTGTCTCTGTGGAAACTCAACCTACTTGATTGGAGATCCCAAAATCTAAGTTCAAAAGGGACAACATAAATTTTGTGCAATTAAAAACAAGCACTGTAGAGTTTTATACTTTTTCCCATTCCTGTAATGACGCGGAGTGCTTCATGTCATGGTTAGGATAAGCTAAAGACTTTTAATGGTCACTATATTAGGAGAAGAGTCCTAATGGAGGTTAAGGCATATTACAGCTTTATAATAGATCACATATTTCAAGTTAGAAGTGAGGCCGCTTCCATGGGACTTTTACAGGCTGAACTCCCTAAAGTGTTTGATGAATCCAGGACCAATGTTCATAGCCGAAAAGAACACATCCGTAGACAGGAAATGGTCGAAGTGAAGCCGTGTGTTGGCAATTGTCTTGGTTTACACCAACGGCAGAATAGTTCAAGACTATGGGTCATTGGTTTGCCAAGTAAATCCGATTGTCATTCACTAGGAAATGTTCAAGGCGAAAGCTACCTATTTCGATGCAGCTTTATTTCACGAAACTCTCTTAAGTGTCTGCATGAATATTTAGAAAATTGTGGGGGATTGTTGTAAATTCTCTAAATATATAGTATGGATGAAGGAGGGTCATGTCCATTGAGTAGTTCCCTATGGGAAAGGCACAAACATGTAGAGACATGTCCTATAAAATTGAAATAACACACCTATAGGCTCCAAAAGGTAGAAGGAAGGGGTATAACCCTTATGAGGGTTACACCCCAAACCAAAGAGTACCCTCAAAGGCACTCTTCCATGCCTATATAAAGGAGCCTTATGTTCATTCTAAAATATCAAGAAAATCATAAGTTTTCCATTGTCTAAGAGAGTCATTTTTAGAGTCAAGAGAGAGTTTCCACCATTCTTCCTTGTTCAAGATCTTGAGAAAGGAGTGTCCATTTTTCAAGAAGAATCCAAGTAATCCTGGGAGAACGTTAGCCACAAAACCATCCGTAGAGCACCGAGGCGGGGCTAATAAGTTCTTAAGGATAGAGGCAACTCGACTTGGACCGTGTTGATTATCATTTTCTACATTTCCAAGGTTTATGTTAAATTTGACATATTAGTGTATATTTGATTTCATTGTTGTATTCTGGTTTGGAATGATTAAAATTAATTTACATATTAATGTTCGTTTAATGACACTTATTTGACCACATGAGGTACTCTCTCAATTCATAGGATGCTTTGTGTATTATATTATTTAGTATTTTTTTTTTCCGGTGGAAGGTCATCAATCCAACTGTAAGATGAAATGAAGGGAATTTGACCTAAAGATTCCATGTTCATGTAGCACTTCCATTGGTTCCGCATCATTCAAGGAAAAATATATTATTATTATTTTTAATTTTTTTGTGCAGCTGATTCAGTTTTGGTGGGACACATCTATGACATGGGTTAATTAGGTGAATTTATAATTGGATGATGAGTTGTATATAATAGGGTCCATTTATCACCTGACCCTGAGTGAAAAAGAAAGGCTAGTAAGGTTATTAGTTTAAAAAAAATTCCTCTAATATTTTTTTTTAATGTTTTTGGAATCAAGTTTCTTTAGTAGGATGCATTTTGAAAATCAATAAAGTAGTTTAAAAATAGTGTTATAATACAGTGAAAAAGCACCAATCAACAATCTCTAACTATTTAAGCAATTTTTAGAAACTGTAAGAAAATCAATTTTGTTATTGTGATGACACCGAGGCCTTGGGCTGGTGGTGTCCTCAAATTGTTGAGGGCACCAGTTTAGTCCCTTCATGGGAGCACTTAACAAAAATCATCTCTCACAGATGTGGATTGGTTTGTTAGTTGCGTTTTTTTTTTTTACTTATATAATTTTAAAAAATTTGTATTACGGTCTAATATTTCTCACTTTTGTCACAGGATCTCTATACAACTGCCCAAGACGATAGATGAGGATTGATTGTTTATTGAGATTTCTGGAGGGGAAATGAAGAAGCGTGTCTACGGTCTGGGCACTCAGTATGCACCTAAGGATAGTTCATTATCTTTTACTGCCTCGGTTTCACATGCGGAAATGTATGAAGAAATTACTACGCTAAGACAACAGCCGCGATGGCAGCAGGAGTAGATGTGGCAAAAACAGGAGCAAATACATGAGAAAATACGGAAGCAGCAGGAGCATATGCAACAGAAGATACAAGAGTAGGTTGAACTAGCCCTTCAATTGATGCAACAGAAGATGTAGTTGCCTCCTGATGGTCCTCCTCCTACTGTATAGTACATTTTGTTTAATGTAATACAGTACATTAATGTAACATTATTATTTTATGTTTATTATTATATATTTTTTTTTATTAATTTTTTTAATAATAATTTATAATATTAAATTTTAATTGAAAAAATAAAAAAATAATTTAATAGAAAAAATCAAATAAAAAAATAAAATACAATATAATTACCGACTGACTATTCGGTTGGTAATTATATTACAATGTGTAATTTTTACCAACGACACTATACGGTCGGTAATTTCAAGGAATTACAGACCGTTATTTTAGTTGGTAAAATATTTTTTTATCGACCGTATATTATGTCGGTCGATAATATTTTAAGTTATTGTCGACCAAAATTTATTTATTTAACGACCGATTATTTCTCATTTTCTGTCAATAATTTTTACTGACAATAAATTTATTTGGTCAGTAATCGATCGATAAACCACCTACGAAAATATATTCGGTCAGTATTTTGATTCCGACGAGATATTTACCGACATAATATTATGGTCGATAATCGGTCAGTAATATATCATTCTGACCGAAATATATTATTTACAGACCAAATTATCGATCGGTAAATAGTTGTTTTCTTGTAGTGCAATATGAGAGCAAACAAAGCTTCATGGAGCTTGGATTTGGATTAGAGATTGAAGATCAAAGATTAAAGCTTGGAGCTGGTATAAGTTGATTGCATCTGCTTTCCACCTTTCGGTGGAAAGCATTTGTAAGATTTTCTTGCAAATTGAATAAATTATCATAAGAGGTGTTGAGGTGCTCATCATCTCATTTTTCTCAGCAAATTTCCATAGGTCTCTCTGAGACTTTTTGGGATGAACTATTGTGTGTATTATTTTATTTTGTAATTTATTTTTCTTTTATTAATAAAATTATGAGTGTTTTTATTTATATCTTGTTCTAGTAATTTTTATCATGTTGGGGTAAATGGTGAAGCTAGTGGCATGAAAATATATGTAGTTTTTATTTATATTATATTTTATAAATTGTGATAATTTTTCAAATAAAATTCATATTTTTTTCAATTTATTTAGGACTCTTAACTAGCTGTAGACAGTCACCGATTAACACAGTTAATACTTTAATCCCATAAATGAGAGAACATGGACCATTAAAGATCTTGATTAATTATAGACAATACGGTTCCACATATATGGCTGGTTTTATATATTTGGCATAATTGAGTACCCTCACAGGACTTGTTATAGACAAATATTATCATCGCATTTATGTCTGGTTTTATATGTTTTGGCATACTTAGTACCTTGGCAGGACTAATTATCGACAGGACGAATTACATATGTTGACATAATTAATACATGATAATTATGAAATAAATTGATTGGGAAATAATTATAATTTATATTTTATAAAAAATAAAAATTATTTTATATTTGAAATATCAAGAGTGGATCCTCTAACCCTAGTATTTTATTTTATTATTTTATTAATTGAATTATTATTTTATCCAATTAAATTTATTCCATGTGAATCGATCCCGGACTTACCGGGTTATTTTATTACTTCGAGATTCTTATACTTGGGAGTAAAGAACCATTTTTTAAGCGTGTCATGTTTTTGGCGCCGTTACCGGGAATAAAATTTAATATATAGAGTAATAATTTAGCATTATTGTATTTTTTTCACTTTTGTGTTGTTTTGTGTGTTTTTTTTTTTAAAAAAATCTTTTATATTTTTTGTTGTTTTGTGTATTTTGTATATAAAAAAATCATCACTTTGCTAAATTATAGTCTCGGGAATCTGACTTTATAAGACCCTGCTTGTCGATTTATAAGAAAATTGGATGGGAAGCATATCCTCGACCCATAGAGGGCGTTCAAGCCGTTACTTGACGTAAAATCAGAGGAAGATGTGAGCCACAATCACAACTACTTTTCAATTTACTATTTTTATTTTTTTAGCTATAACATTTCTTTTTAGTAGCAGTGTTGTAGATTCAATTGTCAATACCATACGAATCATGTGATGTCTTCTAAACTCTACTTCTTTTTATTCAGACATTACGAAACATGTCTCAATTGATGGAGTTGGTGCTTAGAGTGCCAATCCAAATTGTACATTATATTATTTATTAATAAAATCGCTATATTTTCATTTCATACCTTCTTAATGGTATTGTCATTATGCGTATTAGAAAGATGTATAGATATGTTAAGAATGACATCGACCTTAGAATAGTTTTGACACTAGGTGTAAACTATTCTTAAAGTAAATATTTCTAGTCGTTGGTTTTGGAATACGGTCGAATTCCTATAACCTAGAAGACTAGCACATGTCGTTTATCGGAATTGGAGTTCCAATAGTTTAACCCGATGTACCATGAGTTTTGGAAACTCGTATAGACATGTGGGTATTCGTTGAAGAGAATATTGAATGACTCATAGGTATTCCTAATAGTTGGAAGTACACACCACCGTCAATAAGAATCTCCTCCAGTCGAGTGGCATATGTAATCCTTTGACTATAGGATAACATTGATTTTGTGTGAGATCCTCTACACTTTGATGTCATGTATGTCAGAAACCTTTCATGGTATGGCCTCTAGATATTCGTTGGGTGTGGACCGAGGCACTCAGTAATCAAGTGTGAAGCAAGATAGGATCCATCGGCCCGAATGTGTACTATAAGGAGTTTAGGTATCCATGTTAGTAAAGTCATGATTCTTAAATCTTTGTCCAAAGTCTATCACCTAGGGTGGATGAAGAATCGTGGATATGTCGACATGAGATGTGCACCTCAGAAACTTGACGGTATATTCTATGTTTCCTAAGCACAACTCAGGTAGCCTACGACGGTGGGATTGTTAGACATATGTGATGACCCCGACTTGTATAGTTCAAAAAGGTCGTTCGTGTTCTTCGTGAATTTGGAAGTGGCCGAATTGCGTACATATTAGCTAGGCTTATACGAAAAAACATGTATGAACTTAGAGAGTCCCGATATGAAGTGTACTCGTTGAGCACTTGGGTAGTCGATTATTTTTTATAAAAGATAATATTCGATATTATAATTATCAACTAAGATAATCAAGTGTTAGTGGATAACATTGATTATTTACTTCGACCTAATTGGATTAATTCAATAATTACACAATGACTTAATTGTAAAATCATAATTATCTCTACCATTTGAGGATATTATGGTAATTATAAGTATGTAATAATATGTGGGTTTGGCTTGATTTAATTGAATTAAATCAAAGTGGCAAACATTGAACTAATCCATTTCCTAATCCTTGGCTTGATTTAATTGGATTAAATTAAAGTGGGAGACAATGGAGATTAATCACACTAATTATACATATTTGGAAAAATTAGATTAAGTCCACTTAAAAGTTGATTACAACTTTTATTAATTAAAAATTGCCTAACTTTTGCTATAAATAGCAAGCTTTATGAAGTTTTTAATTACAAGTACAAGTACAAATACAAGAAATTTTTTAGAGAAATTAGTCCAAGTTAGAGAAGTGTTTAGAGAAGCTTGTGAGGTCTCTACAATATTTCATCTAGGAGAAATCAAGATTGGATCTTGAAGTGAAGTTTGGTAGCATTGGAAATCAAAATTGGATCTTGAAGTCAAGCTTACACACCTTGGAGGTTCTCCAACTATTTCAACAAAGAAGAAGTAGATTGGATCTTGCATCAAGCTTGTTAGGTAAGTTTGAACTTCTTTTAAGTTATGAATTATGTATTAGATGCCTGATCACATCGCTTAATGTTGAAATAAGGCTAATAAATTGTGTTAGGATGCTTTGGAAGTATAAACACAATATGCTTGTAATTGGGTCAAAATATTTATGTTACACATAAACATAATTTAGAGTTTGGAACTCTTGATTAAAGCTTAGAGTTATGGCTACCATTCTAGAATCACTTGACCACCTTTGGGTGACCTATAATTGTTCACGAGATATTTCTTATTAGGATTCTAATCTGGTTTGTGTATTGGATTCAAAATTTACGCAAATGTGTATTTAGAATAAATTTATATTTTTGTAAAAATATTTTATATTTTGAAAAACTTGATTTTTATTCTATAACATGTGTTGATGTTGGTTTTGATATTAAAAATTAATTTTGGGTGTTTTTGAAGTGTTTAGGGAAGACCGTAAGAAATTAGGGTAAAAGACCCTAATTCCTTAAGCTCACTGGAAAATGAGCTGAAGGAATTGATTTAAAAAAAAAAGGCTTGCACGCACTGTGCGCGCACAGTGCGCGCTTGCTCGTTTTTGAGTTTCTGGACTTCGATTTAATCCCGGTTTTTTCCTATACACTCGTAATGGAATATAGTATTTCATTAAATTATTTAAAATTACAATCACACTTGATATCTACAGGTAAGACCCATTTCCGTTGCGCGGGATACCAATCCGACCCTAGGGGTTCCACAACTGCCCCAACATCAATTTGGTTGGGAGATGGGATAGTTGACTAGAATATTTTTTGTTTAAAAAAAATTATTTTATTTTGTGTGTAAAAGAATAAAGAAATAAAAAATAATTTTTATTTTTAATGTAATTTGTAACAAGTTATTTTTGTTTCTTTACTTTGGAATCATTTAAATTTTTTATTTCTCTATGAAATTATTTAAATTTGATTTTCACATGCTCATTTGACAAGTATTTTCAACATACATGGTAATATATGATCATAAGTTGAAAGTGAAAATTTTATAATATTCAGTTCTCTAGTTTGTTGGAGGCAATACCTAAAAGCAATGGAGTTTGTGTTTTTTATTTAAAAAAGGCAAATAAAAAAAAACTAACCAAGCTTCTACTTAGAAACCGAACATCTTACCTCAGCAAGTATTAATTGTTTGCGTAAAACGGTAGAGCTTGAGTTTAAAAAAAAAAGAGAAAAAAAGGAAAAAAAAATGTGTGTGAATAAGTTTGATTTCGTAGCTTCTCTAACTCGAGCAACTAAGTCTGTATGGGTGTTTTAACACTTAATGCCCTAAGGCCAATTGGTCTGAGTGTCACTGGCCCAAAGCTCATTACATGGGTTAAAGAGAAAACTT
The DNA here is from genome assembly GCA_019454045.1 of Zanthoxylum bungeanum. Taxonomy (NCBI): domain Eukaryota; kingdom Viridiplantae; phylum Streptophyta; class Magnoliopsida; order Sapindales; family Rutaceae; genus Zanthoxylum; species Zanthoxylum bungeanum. The sequence continues at coordinate 175,227 of SKCR01038368.1, forward strand.
AAGAAAATCAGACACTTCTTCTTTTTAACATCTGAGATTCGAACAATTAAGTCTATAGGGGTGTCTTAACACCTAGTGCCCTAAAGCCAACTGGTTTGGGAGTCACTAGCCCAAAGATCGTTACAAGGATTAATGATGTATTATTAAAAAACAACAATTATTTTTATATATAAATAAATTGTCACTGCCAAAAGGTGTGAATTCTGATATAACTTTATGACAAAATTATTACTCTCTTTTCAACAAGAACTGTGAATATTATGGGCACAATGAATTGATTTATACTTTATTTTATGTGTGCATGGAAGAAGGGTAAAAAGTATAGGAGAATTTGCTTCTTTGATAATTTAGAAAGAAATAAAACAATTATTAATTTGAATAAGAATTTTTAGTTTTCACTTAAATTACTAGGGACTAGTAATAAGCTGGTTAGGGAGTGTGATGAACACTAAAAAGTGAACATTTATTAAAAGAATAATTAATCATTTTACACTTGTAGTTTCGTTAATCCCATTAATTTAGCACATTTGTGAAATAAAAATTAAATTTATGTTTTATATATTTTTATTGTAATTTTTATTTATTGTGTAGGTTAAATACTACTTCGGATGCTCAACAGGAAAATGGACATGAAATCTGTATTCCAAGACCTAGAAACCTAAAAGAGTGTGACGACTAGATTCAAATCGAACTTGGAAAATATTCATTGTGTTTAGATTGTCAACAAAATGAGCTTATGATGTATTTAACTATACATGTATTTTATATAAATATATAAAATAAAACAAAAAAAAAGCAAAAAAAAAAGAATAAAAACAAATAAGAACTGACAAAATAGCAAAAAAAAATAAAATAATAAGTTGATTGCATTTGCTTTCCACCTTTCGGTGGAAAGCATTTACAAGATTTTCTTGAAAATTGAATAAATTATCATAAGAGGTGTTGAGCACCTCTATAAATAGATGTGCTCAACATCTCATTTTCCTCACAATATTTCCATAGGTCTCTCTGAGACTTAAAGCGATGGGTTCTTGTGTGTATTTTTTTATTTTGTAATTTATTTTTCTTTTTTAATAAAATTATGAGTGTTTTTATTGATATTTTATTCTGCTAATTTTTATCATGCTAGAGTAAAGGGTGAAGCTAGTGGTGTGAAAAAAACATGTAATTTTCATTTATATAATATTTTATAAATTGTGATAATTTCCAAAATAAAATTCATATTTTTTCCAATTTATTTAGGACTCTTGACTAGCTGTAGACAGTCACTGATTGACACAGTTAATACTTGAATCCCATAAATGAGAGAGAATGGACTATTAAAGATCTGGATTAATTATAGACTATACGGTTCCACCTATATTGTTGGTTTTATATATTTTGCATAATTGAGTACCCTGGCAGGACTTGTTATAGATAAATATTATCATCGCCTTTATGTCTAATTTTATATGTTTTGGCATACTTAGTACCCTGACATGACTAATTATTGACAGGACGAATTACATGTGTTGACATAAATATTACCTGATAATTATGAAATAATTTGATCAGGAAATAATTATTATTTATATTTTATAAAAAATAAAAATTATTTTATATTTGAAATATCAAGAGTGGATCCCCTAACCATAATATTTTATTTTATTATTTTATTAGTTGAATTATTATTTTATCCTATTAAATTTATTCCATGTGGATCGACCTCAGACTTACCGGGTTATTTTATTACTTCGACACTCTTATACTTGGGAGTAAAGAACCACTTTTTAAGCATGTCAATGTTATACCGGTTAATCGTCTGAACTAAAAATATTTTAAAAGCCAATTTTGCCGAAGGTTATGCTACCATAGTATAAATGCCAATTTCAAGATAAGAATAAATATCGAGATAAGATCTTGTTCATTTATGCAACGTGCTTTTGAGGTATATCTACAGACAACGAACTATTTTCAGTGGTATCAGATCGATACATACAGATATATCGTTTGTACGAGTACATGGTCATGCATACATGTAATGTTATGTTTATACATTTTAATTTACATGTTCATGCATACATATAAGGATATTAATCTAATATTTTAATTAGTTGTTTAAATATAATTATAAATAAAAGTTTTAATAGATACGTTACTTGTATCTAATTTCTTTTTACTTATTATTTCTGTTTTCTTTTGTTTCAGGTTCTCATACACTACATGAGACGAACTATAAGCTTTGAACTCCGACCGCTTGACCCATAAATTGAAAGAACCATCAAACAGTTGAGAAGGGAAAGGCGAGAAGGCCAAGAAGTAATCATTAACATGGAACCTGAACCCTTAGAAGCTGCACCACCAATTCCCATTCGAGACAGAACCATTCCGGTGGTCGACGGCTTCATTTCCTGTATTGTACTTCCTCTCTTACCAGTAAATGCATGTGACATCAAAACATGCATTCAGATGATTCAGCAGTCAGTTCAGTTTGGGGGGAATGCAACTGAAGATCCTAATACTCATATCAGCAACTTCCTGGAAGTTTGCGGCACTTTCAATTACAAACGAGGAGCTGAAAAAGCAATGAGACTGCAGATTTTCCCATATTCCTTAAAAGACAGAGAAAAGCCTGGCTACATTCACTACCAGCAGGTTTCATCACAACTTGGAACACTCTAGCCACCAAATTCCTTGCAAAGTATTTTCCACCAGCCAGAACAGCAAAACTGAGGAATGACATCACATCTTTTGTACAACAAGACTCGAAAACTCTTTACGAAGCTTGGGAAAGGTACAAAGATTTGCTCCGGAAATGTCCTCACCATGAGATTCCAAAATGGCTTCAAGTCCAAACTTTCTATAATGGACTTTCTAGACTGATGAGAACCACAATTGGTGTTGCTGCTGGAGGAGCTTTGATGGAAAAATGAGAAGATCAAGCCTGGGACCTAATCAAAGAAATGGCCAACAACAATTCCTTGTGGCCAACAAAAAGGAGTATGATTCAGAAAATTGTAGGAATTTATGAAGTTGGAGCCAACTCAGCAGTCAATGCCAAGCTAGATCAGATATGCAAATTCATGGAGACTCTCGGTATGCAAAGCAATATTAGATCCACAAGTTCACCTTATGGAGGAGCACTGGAACCAAACCAACAAGAAGAGATGGTGAGTTATGTCAACAATTTCAACAGATAGGGGAACAATCGATATTCTAACACCTACAACCCAGGGTGGAGGAATCATCTTAATTTCTCATGGAGCAACAATTCAGGGCAAAAGAACTATCCACCACCCGGATTCCAACAGCAACAGAACAAAGGCCGGGAGCAGGCAAATGAACCAGGAATAGCGGAAGTGCTGACTCAGTTAAAAAAATATGATGCTATGTTTTAGAGCCAATCTGCCTCTATTAAAGCACTGGAGAATCAAATTGGACAAATGGCCAATGCTCAGAGTTACAGACCGCCAGGAAATCTTCCCAGCAACACAGAATCGAATCCAAGGAACCAAGGGAAGGAGCAATGTCAAGCCATTACTTTGAAAAGTGGTACTGAGATCAACAAAGATGTTGGAATCAAGGAAACTATTGAAGAAATCCCAAAAGATACAGTCCCACAGACGGAGGAAAAAGAAGCAGAGGAAAAAGAAGCAAAGGAAAAAGATCAAATCACTCCACCTCCACCTTTTCCTTAGCATCTTCAAAAAAACAAACTGGATAAGCAGTTTGCTCGATTCTTGGAGGTGTTCAAAAAGTTGCATATCAACATTCCATTCGCAGAAGCCTTGGAAGAAATGCCCAGCTATGTCAAATTCATAAAAGACATTCTTTCACGAAAACAGAGATTGGGAGATTATGAGACAGTAGCATTGACGGAAGAATGTAGCGCCATCATTCAGAGGAAACTTCCCTCAAAGTTGAAAGATCCTGGCAGTTTCACGGTCCCATGCACCATTGGAGAATATTACATCAGTAAGGCTTTATGTGATTTAGGTGCAAGTGTTAATTTGATGACGTTTTCTATTTACAGGAAATTGCAAATTGGAGAAGCAATTCCTACCTCAATCTCTCTACAACTTGCTGATCGAACGCTCACATTTCTGAGAGGAGTTGTTGAATATGTGCTGGTCAAAGTTGACAAACTTATTCTCCCAGCAGATTTCATTATCCTTGACATAGAAGAAGACAAAGATATACCTATCATCCTTGGAAGATCATTCTTGGATATAGGTCGAACTATTATTGATGTACAAAAAGGAGAACTAACAATGAAAGTTCAGGACCAAGAAGTTACCTTTAATTTTTTCAAAGCCATGAAATTCCCGAGTGATGAAAAAAAGGAAGAATGTTTCAGAGTTGATGTTGTTGATAGTATCATCCAGGATACTGATGTAGTTCACCTCTTACAGAAAAAATTGAAGCTTGCATCACCAACATGACTGACAGCGAGCTAGATGCTGAAATCCTGAAATGTATCAACTATCTTGACAAACCGTTTCGGTTCAAATCGACACCACCAGTTGAAAGTCTGGAACTCCCGAAGAAAGATCGAATCAAGCCTTCAATTGAAGAACCACCACAGCTGGAGCTGAAGTTACTACGAGCCATCTCAGGTATGTATTTCTTGGAAACTCTTCTGAATTACCTATTATTATTTCTTCTTCACTAACATTGGAGCAGAAAGAAAAATTGTTGAGAGTGTTACGAGAACACAAAAGAGCCATTGGCTGGACTATAGCAGAAATTCGAGGCATTAGTCCATTATTTTGCATGCACAAGATTCTGATGAATGATGAATACAAACCCACAGTGGAGCATCAACGGAGACTCAATCCAACCATGAAGGAATTCGTGAAGAAAGAAATCATCAAATGGTTGGATGCTGGCATTATTTACCCCATCTCAGATAGCAGTTGGGTGAGTCTTATACAGTGTGTGCCGAAGAAATGAGGAATTACTGTAGTCACAAATGAAAAGAACGAGCTGATTCCAACAAGAACTGTGACTGGATGGATAGTATGCATGGACTACCGAAAGCTAAACAAAGCAACAAGAAATGATCATTTTCCACTGCCATTCATTGATCAGATGCTGGACAGACTAGTGGGACATGAGTTCTATTGTTTTCTGGATGGATACTCGGGGTACAATCAGATTACCATCGCCCTAGAAGATCAGGAGTAGACCAATTTTACTTGTCCCTATAGTACTTTTGCATTCCGCCGGATGCCATTTGGACTATGTAATGCTCCTGCCACATTCCAACGTTGCATGATGGCCATTTTCTCAGATATGCTGGAATAGAGTATGGAGGTTTTTATGGATGATTTCTCTGTGTTTGGAGACTCTTTTGACCACTGCTTGCAAAATCTGGAACAGGTATTACAAAGATGTGAAGATACCACCCTGGTACTCAACTGGGAGAAATGTCACTTCATGGTGCAGGAAGGCATCGTCCTAGGACATCAGATCTCGCAAAAGGGAGGAGATTTATCAAATACTTCTCAAAGATTGCTAAACCTCTGTGCAATCTTCTGGAGAATGATGTGTCTTTCAACTTCACCAAAGAATGCCATGAAGCTTTTTCGATCCTAAAACATAAGCTGGTTTCTGCTCCCATCATTGTAGCACCAGACTGGACACTTCTATTTGAGGTGATGTGCGATGCTAGTGATTTTACTATAGGTGCAGTTTTGGGACAACACAAAGCAAACATTTTCCACACCATTTATTACTCCAGAGAACTCTGAATGAAGCTCAACTCAATTACATAACCACTGAAAAGGAGTTGCTTGCAGTTGTGTTCGCTTTTGAAAAATTCCACTCATATCTGCTGGGTCCCAAAGTGGTGGTCTACACTGATCATTCAGCAATCAAATACTTGATCGCGAAGAAAGATGCCAAACCCAGATTGATCCATTGGATACTTCTACTGCAAGAATTCGACGTAAATATTCAAGACAGGAAAGGGACAGAAAACCAGTTGGCAGATCATTTATCGAGGCTTGAGAATAGAGAAACAGCTGGCAAAGAACTGACAATCAAAGAAAATTTTCTAGATGAACAGCTGTTTGCCATGAAACAACATGATGCTCCTTGGTATGCTGACTATGTCAATTACATAATGTCAGGAAAATGGCCGTTGGAATGGACAACTCAGCAACGAAAGAAATTCTTCAAAGAAGTCAAACACTATGTCTGGGATGAGCCGTACCTGTTCAAATGCTGTGCTGATCAATTATTGAGACGGTGTGTTCCACATGAGGAGGTCAACAGTGTTCTTCAACATTGTCATTCATCACCATATGGCGGACACTTCAGCGGAAACAAAACTGCAGCCAAAGTCCTACAATCAGGTTTGTTCTAGCCCACTATTTTTAAAGATGCTTACTTGTTTTCTCTTCAATGTGACAGGTTCCAGAGAACAGGAAATATTTCAAGGAGAAATGAAGAACCTCGGCAAAATATTCAGGAAGTGGAGATATTCGATGTGTGGGGTATTGATTTTATGGGACCCTTTGGTTGTTGTAGACTACGTCTCCAAATGGGTTGAAGCAATCGCACTGCCATCAAATGATTCAAAAGTTGTGATCAAATTCCTTAAAAAGAATATTTTCACTCGCTTCGGAACACATCGGGCTATTATCAGTGATGGTGGCACACATTTCTGCAATAAATATTTCGATGCGCTCCTATCCAAATACGAAGTTACTCATAAAGTTGTCACTGCCTAACATCCTCATTCAAATGGACAGGTTGAAGTTTCAAACGGGGAGATCAAAAGAATCTTGGAAATAACCGTCGGATCAACAAGGAGAGACTGGTCTATAAAACTGGATGACGCATTATGGGCCTATCAGACAGCTTACAAGACACCCATTGGTATGTCCCCATATCGTATGGTGTTTGGGAAAGCATGCCATCTGCCAGTTGAGCTTGAACACAAGGCGTACTGGGCACTAAAGAAGTTGAATCTTGATCCACAAGCTGCAGGAGAGATACGACTTCACCAACTTAACGAATTTGAGGAATTTTGCATACATGCTTATGAGAATGCCAGATTATACAAGGAAAAGACCAAGAAATGGCATGACTGAAAAATAGTGCGCAGACAACTGGAACCAAGGCAGCAGGTGTTGTTGTACAATTTAAGGTTAAAAATTTCCCTGGAAAGTTAATCAAGGTGGTCAGGCCCATTTGTGATCACTCAGGTTTTACCATATAGAGCTGTTGAGTTACTTGATCCCAACACCAACGAAACATTCAAGGTTAACAGTCAGCGTGTCAAACACTACTGGGGAGAATCATTTGAGCGAAAAAAAGAAAGTGTCACACTTTCAGATCCAGCCTAACATTCGAGAAGTCACGTCTAGCTGACGACGTTAAACTTAGCGCTCGCAGGGAGGCAACCTATGCAATTTGTGTATATATTGTGATCTGGTGTGTTTTATTTTTGTGTGTTTAATTTTTGCAGGTAAATTCATTTCACGATTGAAGACGTTCTCGCAAATCTTCACAAGCAATTTCCTTCTCTCCCTCAAAAATCTCTGATGAAAGTTTACAAAGCTCGCTTGGAACGGATGAGACTACTGATGATCAAAGGTATTCCAACTGACATTCGTTGGATTATTGAAGCACGATCCGATTGGCAGGTGATTCTTCTATTTCACATCTGCCTGGTTTAGGAAGAAGCACCTATGCTAAAAAAAAGAGCTAAAAGAATGGGTGTATGCTATAAATGTGCTCGTATGTTTTTTGATACTCATTGTCGTTTTTTAGGAATGGTGTCTGATAACCGTGAAGATAAGATTAATTTCATTAGGGATGGCTTGAGTAAGGAGTCTTTGGATAACATATCTAAAACTCTTGAGATGCATCCCAGTGGATATGTGTATCACGAAATTCACATGTTATATACACAATTCCAAAGAGAAAGACAATAGTTAAGTCTCGGGAATCTGACTCAAAAAGACCATGTTTGTCAATTTTTTAGAAAATTGGATGGGAAGCTTGTCCCTGACACATAGACGTCAATCAAGCCATAAATTATTGTAAATATTATATCTCTTTGTCTTTTCCTAATAATTGTGATTTGTTTTGTTGTTTTCTTTTATTTTCTCCGACAGGATCCATACCCTTTTTACCTTTCACGATTTACTGTTTTGCTACTAATCGTCCTTTGGAAGATACTAGTGCTATTATTACTCACCCCTTTTCAGGTTCTATAAATTCAACTCATCTTTGTATTTTTGAAGGCATCCAGATTTGAGAAAAGAAATATACATAAAATGGAAGCTACTTCAAAAAGACGAGTTGTAAATATATGTGTCTTTTGTGGTACTAGTGTTGGTACTAAGCCACAATACGTAGCAGCAACACAGGAATTGGGACGAGTCATAGCTGAGAAGAATATGCACCTAGTATATGGCGGAGGCAGTCTTGGACTAATGAGGATCATTTCAAAGGCCGTACAGGATGGAGGCAGTCAAGTTCTGGGAATCATCCCAAAACCCTTGGCAGAGGAAGATCTTATTAGATCATCAAACAGAGAAGAACTGATCGGGCCAGGTATGTCTGAACGACTGGTGGAAATGATTAACCGTGCTGATGCTTTTATTACTTTGTCAGGTGGTTTGGGTACGTTGGAGGAGATTTTTACAATGATATCTTGGGCGAACTTGAACATACACCAGAAACCAATTGGATTGTTAAACGCAGATGGATTTTATGATTTTCTTTGTGTATTTCTTGATGATGCCCGGAGAAATGGGTTCGTGTCAAAACCTCTGAAAGAACTCATCTTCATTACCGTAACTTCTCAGGATTTAATTGACCAAATCTTAGCCTTCGAACCACAGATTGACCCTATCATTTCAAAGATAAAATAGTCTGATAATGATCGTGGTAAGAAGCGTCGGATAAATCTGGATCTCAACCTTTGATTTCCTTTATAGATGTAGAATTTCAGCTAACTAGGTACTATCTTCTAAACTCAGCTTCTACTTTTTAAAACATTAGAGACAATGTCTCATTTAGGTTTGAGGGTGGGGAATAATTGATTAGTATCTTGTTTTTATGTTGTTTTTATTTTTAGTCCAAAATTTTTCAAAAAAATACAAAAAAAAAATTGAAAAATTTTACAAAAAAATCAATAAAATATTTTGTGTTTTTGTGCTTTTAATTGGATTAATTAGGTAAAATTGGTGTTATATAGATGTGTAAGGAGTTTCCACTCCTGAGATGTATCTCAACCTATTTCGGAACAAGTTAATTTTTGTTTATTTCCTTTTAAATTATTTAATTTGTGAATTCTCCATAAAACTGACTAAAATAGATCTTCATATGCTCAGTTGACAGGTATTATCAACATACATGGTAACATACTGACATGAGCTGTAATTGAAAAGCTTGTAATATTCAGTGCTCTAGTTTAATTGGAGGAAGCATCTCAAAAAATAATGGGAAAAAAAGACGTCTGAGATCCGAGTTATTAAGTCTGTAAGGGTGTTTTAACACCTAGTGCCCTAAAGCCAACTGGTTTGGGAGTCACTGGCCCAAATCTCGCTACATGGATCAAAGATGTTGCAAAAATATATATATCTGAAGTCTGAGTAATTAAGTCCGTAGGGGTGTCTTAACACCTGGTGCTCTAAAGCCAACTGGTTTGGGAGCCACCGACCCAACGCTCGCTATATAGACGGAAGATATTGTATATAAAAAAAATTTAGAAAAATTATTCCATTGCTGCAAAAAGGTGTGAATTCTGATAAAACTTTAGGACAAAAATATTACTCTCTTCTCAACTGCACTTGTGACTTTTGTGGGCAAAATGAGTTGATTAATATTTTGTTGGCTTTGTATATGGAGAATGGTAAATATAATCGGAGAATTTACTTATTCAGTAATTTAGAAAGAAAGAAAACAACTAGTAACTTGGAGTAGAAGTTTCACATGTTTAGTCACTAACTTATTTATTCTCTTTTCTCTTGTCTTTTGCTTTTGTGTGCATTAGTTTTACTATCCTTTTACTTTTGTAAAATATTTGTGGGTATCATTGCTGTAAACCCTCACGAGACTACAACTCGTCAACTAGGGACACCTAGGGGTTTAAAGGCTTGTTGCATACGCTAAATGCAACCGTGATCCCTACGAAAGTGGGTTAGCTTAATTTTATTTTTATGTTATTTTATTTTGTGTTTTGCTCGAGGACTAGCAAAATGTTAGGTTTGGGGGTGTGATGAGTGGTAAATGTATCACTATTTCCACTCATTTGACCTAATATTTTGTATAGTTTCTTGTGTTTTGTGAATATTTTGATGTGTTTTGTGTTATTTTGTAGATAAATAAAGTTTCAGGATATTTTGGAGGTGATTTGGGGCAAAAACAGTGAAAAATGACATCAAAGGGCAAAATTGTCAATTAGTCATCAGCCACGTTAGCAAGTCAATATTTCCACGTGTCGTGCCACATCATCATCAGCCAATCAGGAAGTGCCACGTGTCGCAATCCTACGGTGCTGACAATCTCTTTCCCATGTGTCGCCATGTCACCGCCACATCACTGCCACGTCAGCATCAATCATTGAGTATCTAATCCTTATCTGACACGTGGCGGATAAGAATCTCAGCGACCAATCAGAAGCCGCAACGTGTCACAATAATTGAAGCCCAACCACCGCGCCACGTGTCACCTTATCAGCTTATCCAGAATCTTCAAACCGGCGAACCAGAGCGTGCCACGTCGACAAAAGCTGGCGTAGCGACGCTGAGGGCCCTGGCGTCGAGACGCTGGAAGCCTACCGAGGCCTATAAATTGAGCTCGAGATTTCAGAATTCAGTGCACCACTCTCTCTCTTATATTCTATCTAAAGAGAGAGTTTCTCTCTCTACTATCTTTTAGTTTTTAGTTTTTTTAGTTTTTAGTTTTGTAATTAATTTTAATTACGTTTTGTTAATATAGTAATTTATTTTTTTACTTTTTACAATTTTTACTATTTACCATGAGGAGGTAACTTCCCCAGCTAGGGTGAAAGGTAATTCTTTTACTGTTACTATTTAGATTAATCTCCCTTAAAAATAATATATTCACTATTTAAAATATTGACTTAAAAAGGATACCGCCAGATTGGTCGGTAGGTAATTCATTTTAATCTGGTTTAAACCTGACTAATAAAGGATACCGCCAGATTAGTCGGTTGGTAATTTAATTTTGGTTCCGCCTTTATGGTTGGTTGGACTTAATTTGACTTAATCAGGTTACCGCCTTTATGGCTGGTTGGAAAAAGAATCACAAGTTTATATATTATTTTATGGGAGATATCTAAATTAGTAGTAGTAAAAGTAATTCCTTTTACCTTAGCATTTTATTCTATTGTAATTTACTTTTCAGTATTTACTTTACCGCATTTTTACTTTATGTCTTTTATTTTCAAGTTTTTACTAGCCCTAGTTATGTGTTGTAACTAAATTAGTTATCTGGGGTTGTGATGACTTTTAATATCACCGTTTTATAAGGGTTAGATTATAGCTTGGGTAATATAAAGATTTATTTATTGAGTCTTAAACTTAATGCTTTTTCATTAACTGGCCATTAATAAAATTGATATGGTAAATCTAAAATGAACTAGACATAGGGATTTTAGGTTTCAGCCTTAGACTCAATAGCCCACGATCTTCCTTGAGGATAGATAACCCTTTAATAGATTTCCTTACATGATAGGAATATACCTGTCGGGCGGGGGTAGCCATAATTGGAACTTAAACTTAATGAATCCAGATAATTTGGTTGACATAGACATATGGTTCAATTGGGTTAAACTGGGTATTTGTGTCTGACCATCGACAGAGGCTTACACATAATTTAGTGTTCCAGGTTAATAAATCAATATATTACCCAACTTTAAGATAACCACTTCATCTTTAAAATGATATTGGAAGAAATCACAACCCTAGATAGTTTTTAATATTGAATTTTCATAAAACCTATTTTCGATAATTTTATTTACTTGTTTTTAAATTTAGAATCGTCACCATTTCAAATCAATCAATCAACTTGTTAGATATTAGTAATCATTTGACCTCATATAATTAATAGTTTAGATATTAAGTCCTCGTGGGATCGATATTTTTATACTACTTGAACGATACGTGCGCTTGCGTTATACGTGTGTGTGTTTACGCCGGTCAAGTTTTTGGCGCCGTTGCCGGGGACTTATTTATCTTTTACTATTAGTTTAGGGGTTAGATACCTTTACTTGTATCTAATTTTCTTTTTACTTATTGTTTTTGTTTTCTTGTGTTTCAGGTTTTCAAAAACTTCATGAGACGAACCAGAAGCTTTGAACTACGATCGCTTGACCCAGAAATTGAAAGAACCATCAGACAGTTGAGAAGGGAAAGGCGAGAAGGCCAAGAAGCTTTAGTCAACATGGAACCTGAACCTTTGAACGTTGTGTTGGACAATTATGACGCAGAGCGTCACTATTTGTACAGATCATGGTGTTGTTGTACAAATTAACTATGTGACAAAGGAGATTGCACTCTTATCCGTTGTGATTAGATCACCTAGATATATAAATGATGAGAGGTCCCTACGATTTGTTCCTGGACGGAGAATGATATGAGACAGTATCAGTCCACGAAGGATAAATCATTAAATATCCCTAGTCAGAGTATTATCGAGATTGGACATCGATAAATACGTAAAAGACTAGTATTACACTTGTGCACGTTTGTGAGGGCACAACGGCATAGTTCTAATATATTTGGGTATATGATACTCATGCAAGTGTAATAGGAGGTTGTGTTTTACCGATGGTACGGGAAACTGCTTTGCTCTGGATAGACCCCCCGCAGAATCCCATTGGTAGTATGACTATGTGTCTATGGGAGTCTGCAATCAGGGTAGGTGTATTTGGTCTTAACCTGAAACTTGCGCCGCTAATACATACGACAATCAATATACTTTAGTTGAGGTCGTCCAGGGCTTTAACAGGTTCTGTGTACGCCAATACTTGGTATATTGGGAATCGTAGTGTGTTGGGTGTGATGTCAAGACGGAAGTGTCACTTCAGTCATATGGAGATGATGGTCACGTAGGATACGAAACTCGTTCTCTTAAATGCTCGAGCTATCGGGATATTATGACTAGGTCATGTATATCCGATTATAGAGACTAGATGCCAGACATCCGATATGTGCTTCGTATGGGGCAGACACAATTCCAGCCCCATGCCTAGCACGTGAACATCCGATACTGAACAGAAATACGCAATAATTCGGTATACTACGCTTGATATAGATCACATATTCCTATAAGGATATTTTTGGAGAATTGGGTAAGCATGGCGCTTTGCTAGAAGCCAACCTTATCTTGTAAATCGGTACAAACGTAGTACGAGGTACTTACGTGTTCGGATAGTCTGACGTCCGTATTTACTGCCAACATATCTGGAGATTTCATGGGTCACTTCCCGAAGATTCACCGATGATGTATGACTCGCACTTTATTAATATGGGCTTAATTAGAATAGAGAGTAAATTAATCTGGGATTAATTACGGAGATATTTTATCTGGGATAAAATATTAATTAAAGAGAGAGAACGATTAATTTGGAATTAATCGATAAAATAATATATTCGATATATTATACGAAATTGGATTTTGACGCGGAATTGAAATTAGATTTTAATTCGGGCGAACGAATTAATTTAGAATTAATTCGTTAGCGACCTGAATAGTGATTTCGCTAGGCGTAATCATTTTATTACGTCGCGACGGAAAGTTCGTTAATTTGGAATTAGCGAACCCAAGCCCGAGATTATTTGCGAGCGTATTCGCATTTCGAATTCGAGTGTGGCACGCAAGTCAAATCGAGCGTCAAATCGCTAGTCACATCAAGCGTCAAATCAAATGTCACTTTGAGTGATGTGACAAGTTGTCACTTGATTTGAGTGATTGATGTGGTTGTTGAAAAGGCATTAATGGGCTTTTGCTTTTTGACTTTTTTAAATGAAAGATGCTTTTATTTATTTATTTTTTTTTGTTTTTGGAAAATAAATAAATATAAAAAATCATTTTTTCTTTTACTTTCTTTCTCTCTCTCCCTAATCGTTTTTTGATGAAACCCTTTTTCCCTCTCTTTTATCTCTCGGCTTTGAGCCGTTCTTCATCTTCTCCTCTTCCAATTTCTGGTTTGACCGAAAATGAAGAAGGAAGAAAGAGTGCTAGCATACACATGGGTTATATTATGGTGATAGGGAAACTAACACATGAGCTTGGATTTATTTTTGGAGCTTGAAGCTTTGAGCTTCCATGGAGGTCTCTCATGGCCGATTTTGGAGGAGCCAAAACAGCCCCCTACCGAGCATCACAGCAGCTCAAGGAGCACAAAACCGAGCTTCAACAAGGAGGAAAATGGGTTTTGTTCTTCCTAGCATCAAACCGTTCAATGTGAGTATGTATTCCGCCTTACTCCTTTGTGTATTCATGCGAATTTTGTGCTTGATTTCATGATCTTGGGACCTAATCTAGAAACCAACAATGGTATCTTTGAGCTTTGATCAAGCATGAAAAAGTTAGGGTTAAAATTGGGTAAACTCGATTTAAGCATGATTTGGTTGAATTGTTTGATGAAGTATGCTTGAATGAGGTTGAATTGAAGTTGTGTATGTTCAATTTCATGAAATTGGATTGGATCCATTTTTCCCCAAATTTTTGGGCATGGCCGAAAATATGAACCCTAAATTAGTCTTGGTAATTTTATTTTTTGATCATTGGATGACTTAAAATAATTGTGTAATGTTAATTTGAAGTTCAATTGGATTGAATTTTGATTTGGAATAATTTTCCCCAAATTAAAGTAGGCTTGGCCGAATTAAAGTAACATGAAATTCATTGTGTTTTTTGATTTTGATTCATTTGATGAGTTGAATTGATTTGGGAAATAATGATTGTGGATTCAATTGGATTGAAACCGAATCGGATTAGAAAAACCCCTAATTGCCGAGACTTTAAGCATGTAAATTGGGTTTGATTTTGATTGAATTGTGTTGGACACTATGTGTTGTTAAAGTGCATGATTAATTAGGCTAATTGATGTTTTAGAAATATTAATTGGGTGGTTAATTGTGTATTACACTTAGGTTAATTAATTATGGAATTTGGAATTTTATAAGTTAATTAATTTGGGCTTATTTTGGAAATTGGGCCTTAAAGGTTGTAATTGGGCTTTTGGGCTTGGTTGTACCAAGTTAGGTTTAGGCCAATTTGGTTGGATCCAATTGGGCCCAAAACCCCATCCATAAAGTCCAGTTATGACTTAATGGACCTTAATTATTTAATTGGGCCTAATGGGCCAAAATTAATTTAAAGGCTTATGGGGTAACTCCCGGATTGTACCTTGGTTATCGGTTTGACCCGAGTTGACCAAAAGTCCACGCCTTAAGAAATTAATTAAAAGCCCATTGGACTTTAATTAAATAAACATTAGATGTTAATCGGGTTTAGAGACCCGTTGCGATTAAATTTGGAATTTAAGTCGTAAAGGTTCGTTAATAAAAGTGTAATATTTAATTTGGAATTAAATAGTGAATTAGAATTAAATGCATATTAAATTGGATTTAATGTTGTAGTTTAATTTAATTCAAGAATTCGTACTTTGAGTACTTATTCGCAAAACGAGTTTGACTCGCGCAAAAATCAAATCGTTGTTTGAACATTGGATGATCACTAATTATCAGATTAATTAATTGGATTAGATTGATTGATAACATGCTTGTATGAATACATGGTTGCGATGCATGAATAATGTATATCGGATGGATATTAGATGGGTGGGGCAATTTTAGAAATTGTTGTAATAAATTTGATTTATTAATTGGACCTGCGTGTCCAGCCTTATCACCTCTATACTCTTTGTATTCTCTTCTCACCTATTCCCCTCAATGTAAATGAGGTTTCTTTAGAAGTGTAGTGTAACAGGTAGAAGTAAATACATGTGCTAGCTTTGGAGAGAGAAAATGAGAGATTTGATCTAGGATCAATGTAAAATATCCATCCGCATATCATTATTATTTTATTCATATGCGCTTTATTATGTGTTTAGAATGCATGTTTAAGGGTGTATGATGATGAGACATTAACAAAGATAATAAATTGGTTGCCAATTTGCACGCGAAAAACCCTCGTTCAATATTAAGCGTTTTTCCTTCCATTGAGTGATTCTCACTCAAGATCCTAAACGGCATTGGTTTGTTGGCCAAAGTCAAGGCCTTTGTCTGTCGAAGATGTGTTTGAATCACGAAGGTTTTGTTCCATATCGGTGTCTTGTCCAAGTTGTGGTTTGTTGGCCAAAGTCAAGACCATTTCTTGTCCATCGACATTGATTACGAAGCTTTCCATGGTCAATGGGTCGCGCTTGACTGGGATCACTAAGTTTGTTGTGCCAAAGCCAAGGCTTAGTTGATTCAGAGGAAAAAGGTTAGGTAATACATTGGATGTATTGGCATATATAAGATATATGTTTCGGACTTGGATGTCCCCCTACCGGATCTATGAATTGGATTGGATCCAATTGATCTTAGAGATCTACCTAGTTAATTATCATACAATTTTTTGGCCAAAGTCAAGATTGTGTGACATTTAACGGGATCCTAGCCCACTAGGAAACGCGGTTTCCCGAGTACTCGACAGAGGGTTAGAGGCTCGCCGAAAAATAATGGGAGGCAAGAATTGAATTTGCAATATTCGTTTGATTACTTGCCATACGCGCTCAATCACAAATTATTTCGTCGTTAGATTAAATGTTAGTTGGACTAATATTTAAATTGTTGTTTTAATTAACAGTTGGACTGTATTATATTTGATTATATATAATTGGATTATATTAATCAATATATTTGAATTAATTAATTTCAATTTACAGTTGATTTTATAATTGGATTATAGTAATCAATGTAATTGAGGTTAATTAATTTAAATTATATTTGATTGTATAGTTGGACTATAATAATCAATATAATACATAGTACCACAAATCGTTGATTAAATAGTTGGACTATTAGAATCAAGATATAATTGAAAGATTGACATTTAAAATATAATCCTGGGGAAAATGTGTTTAAATGATTTAATTTTCAAAATTGGGAATAAAGTTTCAGGATGGTCCTGGAAAATAATAAGTTACTTTATTTGATAAAATAATGTATTATGCCTAAAGCCCGGAGTTAAGAAAATAAGTGGAACATGATATTTGGAATATTCATGTAATGATAACTTAAGTGCTTAATCCATTAAGCTTGCTGCGATATAGACTCCTTAATTTCTTTATCAGAACTAAAGATTAGATTCTTAAAGTATGATACTGAAATTGAAGGATCTTTATAAATCTAAAATTAGATTTTAGAAGTAAAAAAATTGCAATAAATAATTCTTGGAGAATTAATGACTAATCTCAAGGAGATAAAGTCAAAATTTGCAATAAGACAAGTAGCGCAAGGCGCACCTTACTTCGATATTCTAGAAACCCGAGGCTTGGACAAAGGCGACCGAAATATGGAAAAGGCAAAGGCAAAATCATTATAATCTTCTAGGAAGATAAAAGGATATATCCCAAGAAGGAATTGATGACGAGCAAGGCTCTAACTTCAAAAATGATTATCATAATTATGTTCACAGCTAGTATTAAAATTAGATTTTAGATACTTAGTGTGATACATAAAATATATATTGATGTTCATAATCTGTTTTGAACAGGATACTGACTTCAATTGAGATTTATCTGCGAATTGGAAACGGGACGAAAGTCGCTGTTTTAACCGTAGATACCTAAGTTTAGGAACTACCCTCGGGTGTGTACCTAAATTAGGAAACTGTTATAATGTAACTAGTTTGAATAGATACATTATCTCTATATCAGTGTTTAACCCGCTGCGAGTGAACCTTTATATTCTAGAACACTAAAGTGTTTTATTATATAAAGATGATATTGAGGTAAACACATTAGATGTGAATAACAACATTTATATTTTGAATATAAATATATCTCAAATATATAACATGACAAACAATTAGCTCAAATTGATTTGATCAATTAAGAAACTTGGATGTGGCATAGTTTTCAGGGACACTATTAAACAAGAATCGTATATCCGCACTTTTGAAGAGCGGGTACCAGGACTAATTTGATTTCATTCAAATAAAGACTACGAATCTAGTTTATTGGGCAAAGTGCCTAAAACACATTTACTTGGTAAAAATGTAAATGCCACCGACCTGTTAGCCCAACTTCATAGTGAAGCAATTGGGCCTATGTCTAGCTAGCCTAGATGTGAATATGAATATTTCGTGACCTGTACGGATGTGGCATCACGTTATGGTTATGTGTTTCTTTTGAAACACAAAACAGAAACTTTTAAGTTTCGACACGAATTAGACAAACAGATCGGCTATAGTATTAAACTGTCACTGTAAGACCGCAATGGAAAATACTTAAGCAATAAGTTTCTCGTATACTTGAAAGAGTATAGTATTCTTTCAAATAGGACTCCTCCCGGAACACGTCAGTTTGACGGTGTGTCCGAACAGGATTAACCGAATTTTGTTTGACATGATAAGGTTAATCACGAGTCGCTCTGAGCTACCATTTCCTTCAACGGATAAGCTTTAAACAGTGCAAGAACTTATTTTGAATAAGGTTCCATAATAATCTGTTTGACAGATATCATATTAGATATGAACAGGAAAAGAAACCGGGTTTCACATTCCTGAATATTTGGGAATGCTAGGCATACGTTTGGAAAATACCATACAAGAACCCAAATTGGATAAGTGCCAAATGTAGGTTATCCTAGGGATACCATAAGTATAGTACTTATACATCTCACCAGAGAACAATTAGATTGTTGCTCACCATGCAGTTTTCCTAAGAGGAATACCGATATGCAGTGGTAAGTGGGAGGACTGTAAAACTCGATGAAAATCGGAGTAATACTGTTCAAGGCACCGAATCTTAATGGAACATAAATAGTTCATCAAAGATGAGACTATTACCAATAATCTTCGAATACACAAGAACCGCGTAGGTCGGATAGAGTCAGAAAATAACCTGGGGTATGGGTTTCTGATCTCACCTCATAAAGATGTCTATCTTTTGAGGAATACCAACTGACTATGTATGAGGAAGTGATACAAGGTATCGACTCCCTATTATGGCAAAGTGCCATATAGTCCGAAATGGATTCCATGTATATCAACAAGTTTGGATACTAGTTGATGTGCCAAAAGGCATTGTGCCTATTGGTACTATATAAGTCTTCAAGGAAGACATACATGGATGACAACATACCAACGTATAAAGCCAGGCTTTTAACGGAAAGGTATCGTTATCAACATTGTGTTGATTATGATTCAACATTTTACCTGTCGCCACGGTAAATCCATTTGGATAATGCTTGCTAATGCTGCATGTTTCGTTTATGAAATATGACAGCTTTACGGGAAAATCGTTTTCCTGAAAATGAAACCTTTTGGAGGATGTTTACAACATCCTGTCGGTTTTGTCGTAACTAGCAAACAAGGTTTGCGGGTTATTCGATCCATGTTTGGATTGAAGCAAGCATTAGGTTCTTGGAATTATCGTTTTGATGTAATTATAATGATTTATGATTTAATTCAAAATGAAATGATTCTTGTGTATATAAGAGGGTTAGTGGGAGCGCACTGACAGTGGTTGTCCTATATAAAATAATGATAATATGTCATTTCTTGGAAATGATATTCCCATAAAATAACTATCGGCGAAAGCTTGGCTTTCGAAATACTCTCCGAGAAACCGTACATTGAAAAATGTACAAGACCTGGTGTCTCATACGCTTTGAGCATATGGATTCACAAACAGGCCAATTCGAGTGAAAGTCACTGGATTGATGTTAAGAACATTCGTTAGTATCTTAGAGAACTAAGGATGTTGTCTTAGTCTATGGAGAATGAGAACTTGAAGTGACTGGGGTCACTGTAGCGAGTTTTCTATAACCGATAAAGACGACTAAAGTCGCAACGGTACTATACAGTTTGAATAACGGTACAGTGAGCTGGAAATCTTCCAAGCAAGATACTGTTACCGAATAAACAACAAATGCGGGTTAATTACAGCAGCTGAAGCAGCAATAGAAACCATTTGGGTCAATAACAAATCTAATTAGATTAGATATGGTTCTGTTAGCAACTGAGCTAGGCGTCAGCACAGGCTAAAGAATTAATGGTCTCATCAACGATCCAGATACATACTTCGACTATTCATCTGATCCGTTCGGATCATACATCGTGACGATGTGATGATCGAATAAATCGCATCAGAAGATAATCATGAAAATCCGCTGACGAAAGCTTTTCTCAGCAATTTGAGCCAACCGTACATAGTTCGGGTGTCAGAGACTCGAGTGACTGGCTATAGGCCAAGTGGGAGATTGTTGGACAATTATGACACATAGCGTCACTATTTGTACAGATCATGGTGTTTTTGTACAAATTAACTATGTGACAAAGGAGATTGCACTCTTATCCTTTGTGATTAGATCACCTAGCTATATAAATGATGAGAGGTCCCTATGATTTGTTCCTGGACGGAGAATGATATGAGACAGTATCAGTCCACGAAGGATAAATCATTAAATATCCCTAGTCAGAGTATTATCGAGATTGGACATCGATAAATCCGTAAAAGACTAGTATTACACTTGTGCACGTTTGTGAGGGCACAACGACATAGTTCTCATATATTTGGGTATATGATACTCATGCAAGTGTAATAAGAGGTTGTGTTTTACCGATGGTACGGGAAACAGCTTCGCTCTGGATAGACCCCCCCGTGGAATCCCATTGGTAGTATGACTATGTGTCTATGAGAGTCTGCAATCAGGGTAGGTGTATTTGGTCTTAACCTGAGACTTGCGCCGCTAATACATACGACAATCAATATACTTTAGTTGAGGTCGTCCAGGGCTTTAACAGGTTCTGTGTACGCCAATACTGGGTATATTGGGAATTGTAGTGTGTTGGGTGTGATGTCAAGACGGAAGTGTCACTCCAGTCATATGGAGATGATGGTCACGTAGGATACGGAACTCGTTCTCTTAAATGCTCGAGCTATCGGGATATTATGACTAGGTCATGTATATCCGATTATAGAGACTAGTTGCCAGACATCCGATATGTGATTCGTACGGGGCAGACACAATTCCAGCCCCAGGCCTAGCACGTGAACATCCGATACTGGACAGAAATACGCAATACTTCGGTATACTACGCTTGATATAGATCACATATTCCTATAAGGATATTTTTGGAGAATTGGGTAGGCATGGCGCTTTGCTAGAAGCCAACCTTGTCTTGTAAATCGGTACAAACGTAGTACGAGGTATTTACATGTTCGGATAGTCCGACGTCCGTATTTACTGCCAACATATCCGGGGATCTCATGGGTCGCTTCCCGAAGATTCACCGATGATGTATGACTCACACTTTATTAATCTGAGATTAATTAGAAGAGAGTGTAAATTAATCTGGGATTAATTACGGAGATATTTTATCTGGGATAAAATATTAATTAAAGATAGAGAACGATTAATTTGGAATTAATCGATAAAATAATATATTCGATATATTATACGAAATTGGATTTCGACGCGGAATTGAAATTAGATTTTAATTCGGGCGAACGAATTAATTTAGAATTAATTCGTTAGCGACCTGAATAGTGATTTCGCTAGGCGTAATCATTTTATTACGTTGCGACGGAAAATTCGTTAATTTGGAATTAGCGAACCCGAGACCGAGATTATTTGCGAGCGCATTCGCATTTCGAATTCGAGTGCGGCACGCGCGTCAAATCGCTAGTCACATCAAGCGTCAAATCAAATGTCACTTTGAGTGATGTGACAAGTTGTCACTTGATTTGAGTGATTGATGTGGTTGTTGAAAAGGCATTAATGGGCTTTTGCTTTTTGACTTTTTGTAAATGAAAGATGCTTTTATTTATTTATTTTTTTTGTTTTTGGAAAATGAAATAAATATAAAAAAGCATTTTTTCTTTTACCTTTCTCTCTCTCCCCAATCGGTTTTTGATGAAACCCTTCTTCCCTCTCTTTTATCTCTCGGCTTTGAGCCGTTCTTCATCTTCTTCCTCTTCCAATTTCTGGTTTGACCGAAAATGAAGAAGGAGAAAGAGTGCTAGCACACACATGGGTTATATTATGGTGATAGGGAAACTAACATATGAGCTTGGATTTATTTTTGGAGCTTGAAGCTTTGAGCTTCCATGGAGGTCTCTCATGGCCGATTTCGGAGGAGCCAAAACAGCCCCCCACCGAGCATCACAGCAGCTCAAGGAGCACAAAACCGAGCTTCAACAAGGGGAAAATGGGTTTTGTTCTTCCTAGCATCAAACCGTTCAATATGAGTATGTATTCTGCCTTACTCCTTTGTGTATTCATGCGAATTTTGTGCTTGATTTCATGATCTTGGGACCTAATCTAGAAACCAACACGTTGCACCACCAATTCCCATTCGAGACAGAACTATTCCGGTGGTTGACAGACTCATTTCCTGTATTGTACTTCCTCCCTTACCAGCAAATGCGTGTGACATCAAAACATCCATTCAGATGATTCAGCACTCAGTTCAGTTTGGGGGGAATGCAACTGAAGATCCTAATTCCCACATCAGCAACTTCCTGGAAGTTTGCGACACTTTTAACTACAACAGAGCATCAGAAGAAGCAATGAGATTGCGAGTTTTTCCATATTCCCTGAAGGACAGAGCTAAAGCTTGGCTACATTCACTACCAGCAGGTTCTATCACAACTTGGAACACTTTAGCCACCAAATTTCTTGCAAAGTACTTTCCACCAGCCAGAACCGGAAAGCTGAGGAATGACATCACATCCTTTGTACAACAAGATTCAGAATCCCTCTGCGAAGCTTGGGAAAGGTATACAGATTTACTCCGGAAATGTCCTCACCATGAGATTCCAAAATGGCTTCATTTCCAAACATTCTATAATGTTCTTTCTGGAATAATGAGAACCACAATCGATGCTGCTGCTGGAGGAGCTTTAATGGCAAAAGGAGAAGATCAAGCTTGGGACCTAATCGAAGAAATGACCAACAATAATTCTTTATGGCCAACAGAAATGAGCATGATCCAAAGAATTGCAGGAATTTATGAAAGTGGAGCCAATACAGCAGTTAACACCAAGCTAAATCAAATATGCAAATTTATAGAGACTCTTACCACTGGATCCACAAGTTCACCATATGGAGGAGCACCAGAGTCGAACCAACTTGAAGAAACTGTGAATTATGTCAACAATTTCAACAGACAGGGGAACAATCCATATTCCAACACCTACAACCCAGGATGGAGGAATCATCCCAATTTTTCATGGAGCAACAATTCAGGCCAACAGCAGAACTATCCACCACCTGAATTCCAGCAACAGAACAAAAGCCAGGAGCAGGCAAATGAACCAGGAATAACAGAAGTGTTGACTCACTTGAAAAAGATAGAAGCAAAATAGGACTCTCAAGCAGCAAGATATGATGCTATGTTTCAATCCCAAGCAGCATTAATTCAAAGTCAATCTGCTTCTATTAAAGCACTGGAGAATCAAATGGGACAACTGGCAAATGATCAAAGTTACAGACCGCTAGGTACCCTTCCTAGCAACACAGAGCCAAATCTAAGGAACATGGGAAGGAGCAATGTCATGCCATCATGTTAAAAAGTGGTACTGAAATCAACAAAGATGTTGGAGCCAAAACAACTGCTGAGGAAGTTCCAAAAGAAACAAATCAACAGATGGAGGAAAAAGAAGCAAAGGAAAAAGAACAAATCATTCCACCTCCACCTTTTCCTCAACGTCTTCAGAAGAACAAATTGGACAAGAAGTTTTCTCGGTTCCTGGAGATCTTTAAAAAGCTGCATATCAACATTCCATTTGCAGAAGCGTTGGAACAAATGCCCACCTATGCCAAATTCATGAAAGATATTCTTTCACGAAAACAGAGATTGGGAGATTACGAGACAGTAGCATTAACAAAAGAATGCAGTGCCATCATTCAGAGGAAACTTCCCCCGAAGTTGAAAGATCCTGGCAGTTTCACTGTTCCTTGCGTCATAGGAGAACATAACTTTGGTAAGGCTTTGTGTGATTTAGGTGCGAGTGTTAACTTGATGCCTTTTTCTATTTTCAAGAAATTACAGATTGGAGAAACAATGCCAACTTCAGTCTCACTGCAACTTGCAGATAGAACGCTCGTATTTCCGAGAGGTGTAGTTGAGGATGTGCTGGTCAAGGTTGACAAATTCATTTTCCCAGCAGATTTTATTGTCCTTGATATGGAGGAAGACGCAGACGTGCCAATCATCATTGGGAGACCATTCTTGGCTACAGGTCGAACCATTATTGATGTACAAAAAGGAGAATTAACCATGAGGGTACATGACCAAGAAGTAACATTCAATATTTTCAAGGCCATGAATTTCCCAGATGATGAAAATAAAAAGAGGAATGTTTCAAACTTGATGTGATACACAGTACCATTCAGAACTCTGATGAAAGACAAAGTTCTACTGATAAACTTAAAACATGTCAATTGCCTGTGAAGCCTAAAGATAAAACGTCTTTTGTACTAAAGGAGCCAATTCTTGCACTACAAGCAACAGAAGAGAAAAAGTTCCACTAGCTCAACGAATTGGAGGAATTTCACAATCAGTCTTTTGAAGATGCCAAATTGTACAAAGAAAAGGGCAAGAAAAGACATGATGAGAAGTTAGTGCGCATACAACTGGAACCAGGGCAGAAGGAAACAAATCAATGGTGAAATTCTTCCCATGGAAGCCAAAATCACGGTGGTCAGGTCCATTTGTGATCACCAAAGTTTTACCAAATAGAGCCGTTGAGATAATGATCCTGACGCTAACAAAACTTTCAAGGTTAAAAACAAGCGTGTCAAGCACTATTGGGGAGAATCATTTGGGCAACAAAAAGAAAGTGTTACACTTTCAGATCCAGCTTAACGTTCGAGAAGTCAAGTCTGGCTGACGACTTTAAACTTAGCGCTAGCAGGGAGGCAACCCATGCAATTTGTGTATATATTATGATTTGGTGTGTTTTATTTTTGTGTGTTTAATTTTTGCAGGTTTCGTCATTTCAAGATGGAAGATGCTCTCGCAAATCTTCACAAGCAATTTCCTTCTCTCCCTCAAAAATCTCTGATTAAAGTTTACAAAGCTCGCTTAGAACGGATGAGACTACTGATGAACAAAGGTATTCCTACTGACATTCGTTGGTTAATTGAAGCACGGGTTCGATTGGCAGGTGAGTTTTCTGACTCTTTTATTTCACATCTGCCTGGTTTAGGAAAGAGCACATATGCTAAAAAGAGAAGAGCCAAGAGAATGTGTGTTTGTTATAAATATGCTCGCATATTTTGTAATACTCGTTGTCGTTCTTTAGGAATGGTGTCCGATAACCGCGAAGATAAGATTAACTTCATTAGGGATGGCTTGAGTAAGGAGTCTTTGGATGACATATCTAAAAATCTTGAGACGCATCCCAGTGGATGTGTGTATCATGAAATTCGCATGTTATATGCACAATTCCAAAAGGAAAGACAACTGTTAAGTCTCGGGAATCTGACTCAAAAAGACCCTGTTTGCCAATTTATAAGAAAATTGGATGGGAAGCTTGTCCCTGACGCATAGACGTCAATCAAGCCGTTACTTTTCTTGTAAATATTATATCTCTTTGTCTTTTCTTAATAATTGTGATTTGTTTTGTTGTTTTCTTTTATTTTCTCCGACAGGATCCAGACCTTTTTGACTATCACGATATTAATTCGCTACTAATCGTCCTCTGGAAGATACTTGTGCTATTTTACTCACCCTTTTAAGGTACTATAAATTCAGCCCGTCATTGTACTTTTGAAGGCATCCAGAGTTGAGAAAGAAATACATATAAAAAAAATGGAAGCCACTTCAAGAAGACGAGTTGAAAACATCTGTGTGTTTTGCGGTAGTAGAGTCGGTACTAAACCACAATACATAGAAGCACCACAAGAATTGGGTCGAGTCTTAGCTGCAAGGAATATGCACTTAATATATGGCGGAGGCAATCTCGGACTTATGGGGATTGTTTCAAAGGCTGTACATGAAGGAGGCAGTCATGTTTTGGGAATCATCTCAAAACCCTTGGCAGAGGCAAATCTTATTGGATCATCAAACGGAGAGGAACTGATCGTGCCAGGTATGTCTGAACGACTGGTAGAAATAATTAACCGTGCTAATGCTTTTATTGCTTTGCCAGGTGGCTTGAGCACATTGGAGGAAATTTTTATAGTACTATCTTGGGCGAACCTGAAGATACACCAGAAACCAATTGGACTGCTCAACGTTGATGGATTTTATGATTTTCTTTGTGTGTTTCTTGATGATGCTCGGAGAAATGGGTGCATGTCGAAACCTTTGAAAGAACTCCTCTTTACTGCCAGAACTGCTCCGGATCTAATAGACCAACTCATAGCATATGAACCACAAGTTGACCCTATCCTTTCAAAGATAAATTGGTCCGAGGACGATCGTGGTAAGAGGCGTCGGATTAATCTGGATCTTAACCTTTAATTTCCTGTAGATTTTCAGCTAACCAGGTACGACCTTCTTAACTCTCCTTTTACTGTTAAGACATTGGGGACAATGTCTCATTTAGGTTTGAGGGAGGGAATTAGTTGATAAGTACCTTATTTTTAGTTTGTATGTTGTTTTTATTTTTAGTCCAAAATTTTTTTAAAAATATAAAAAAATTGAAAATTTTTCAAAAATTACAAAAATATTTTGTGTTTTTGTGTTTTTATTTGACTAAAAAGGTGAAATTGGTAAGAGATAGCTGAGTAAGGAGTTTCCACTCCTGAGACATATCTCAAACCTATTTCGAAACAAGTTAATTTTTGTTTATTTCATTTTGAATTATTTAATTTGTGAATTCTCCTTAAAACGGACTAAAAGGAATCTTCATATGTTCAGTTAGCAGATATTATCAACATCTATAGTAACATACGGACATGAGCTAAAATTGAAAAGTTTGTAATATTAAGTGCTCTAGTTTAATTGGAGGAAACATCTCAAAAAGCAATGGAGTAAAAAAAAAATAAAAAAAATAAATTCTGAGATCCGAGTTATTAAGTCTGTAAGGGTGTTTTAACACCTAGTGCCCTAAAACCAACTGGTTTGGGAGTCATTGGCCCAAATCTCGTTACATGGATCAAAGATGCTGCAAAAATATATATATCTGAAGTCTGAGTAATTAAGTCTGTAGGGGTGTCTTAACACTTGGTGCCCTAAAGCCAACTGGTTTGGGAGCCACCGACCCAACACTCGCTACATAGACGAAAGATATTGTATATAAATAAAAAAAAATAAAAAAAAAAAGAAAAAATCAAAAAAATGAGAAAAATTATTCCATTGCTACAAAAAGGTGTGAATTCTGATAAAACTTTAGGACAAAAATATTACTCTCTTATCAACTACACTTACGACTGTTGTGGGCATAAATGAGTTATTTAATATTTTATTGGCTATGTATATCAAGAATGGTAAATATAATCGGAGAATTTACTTATTCGGTAATTTAGAATGAAACAAAACAACTAGTAACTTGGAGTAGAAGTTTCACCTGATTAGTCACTAACTTCTTTATTCTCTTTTCGCTTGTCTTTTTGCTTTTATGTGCATTAGTTTTATTACCTGTTTACTTTTGTAAAATGTTTGTGGGTATCATTGCTGTAAACCCTCACGAGACTACAACTCGTCCACTAGGGACACCTAGGGGTTTAAAGGCTTGTTGCATACGCTAAATGCAACCGTGATCCATACGAAAGTGGTTTAGTTAATTTATTTATGTTATTTTATGTTTTGCTCGAGGACTTGCAAAATATTAGGTTTGGGGGTGTGATGAGTGGTAAATCTATCACTATTTCCCACTCATTTAACCTAATATTTTGTATAGTTTCTTGAGTTTTGTGAATATTTTGATGTGTTTTGTGTTATTTTGTAGATAAATAAAGTTTCAGGACATTCTGCAGGTGATTTGGGCCAAAACAGTGAAAATTGGACAAAAAGGGCATTCTTCAGCGTCGCGATGCCTAACATGAGCCGAACAGTGCTAACGTGCGCCGGGTCCACAAATCAGAATCTGAGAAAAGTTTGACTTTGCTAAAATGCGCCGTGCCACATGTCACCATCACAGCCGATCTGCTAACATGCGCCGTGCCACGTGTCAGCATCCTACGGTGCCGACAGTCATCATCGCCACGTGTGCCACGTGGCATCCTACGTGTCTCCATGTCATCAGCCACGTCAGCAAGTCAACAAGTCAACATTGCCACGTGTCGTGCCACATCATCATCAGCCAATCATGAAGTGCCACGTGTCGCACGTGTCACAATAATTGAAACCCAACCACCGCGCCGACAGTCTCTTTCCCACGTGTCGCCACATCACCGCCACATCACCGCCACGTCACCGCCACGTCAGCATCAACCATTGAGTATCTAATCCTTATCTGACACGTGGCGGATAAGAATCTCAGCGACCAATCAGAAGTCGCCACGTGTCACAATAATTGAAGCCCAACCACCGCGCCACGTGTCACCTTATCAGCTTATCCAGAATCTTCAAACCGGCGAACCAGAGCGTGCCACGTCGACAAAAGCTAGCGTAGCGACGCTGAGGGCCCTGGCGTCGCGACGCTGGAAGCCTACCGAGGCCTATAAATTGAGCTCGAGATTTCAGAATTCAGTGCACCACTCTCTCTCTTATATTCTATCTAAAGAGAAATTTTCTCTCTCTACTATCTTTAGTTTTTAGTTTTTTTAGTTTTTAGTTTTGTAATTAATTTTAATTACGTTTTGTTAATATAGTAATTTACTTTTTTACTTTTTACAGTTTTTACTATTTACCATGAGGAGGTAACTTCCCCAGTGTAGGCACTGCATTTTTACACATAAGTCCATATGATGAGTCTCATTTTGGAGACACTACTTTTTAAGTCACGGAGGTCATGGAAAACGGACATCGGAAGGGGGAATTCAAAATAAACAAGTTCACTGTCTTCGTTGGTGCTGCGTTCGTTACTTCGTTCGAACGTCAGGTAGATTGCAGACATTCGTGCCACGTTCGAGTAGGAGTTCGAACGGTGTCGGTAATTCTGATTTTGCTGCTAGCCTCACATCAAGCCCAATTCGCCCAAGCCTTGGCCCACACGCTCAAGCCCACTTAAAACACATATTTAACACATGGTGAAATCAAAACAAATCTAAAAATCACACACCAAATTAAAACGATATCATACCTAATCTAAACCAATCAAATATAATCATACCAAGTTAAAATCAATCAACCAATATATTATTCCCAAACTTAAAATATTGTATGCCTAATCAACATAAACTAAATATTCAACCTTCCCTATCTAGCCAAGATTTTTCCCCCCTCAATCTTTGACTTCCCTTATCCAACACCAAATCAAATCCCTTTCCTTGTCAAGCCTAACCCTTTGCCTATAAAAAGAACCATTCACCAACCTTCTCAACCCTAGCTAGCTCATACAGATAAGATACACACAACTCACGGCAATAACAAGAAGAAAAACAGAAATAATCCCCTTCATCTCCCCCACTCCACAACCGAAAATAGCAGCCCCTACACCTCCTAAAACAGCCCATATAGCAGCCCTAAACACACACATAAAACAGCCCCCGAACCACACCATAACATCACTGAAAATCACACCCAAAACAGTAGCCAAAACATCCCAAAAATAGTAACTAAAATACAGCAGCAAAACAGTAGAAGCGGCAGCGAATCGGAGTCAAAACAGCAGCAAAAGACGGAGGATGACGACCCAACAAAGTAAGACAACGAACGAGAGCAGTGAACCAGTGAACCGAAAGAGTTGCGGAGCCTTACCCCTTCCGATCTTCGTGAAACGCGAGTCCGAGAGACGACTTAAAAGGTTAGACCTGAGGGCACTTTTTCATTAGTTTATATTCGTTTCTTTTATTATTGAATTTTATTTGCATGAGAGTCGTTTATGGATGCATGTTGTGGCTTGAATGAAATGGAAGAGTGTCGTCTCTTGTGGTATATAGGATGGAAACCCAGACGTAAATTCCGTAGCCGAATCCGAATGGACGGTAGTGCGGTCTGTACTTGGGATACAACTCCACGTACCACTTGAGTAAACGGCACCTTCTCTTATTTTGTGTTGCTTTGGTTTATCTATTTCTTGTTACTTAAATTCAGTATGTCGCTTATTTGTGTATGATATAATCGAGTGCATGGGCTCAGTAAGTGCGATGGAAGGTCCCATAATCGGAAGGGTTAAAATCCTTCACCACGATGCTTTGCCGCACCGATTGATGTGTGTTCGGTTGAATGCGAGATACGTTCAATCGGACACATTACGTTTAATATTGTTGCTTATTTATGCATGGTTCAATCGAACGCATGGGCTTAGTAAGTGGAATGAAAAATCCCCTATGGGGAGGGGTTAAAGCCCTTTACCACGATGCTTTGCCGCGCCGGTTGATGTGTGTTCGGTTGGATGCAAGACACATTCAATCGGACATACTTAGTTGAATATGATTGTCTTTATGTTGTATGCATGATGTGATATGACGAGCATGAGCTTAGTATGTTGGTCTAAAGGTCCTCTCTTTGAGAGATCAGAGCCCCCAAAAGGCCACCTTTACGGCAGTACTTCGCCGCGCCCCCTTTATTTTGTTGTTTATGTATTGCGTCCCATTTCATGCATCAAGTCTGTTCCCGTTCGAACGCGTTTACGAACGCAACTCGAACGCGCATGCATTTTGCCTTATCATGCATCAGGTCTCATTTCCGTTCGAACTCGTTCACGAACGCCATACGAACGTGAGCATTCTGTTTCATTTCCGTTCGAACGCGTTATCAAACGCCATACGAATGCGAGCATTCTGTTTCATTTCCGTTCGAACGCGTTATCAAACGCCATACGAACGCGAGCATTCTCTTTCATTTTCGTTCGAACGCGCTATCAAACGCCATACGAACGCGAACCTTCTGTTTACCGTTTGAACGCGTTTACGAACGCTACACGAACGCGCACACACTGAATTGAGTCTGTCTTATCATATTCATGCATAATTGCCTCTTGGTTGATCTTTCTTGTGTTATATAGCCAACCGTATTATTTGTATTCCTGCATTTATCCATTCTTTGTGTTCTTGGGATTGTATTCAAGCATGATTAGGCTGTTAGCATGTTATTTGGTTAATAGGTTCATGAGATAGTACTCAAGCATGATTAGGTTGTTCTTAGTTTTCCATATCATAGGATTGAAATATGTTCATAAGATTGCCATGTGATGTTGCATGTTGTGATGAACTTGTTGATGTATGCATATGAATTTAGAAGCATGATATTTTTGGAATAAATGTTATTTAAGCCTGGTTAAATTATTACATAAATCCTTTTATTACAAGTGACATAAGTAAGGGACCATTCCGAACCCAACGGTTTGAGGTCTTCCCTTGCGAGGGGTGAGTGCGGCCTTAAATCTCATTTTCCCGGTTCACACCGGGTGGCAACTCCATTACTCTCCGGTTTAATCCCTCGTGGCTACTCTGTACTCCCGACTAGGCCGCGAGCCTAGGACAGCACGCGTCGCCCAGGTAGCTGTGTTCCCACAGTCTTGGCGTCTCCACTGGGGATAGAGAATCGGCCCCGAAATATTGTCTTGTAATGTTTGGATTTATGTTTTAATTGACCGTGTCTATAGTGGATAAAGTGAGGGTTTAATCAAAGGCACTTTAAGGCTAGTTAATGGTTTGGTGTCTTCCTTCACTCACTACCTTTCTAGAAGGAAAAGCTGTGAAGGCACCTAGATAGCCATCTACTCATAGCCTTTTGTGATGGACTAATTTGTAGGACTCGTTGTTTATTCCTGACAACAAGCGATAAGAGCCTAAGAGGCTTGGGTATTTAAGTGAGCCTCGCTCCACCTTCCCTCTGGGGAATCTACAACGGGAAATCCATTTGACAGTCCGTCACACACCATAGCTCATTGGCACGTACCTTAGTGTATAAAAAAGGGTGCGCTCACTTGGTTGCTCGAACCTTTGAGTGGGGAGACCTAGTTGTGGGCTATCCTTCGCCGGTGAGAGCCTTTGTCTATACTCTTACTAACCCACCCTTAGACCGGGTTGGCTAAAGTAACAATTATTTCCTTGAATATGTGCTTGTGGACCATCCTCATTTGGATGCAGTTGGACTATTGTCAGAAATGCGGGCTTGTTGGGCCATTTAAACTGGGGCAAGTTCGTACCGTATGACTATTAGGCCCAAGGCTTCTGAAATATTGATGGGCCATTATGTAAAAATGATTATGTTATGTTTGCATTATCTCTCTTCTATGCTTGTGTTTGGGGACATCGTCGTTTGGATCCATTTGGACCATTTATCATGGGATATGGGCTTGTTGGGCCATTTAAACTGGGACAAGAACGTATTTCTTGACTATTGGGCCAAAGGCTTCTAAGTGATTGATGGGCCACTTTGTGATTGTGTTCGGAACGTTACCATTTGGGTTCAGTCGGGCACCTTGTCATGAGATGTGAAGTCATTGGGCCATTTAAACTGGGATGGGTTCACTCCTATGACAATTAGCCCGAAAGATTCTAAAATGATAACGGGCCGATTTGCTTGAGAGTTATAATTGATTTAGTATGTTATATATGTTACATGCATCTCATGCACCTCATACATACATATATCATGTTAACACTACCTATGTCTCAAAAAGACATCATAGATACCGTTTGGGTTAGAGAAGGGACAAGACTCACTAAAAGAACAAGTATGAGTGAATCCGATAATGAGGTGTCCCGTATGGATCAGTTAGAGAACGGTCTCGCCAAGATCACTGAACAGTTGCAGGCTTTGCGTACTGCTATGGCTGGTATAGCTGTGCCCCGTGCCGGGGGAAATTCTGAGAATGTGAGGCATGACAAGCCTTCGAATGGGTTGGGGGATGATACCCCCGCTTTTGATGATGATATGGCAGAGTATGCAGCAGGCAGAGTATCTGGGTCTCAGGCAGAGTTACAAAAGCTTCGGGATCAGGTTGAAATAGTTACCCGCAAAATGAGGAGTAAGAATGAGGATTTATTAGATTATGAGGCAATGACGTTCGGAGAACAGCTGCCAGCTCAGTTTAAATTGCCCGACATGGCCAAGTTTAATGGGAATGGAGACCCGAGAGTCCATCTGCAGCAATATGTCTCAGTCATGAGTTCAATGGGCCTATCACAGCGCCAAGTCCAAAAGATGTTTGGGATAAAAATGTTCCTCCTAGTCTATTTGATCCAGTTTTTTAAATGACATTGATTTTGTTACTTTTTCGAACTCTTTTCCTCAATAATAATAAAGACGTTCATTTTGCTGAAACTCTCCTGCAATATGAGTATATTTGAGAAAAGTATTCAACCTTGGTACTACGGAATCTAGTGATGAACACGGGGAACCTTCGAAATAAGCAAACAGAAAAGATAAGATAGACATTCAGAAATTGGGAAATAGAGCCAGTAAAAATATCAGACTTGGAAGGGAATTAGTTCGCCGAGCCGATCAACGTAGACAGATTGAAGAAGTAGCTTGTCTGAGGAAGAGAAAGCTAAGCAGTCACCAAGAGAATTGAAGGAAGACCTAGCCCAACGGGATAGGAAACCCAATCATGCATGCATGCATACACGTAACATATTTGCATCCTTTTTGTGTTTGTTCTGTTTTGTAATAACAGGTTTCAAAGGAGAAAAAAGAAAGCGCCGAATGCAAGCCTACCAGAAGCAGTAACAGTACAATGTCAGCAATCTTCAGGAATGAATCACATGGACGAGGCCCATATCATCAGTATCAGTTTGGGATGGATCCCGAGGGTCGAGGCCCACATCAGTATCAGTCTGGGGACGAAGCCCATAATCAGTAGCAGTTAGGGCCGAGGCCCACATCAGCATCAGTTTAGGGTAAGGCCCACAACAACATCAGTTTGGGGCGAGGCCCGTATTAGCATCAGTATCAGTTTTGCGGGTATGGCATTCTGGGGGGCGAGGCCCACATCACTTCAGTATCAGCATTGCCAGGTATGGCATTCTGGGGGGCGAGGCCCACATTACATCGGATCAGTTCTGCCGAGAATGGCACTCCGAGAATGGAGATATAGTCCGGGAATGGACAGTTCAAGAATGAACAAGCCGAGAATGGCACTCCAAGAATGGAAACACAGTTCAAGAATGAACAAGCCGAGAATGGCAATCCAAGAATGGAGCAGAGTTCAAGAATGAACAAGTCGGAGATGACACTCCGAGAATGGAGATATAGTCTGGGAATGGACAGTTCAAGAATGAACAGGCCGAGAATGACACTCCAAGAATGGAAGCACGGTTCGGGAATGGACCACCTTACAGTAACAGTTCGAGAATGAACACCTCACAGTAACGGTTCGGGAATGGACCACCTTACAGTAACGGTTCGGGAATGGACCACCGGACAGTAACGGTTCGGGAATGGACCACCTTACAGTAACAGTTCGGGAATGGACACCTCACAGTAACGGTTCGGGAATAGACCACCTCACGATAACAGTTCGGGAATGAACACCTCACAGTAACGGTTCGGGAATGGACCAACTTACATTAAAAGTTCGGGAATGGACACCTCACAGTAACGGTTCGGGAATGGACCAACTTACAGTAACGGTTCGGGAATGGACACCTCACAGTAACGGTTCGGGAATGGACCACCTCATGATAACAGTTCGGGAATGAACACCTCACAGTAACGGTTCAGGAATGGACCAACTCACAGTAACGGTTGGGGAATGGACCACCTTACGGCAACGGTTCGGGAATGGACCACATCACAACACGGTTCGGGAATGAACCAGGGGTCGCACCACCTCACCACCTAAATCAGCTCAACACGTGGAGAGACAAGTGGCAGTTGGCGAGCCAGGTAAGTGAAAATGCATTGCATAACTTTGATAGGATTGTCACTGTTGCACATTACACAATTCCCATCAAAATGGGGGCGACTGTAGGCACTGCATTTTTACACATAAGTCCCTATGATGAGTCTCATTTTGGAGACACTACCTTTTAAGTCACGGAGGTCACGGAAAACGGACATCGGAAGGGGGAATTCAGAATAAACAAGTTCAATGTCTTCATTGGTGCTGCGTTCGTTACTTCGTTCGAACGTCAGGCAGATTGCGGACGTTCGTGCCACGTTCGAGTAGGAGTTCGAACGGTGTCGGTAATTCTGGTTTTGCTGCTAGCCTCACATCAAGCCCAATTCGCCCAAGCCTTGGCCCACACGCCCAATCCCACTTAAAACACATATTTAACACATGGTGAAATCAAAACAAATCTAAAAATCACATACCAAATTAAAAAGATATCATACCTAATCTAAACCAATCAAATATAATCATACCAAGTTAAAATCAATCAACCAATATATTATTCCCAAACTTAAAATATTGTATGCCTAATCAACATAAACTAAATATTCAACCTTCCCTATCTAGCCAAGATTTGTCCCCCCTCAATCTTTGACTTCCCTTATCCAACACCAAATCAAATCCCTTTCCTTGTCAAGCCTAACCCTTTGCCTATAAAAAGAACCATTCACCAACCTTCTCAACCCTAGCTAGCTCATACAGATAAGATACACACAACTCACGGCAATAACAAGAAGAAAAACAGAAATAATCCCCTTCATCTCCCCCACTGCACAACCAAAAACAGCAGCCCCTACACCTCCTAAAACAGCCCATACAGCAGCCCTAAACACACACATAAAACAGCCCCCGAACCACACCATAACA
This sequence comes from Zanthoxylum bungeanum, assembly GCA_019454045.1. Lineage (NCBI taxonomy): Eukaryota > Viridiplantae > Streptophyta > Magnoliopsida > Sapindales > Rutaceae > Zanthoxylum > Zanthoxylum bungeanum. The sequence continues at coordinate 211,183 of SKCR01038368.1, forward strand.
TCACCGAAAATCGCACCCAAAACAGTAGCCAAAACATCCCAAAAATAGTAACTAAAATACAGCAGCAAAACAGTAGCAGCGGCAGCGAATCGGAGTCAAAACAGCAGTAAAAGACGGAGGACGACGACCCAAAACAGTAAGACAACGAACGAGAGCAGTGAACCAGTGAACCGGAAGAGTTGTGGAGCTTTACCCCTTCCGATCTTCGTGAAACGCGAGTCCGAGAGACGACTTAAAAGGTTAGACCTGAGGGCACTTTTTCATTAGTTTATATTCGTTTCTTTTATTATTGAATTTTATTCGCATGAGAGTCGTTTATGGATGCATGTTGTGGCTTGAATGAAATGGAAGAGTGTCGTCTCTTGTGGTATATAGGATGGAAACCCAGACGTAAATTCCGTAGCCGAATCCGAATGGACGGTAGTGCGGTCTGTACTTGGGATACAACTCCACGTACCACTTGAGTAAACGACACCTTCTCTTGTTTTGTGTTGCTTTGGTTTATCTATTTCTTGTTACTTAAATTCTGTATGTCGCTTATTTGTGTATGATATAATCGAGTGCATGGGCTCAGTAAGTGCGATGGAAGGTCCCCTAATCGAAAGGGTTAAAATCCTTCACCATGATGCTTTGCCGCACCGATTGATGTGTGTTCGGTTGAATGCGAGATACGTTCAATCGGACACATTACGTTTAATATTGTTGCTTATTTATGCATGGTTCAATCGAGCGCATGGGCCTAGTAAGTGGAATGAAAGATCCCCTATGGGGAGGGGTTAAAGCCCTTTACCACGATGCTTTGCCGCGCCGGTTGATGTGTGTTCGGTTGGATGCAAGGCACGTTCAATCGGACATACTTAGTTGAATATGATTGTCTTTATGTTTGTATGCATGATGTGATATGACGCGCATGGGCTTAGTATGTTGGTCTAAAGGTCCTCTCTTTGAGAGATCAAGAGACCCCAAAAGGCCACCTTTACGGCAGTACTTCGCCGCGCCCCCTTTATTTTGTTGTTTATGTATTGCGTCCCATTTCATGCATCAGGTATGTTCCCGTTCGAACGCGTTTACGAACGCAACTCGAACGCGCATGCATTTTGCCTTATCATGCATCAGGTCTTATTTCCGTTCGAACTCGTTCACGAACACCATACGAACGTGAGCATTCTGTTTCATTTCCGTTCGAACGCGTTATCAAACGTCATACGAATGCGAGCATTCTGTTTCATTTCCGTTCGAACGCGTTATCAAACGCCATACGAACACGAGCATTCCGTTTCATTTTCGTTCGAACGTGCTATCAAACGCCATACGAACGCGAACCTTCTGTTTACCGTTCGAACGCGTTTACTAACGCTACACGAACGCACACACACTGAACTAAGTCTGTCTTATCATATTCATGCATAATTGCCTCTTAGTTGATCTTTCTTGTGTTATATAGCCAACCGTATTATTTTTATTCCTGCATTTATCCATTCTATGTGTTCTTGGGATTGTATTCAAGCATGATTAGGCTGTTAGCATGTTATTTGGTTAATAGGTTCATGAGATAGTACTCAAGCATGATTAGGTTGTTCTTAGTTTTCCATATCATAGGATTGAAATATGTTCATGAGATTGCCATGTGATGTTGCATGTTGTGATGAACTTGTTGATGTATGCATATGAATTTAGAAGCATGATATTTTTGGAAATAAATGTTATTTAAGCCTGGTTAAATTATTACATAAATCCTTTTATTATAAGTGACATAAGTAAGGGACCATTCCGAACCAACGGTTTGAGGTCTTCCCTTGCGAGGGGTGAGTGCGGCCTTAAATCTCATTTTCCCGGTTCACACCGGGTGGCGACTCCATTACTCTCCGGTTTAGTCCCTCGTGGCTACTCCGTACTCCCGACTAGGCCGCGAGCCTAGGACAGCACGCGTCGCCCAGGTAGCTGTGATCCCACACCCAGCTAGGGTGAAAGGTAATTCTTTTACTGTTACTATTTAGATTAATCTCCCTTAAAAATAATATATTCACTATTTAAAATATTGACTTAAAAAGGATAACGCCAGATTGGTCAGTTGGTAATTCATTTTAATCTGGTTTAAACCTGACTAATAAAGGATACCGCCAGATTGTTCGGTTGGTAATTTAATTTTGGTTCCGCCTTTATGGCTGGTTGGACTTAATTTGACTTAATCAGGTTACCGCCTTTATGGCTGGTTGGAAAAAGAATCACAAGTTTATATATTATTTTATGGGATATATCTAAATTAGTAGTAGTAAAAGTAATTCTTTTTACCTTAGCATTTTATTCTATTGTAATTTACTTTTCAGTATTTACTTTACCGCATTTTTACTTTATGTCTTTTATTTTCAAGTTTTTACTAGCCCTAGTTATGTGTTGTAACTAAATTAGTTATCTGGGGTTGTGATGACTTTTAATATCACTGTTTTATAAGGGTTAGATTATAGCTTGGGTAATATAAAGATTTATTTATTGAGTCTTAAACTTAATGCTTTTTCATTAACTGGCCATTAATAAAATTGATCTGGTAAATCTAAAATGAACTAGACATAGGGATTTTAGGTTTCAACCTTAGACTCAATAGCCCACGATCTTCCTTGAGGATAGATAACCCTTTAATAGATTTCCTTACAGGATAGGAATATACCTGTCGGGCGGGGGTAGCCATAATTGGAACTTAAACTTAATGAATCCAGATAATTTGGTTGACATAGACATATGGTTCAATTGGGTTAAACTGGGTATTTGTGTCTGACCATCGATAGAGGCTTACACATAATTTAGTGTTCCAGGTTAATAAATCAATATATTACCCAACTTTAAGATAACCACTTCATCTTTAAAATGATATTGGAAGAAATCACAACCCTAGATAGTTTTTAATATTGAATTTTCTTAAAACCTATTTTCGACAATTTTATTTACTTGTTTTTAAATTTAGAATCGTCACCATTTCAAATCAATCAATCAACTTGTTAGATATTAGTAATCATTTGACCTCATATAATTAATAGTTTAGATATTAAGTCCTCGTGGGATCGATATTTTTATACTACTTGAACGATATGTGTTCTTGCGTTATACGTGTGTGTGTTTACGCCGGTCAGTCAGCACAATCATTGAGTTGCCGACGCCCTCTGTCACGTGTCACTTTATCATCTTATCCATCTGCCACGTGACTAACTCTCCGCAAGCCACGCCGCAAATCGCGAGCGTCGCGTTGCGATGCGTAGAGCCTATCGACGCCTGTAAATTCAGCTCGAAATTTCAGTTTCAGATGTACCTTCCTCTATGTAATTCTCTGAATAAATAAGGAGTTTGTATCTAGTTTTCCTTAAATTTCAGTTATGTAATTAATTTTATTTACTTTCTTTACTTTTTCAGTTTTTACTATTCAGCTATGAGGAGGTAACTTCCCCCTGCTAGGGTGAAATGTAAAACTTTTATTACTGCTATTTAGATTAATCTCCCTTAATTATAATAAATTCCCTATTTAAAACTTGACTTAACAAGGATACCGCTATATTGGTCGGTTGGTAATTAATTATAAATTGGTTTTAACCTGACTAAGCATGGATACCCCCTGGTTGGTCGGTTTGTAATTACCGCCTATATGGCTGGTTTATGGACAAATAATGATACGGCATTTATGGTCGGTCGGACTTAATTTGACTTAATCAGGTTACCGCCTATATGGATGGTTGGTAATATCACACAAGTTAATATATTATATTAAGAGAGATATCTAAAATAGTAGGGATAAAAGTAGATCCTCTAGCCCTAGCATTTTCTTTTATTGTATTTTTCTTTATTTACTTTCCAGCATTTTACTTTTCAATATTTTACTTTATGTCTTTTATTTTTAAGTTTTTACTAGCCTTAGTTATGTGTCGTAACTAAGTTAGTTATCTGGGGTTGTGATGAATTCCAATATTACTGGTTTATAAGGGGTTATTTTATAGTTTGGGTAATTTAAAAGTTTATTTATTAAGTCTTAAGCTAAATGCTTATTGTTAATTGGCCATTAATAAGATTGATCTGGTAAACTTAAAATAAACTTGACAAAGGAATTTTAGGTTTTAACCCTAGACTTAATAGCCCACGATCTTCCTTGAGGATAGATAGCCCTTTAATAGATTTCCTTACAGGATAGACATATACCTGTCGGGCGGGGGTAGCCATAATTGGAACTTAATCTTAATAAATCCAGGTATTTTGGTTGACATAGACATATGGTTCAATTAGGTTATACTGGGTGTTTACATCTGACCATCGACAGAGGCTTTTGCATAATTTCGTGTTCCAAGTTAGTAAACCGATATATTACACAAACATGAAATAACCACTTCATCTTTAAAAAGATATCGGAAGAAATCACAACCCTGGATAGTTTTATAAATTTGAATTTTCCTCAACCTGCTTTCACGTAATTTTATTTACTTGTTTTTAAGTTTAAAGTCAGCACCCAGTCAATCAATCAATCTATTAGATACTAGTAATCATTTGGCCTCATAAAAATTAATAGCTTAGGTTTTAAGTCCTCGTGGGATCAATACTTTTTATACTACTTGAACGATACGTGCGCTTGCGTTATACGCATGTGATTTCACACCGGTCAGAGGGTAGTAGAGTTAGTCAGTTTTCAGTTAAGAGATGTCGCTAATACTTGGTTTATGTCCTTCTGGGATGGTCGGTGACAATATGCTCCTCCTCTGACATGGGCTGAGTTCAGTACGACCTTTTTGTCCACATTTTTGCCGCAAAGTATCAAGGATGCCAGAGCTCATGAGTTTGAACAGCTGGTACAGGGCGAGCAGATGACAGTTTCTGAGTATGACATACGATTCACACGATTGTCTCGCTATGCTCCACATCTGATCAGAACAGAGGAAATGAAGGTGAAGAGGTTTGTGAATGGGCTTTGAGATTAGTTTTTCTGCTCCATTCATTTCACAGAGACCACTACCTACACCCAAGTTTTAGATGTTGCCCTGCGGTTTGAAGCACGGGTTAGAGAGAGACAAGAAGAGAGGGAGTCTCGGAAGAAATCTAGATCGGAAGAGAGGACTAGGCCGTAGCAGAGTGGTCCTAGTAGACAACAGCAGATGTCAGCTCCGCCTACGGCATGCAGAGACATGGGTTCAGTTCAAGAGGGTCACCAATTTCTCCACTAATTTCTCCACCAAATATGGCATCAAACATTGCACAAAATATGGCACCAAATCCTCCACCAAACATGTGTTTGGTGGAAGTTTGGCAATTTTTATTTTATTTTATTTTATTTTTTTGTTTTGAAAATGACTTTAATAATTACACATAACATACTTATAGATATTTTATCAATTTCGGTAATTAAAACTTCCGAATTCGAAATTATTATGAACTTTAAAGTTGTAGATCTTTGAGTCTTCTTTAATCTGAAACTTTAATCACCTCAATCCGATATCGGAGTAAAACGTTATGGCCAAAATACAAAAATTACGCAAAGTTGAAATTTCCGAAATTGTACTTCGTTAGAACGCTATTTCAAGTTTCCAACCTCCAAAATCCAAATGTCAAGTCCAATTTTTGCCCTTATTTGTTCCACATTTAGTCCTGATTGATTCCATTGAGTCCCAAAACTTTATTTATCTGCAAAACACACAAAAACACATCAAAATATTCATAAAACTCGAGAAACCATACAAAATATTAGGTTGAAGGGACGGTAAATAGTGATATATTTTCCACTCATCAATTACCTCTCCCCTTTGTTCAATCAGGTCCTCTACAGATGCTATGACATAATCTTCATTTGACACAACTATGTGTTATTTAATTAATCTGATCATTTCTGTAACGTTTTCTATATTAGTTAAAACATAATAACCAACAAACATGGAAAATGAAACAAGTAAAATATTTCTTTTATCATATAAATATAAAAGACAATCTTTAATATAAACATTATAACCTTTAGTGTCTAACACTAAAAGGAAATAATTTTTTATATCATTGATAGTATAAAATAACAATTATTAAGCACTATATCACATTTTTAGAGAGAACTATAGAAATAAATTTCTTCCAGTTTCAACATGTAGGGAATCATCACTCTCCACAAAAATACTCGATCTCTGCTAACTTTAATTTTCTAGTCACCCTCAAATCTTGCAATAAATTACAGATTTGAGGAAGACAAACGATGTCAAACACTTATGTCGTACTAGAATTTAAAGTATGTGTAATGTCAAAAATTAAGACTACTAATATATCTGAGGGAATTAATCTTAGGGAAGCAAGATATATAGGTCAATTAAGTTTCTAAAACTTAATGATATTGATGTGGAAACATCTTTCCATTGCAATATCTAACTCGTCCTATAATTATGTAATCACATTTCACTTATCTGAGGACCCTTTAATTTTATGCACCAAAAATAAGGAAAACATAACTATTCTTACTTATATCCTTCTGAACAATCAGAATCAAATTATGCAGCTCAACATAAGCGAGAGTTAAACAATGTGCGTTGATAAATTAATATTTAATTATATCTTATCTTCATAAGATAAAATCGAAAACAAAGAGATAAAATATTTCTAATCATAATAAAATAATAATAGAATATGTATATTACTTTTTCTATAAAGTATCATCTCACTACTTTACATATTCCTTGCAATCTGTAAAAAACATAATACGAAAATTTAACTATTAAATTTTATAACGGGAAGTAGATCTTACTTGACATTTACTCAAGCATCACTCTTTAGCATTATTGGCTCTTGTAAGCTCTAAAGGTAGACAATTTTGTCAATCGTATCTCATACAACTGTTATATTCGGTCCTAACCAGTTCTTATAATCACGCTTTAGCAATATTGGATAAGTCGTGTTTTGGATCAGATTGCCTAGGATCAAATATAAAATACTAATATTATCCTCATGTTTTAGCAATATTGGATAATACTTTCTCTTATGGGTGTTCACATGTCGGGTCGGGTCGGGTCGGGTCGGATCGGGTCGGGTTTTTTTTAAATTTTCTTAAACCCGATCGGGTCAAGTCATGCGGATCGGAGGACTCGAAATCCAAAATTTTAAAGAGTAACCCGCGCGGGTCGGGTCAAAAATATTACAGGTCAGATCGGAAAATTACATAACATATATTTTTATGATATAATTTTGATAGAATTTGTAATTAAATCAAATTATGATAAATTAACAAGAGGGGAAAAAGGAAAAATCATGAATTACGGGTCAGGTCGGGTCAAATCCGATTTTTTATATTGAACCCGTGATCCGATCCGATTTTACGGGTCGGGTTAGGTCTGACTTGAAATTATTTTTTAAACTTTGCAAACCAGACCGGTTGGGTCGGGTTGCTGGTTGACCCGACCCTATGAACACCTATACTTTCCCTTATATTTACCCCATCTCATATTTAACCGGTATAGTATAAATTATTCTAACCCAACCCTCACGCTTTAGCAATATTGGGAAGACCATAATAATTTGCCTAACACCATATAGATAAGACAGACCATGTTATTTCTTCGACAAGATGCATAACACTAAGACCCGTGTAGAGATTTTTCTTATCACATCAAATGTGACTAAAAGTTAAAACTAATAGTGAAAGATAAATAAGTCCCCGGCAACGGCGTCAAAAACTTGACCAGTGCGAAATCACACGCGTATAACGCAAGCGCACGTATCGTTCAAGTAGTATAAAAAGTATCGATCCCACGAGGACTTAAAACCTATGCTATTAATTTTTATGAGGCCAAATGATTACTAGTATCTAACAGATTGATTGATTGACTGGGTGATGACTTTAAACTTAAAAACAAGTAAATAAAATTGCGCGAAAGTATGTTGAGGAAAATTCAAATTTATAAAACTATCCAGGGTTGTGATTTCATCCAATATCTTTTTAAAGATGAAGTGGTTATTTCATGTTTGTGTAATATATCGGTTTACTAACCTGGAACACGAAATTATGCAAAAGCCTTTGTCGATGGTCAGATGCAAACACCCAGTATAACCCAATTGAACCATATGTCAATGTCAACCAAATTACCTGGATTTACTAAGATTAAGTTCCAATTATGGCTACCCCCGCCCGACAGGTATATGTCTATCCTGTAAGGAAATCTATTTAAAGGGTTATCTATCCTCAAGGAAGATCGTGGGCTATTAAGTCTAGGGCTAAAACCTAAAATTCCTTTGTCAAGTTTATTTTAAGTTTACCAGATCAATCTTATTAATGGCCAATTAATAATAAGCATTAAGCTTAAAACTTAATAAATAAACCTTTAAATTACCCAAACTATAAAATAATCTCTTATAAACCGGTAATATTGGAATTCATTATAACCCCAGATAACTAACTTAGTTACGACACATAACTAGGGCTAGTAAAAACTTAAAAATAAAAGACATAAAGTAAAATATTGAAAAGTAAAATGCTGGAAAGTAAATAAAGAAAAATACAATAAAAGAAAATGCCAAGGCTAAAGGATCTACTTTTATCCATACTATTTTAGATATCTCCCTTAATATAATATATTAACTTGTGTGATATTACCAACCAGCCATATAGGCGGTAACCTGATTAAGTCAAATTAAGTCCGACCGACCATAATGGCGGTATCATTATTTGTCCATAAACCAGCCATATAGGCGGTAATTACCAACCGACCAACCAGGCGGTATCCATGCTTAGTCAGGTTAAAACCAGTTTATAATTAATTATCAACCGATAAATATAGCGGTATCATTGTTAAGTCAAGTTTTAAATAGTGAATTTATTAAGTAAGGGAGATTAATCTAAATAGCAGTAATAAAAGTTTTACCTTTCACCCTAACAGGGGGAAGTTACCTCCTCATAGATGAATAGTAAAAACTGAAAAAGTAAAGAAAGTAAATTACTATTACATAAAGTAAATAAAATTAATTACAAAACTGAAATTTAAAGAAAACTAAATACAAACTCATTATTTATTCAGAGAATTACAGAGAGGAAGGTACATATGAAACTGAAATTTCGAGCTGAATTTATAGGTGTAGATAGGCTCCACGCGTCGCGACGCGAGCTCCTCACGCGACGCAACGCTCATGATTTGCGGCGTGGCTAGCAGAGAGTTCGACACGTGGCAGATGGATAAGGTGATAAGGTGACACATGGCAAAGGGCGTCGGCAACTCAATGATTGTGCTAATGTGGCGTTGACAAGGCGATGACGTGGCTGACACATGGCGATGTTGATTGTCGGCACCGTAGGATTGTGACATGTGGCACGCGATGATTGGCTGATGATGACATGGCTAACACGTGGCACATTGACATGGCATGTTGCTGATTTGGACACCTATGTGGCTGACACGTGGATGACATGTGGCGATGGCGATTGTCGGCACCATACGATGATTACACATGGCACGATGTTTTTTAGCAGATCTCCTCTGATGTTGACACGTGGCAGGCTCATTTTAGCATCTGGCGTATGTTAGCAGACTTTTCAGATTATGACACATGGCATGGCGCATTTTAGCATGAAGCAGCACAAGTTAGCACTGGCCCCCGCGTCGTGACGCGCCAAATGATAATTTTGCCCTTTGATGTCATTTTTCACTGTTTTGGCCCCAAATCACCTCGAGAATGTCCTGAAACTTTATTTATCTACAAAATAACACAAAACACGTCAAAATATTCACAAAATGCAAGAAACTATACAAAATATTAGGTCAAATGAGTGGGAAATAGCGATACATTTACCACTCATCACCCTCTCCCCAGAACACCCTAAAGCCGTGCATATCCTATCTGATTCCTCAATAAAACCACAAGAAGAATGGGAGGTCTCTACTCCCGAGAACGTGGGAGGATGTAGCTTCCGGAAATCATGTAACGATACTAGTAGTTCTTGCCGCTGCATGACCATAGCCATTACTGGAGGTGGTTCATGGGGCACAACAGAAAGTCCAGCTCGGAATGTAGTCGGGTCTGGTATATTTAGAGAATCTACTATTTAGTGAGCCATGGATACTCCTACTGGTGGTGGATGTACAGAAACGGTGGGTTCTGTAACTCTTGGCCCTAGGCTTGGTGGCCTGTGGCTGACGAGTGATCAACTGGGCTAAGGCTGCAACTGACTGCTGAATCTGTTGCAAACCCGCAACTACTGGGTCATTGGGCTGGACCTCAGGCACAGCTCTACCCTCCTCCATAATACTCTCATGAACTGACTCCACTCCTTGCCCCCTATCTGGCTCAGGGGGAGGTACTACTTATCTCTGGTCTAGATTTATGCCTTGAGGCTCCCTATCACGCCTGTGTCTACCCCTAACTCTGGTTATTCCCTTATGTGGCATGGATATCTAAGAAATTAATAGAGAAAAGAAAATAGTCAATTACAGATAAATGAACTATAAGCGATTAGAATGAGACAAGCCTCGAGACAAGGTTACCAGAGTGAACAATCACTTATATATAGTAGTACCCCGGGTATACCACATATACAAGCCACTGCTACTCCCTTACTGCAGTCACTGATTCCCTAGACCATGCTCTGATACCATCTTTGTAACATCCCCAGTACGGGAATGTTACCAGCAAGCAACAGATCCCACTGTCGCCTAAGTCTCTACCACATGTACTAGGACACTTGATTTTATCTTAATGCTATTCAATGTTTTCTGAATCACACATGCAAACTTAAATGCTTAAATAAACTTGAATGCAAGATCAGGAAATCAAATATATGCATATATACATGGCTAAGAGTATTATAATATGTATACAACGTCAAAACATGTCAAATGATACAACAAATGACGTCTCAGGGGACTACACTCTATATGAACATAGTTCTGGAACGATGGACCCGACGACTAGTGACTGCAGTATAACTCTCATCCTCGAACTGGGTCTCCAAAAATGGTACATGGCTCACCAAAAGAAGAATCCAGCAAAAGAACTGGGAAGTGGTGGGGTGAGTCCAGAGGATCTCAGTGAGTGGAGCTACAAAATAAGAAAATGAATCAGAACTTTACATGAAATCATTTATACTTAAAGCATTTCTGAAAACTTTCCTTGCAAACTGGTTCTTTTTCTTTTTAACTGGAAATCCTTTTTTGAAAACTTTCTGAGAAAGATATCTCTGGTGCTGTAGAAACACTTGACGCATGGGGCCGTTACATATCACCGTCCCCCCATACGCCTAATTGGAGCTAGAAGTGCAAATCCATGGCTTTGGGGAGTTACTTATCGCAGTCCCCCAAAACATGCCACTCATGTCCCTGAAATTGGTGGTCTTGAGGCGTTACGTATCTCCGTCCCCCAAGCCACTGAACTAGAACTGGGGGTGCGGATCTATGCTACCCTACAAGTTATGAAACTAGGGTCTAGGGGCGTTACGTATCACCTGTTGAGGTTTCAGGCGGTAATTCGGGTAAACGCAACGGATCGCGTAAAATCAAAATTTTTCGATTTCAATTATTTTTCTTGGATAATTAAAATAAACTAATTTATTTCAATTACTCAATACTTAAAAACTGAAATTTTTACCCAAAAATAAGATTTTTCAATATTTACCATTTTATCCCAAAACTTTGTATTTTTGTCATTTTAGTCCAAAATTGTCAAATACAATTCTAATTGATTCCAAATCAATCCCAAAATGATTTATACATGTGTAATACATGAAAATACAATTTGCAACTCATAGAAACCGAATTTCAAGAATTTTCCGAATGGTCCCTAAACTTTCAAGAATTTACAATTTGGTCCTTTTTGTTCAAAACATGCCAAGATCAAATCTAAAAATTCCCAAATTGAATATACATCATATATATATATATCAAATCTCATCACATATATGAAAATCCTCAAATTTGGTGAAGGTTAAAAACCTTAATTTTATAATTTCACAAATTAACAAAATTAACACCAAATTAATTAAATTCAATATTTTAATTCAATTCCACTACACCAAACAAGTCTCACCATCATGAAACAACTCAAGAAAAATTCTAGGTCAATCACGAGTGGCTAAGTAACTCTAGAATGGCAACTTCCATCAATATGGCTAAAAAAAATGCTTAATAAATAATTTAAAGCAATCTAAAAAAACATACATGAATCAAGCTTCCAATCATCAAAACACAACCATAAGAAAGTAGAGAAGAAACTAAGCTACACATGTTGAAGCTTATGATCATAGAAACAATTTTCAAGAAGAAGAAAGTATGAAAATCCTTACCAAATTTCCAAAATATGCAAGCTTTTCTTCTTTCTTCTAATTTTTCTCTCTTTCTCACTTTTGTATTTAATTTTTTAGGGTTCTTAGATTATGAAACAAAAAAGAAAAAATGGCTTTTATAATTTCCGTCATGGAATCCAATTTCGTGTCCATAATCTACCCACCCGTAAATTATGACGAACACAGTCATTTACGTCGTTATAATATAATATAATAACAGTTAAAGAATGATACTGTTATGATATTGCTCAATGTCAGTTGCGACGCTTTTGCAACTGTATCATAACCAATCACTCTATGGTCATTTACGTCTTTATAATATAATAAAAGAATTTATATTATAGAAACTGTTTATTTTATTCATTAATAAAATATATACAAAAGTATTTACAGGGAAATACATAAGAAATTGGCGCTCAGAGCACCAACCCTAATAAAATCTCTTATTTGCTCTAGTGCGAATATAGATTGTATCTAGTACCCATCGACTCCACATGTTTATCAAATAGCTTCGGAGGTATAGCTTTCGTGAGCGGGTCTGCTACATTATCTTCACTGGGAATTTTGCACACGACAATGTCACCTCGCAACACAATCTCTCGAATAATATGGTATTTTCATTCCACATGCTTCAAATTCTGATGCGCCCTCGGTTCTTTTACTTGCGCAATGGCACCAATATTATCATAGTATAATGGAATCGGATTCTCTATACTCGGGACAACTCCGAGTTCTGTGATAAACTTCTTAAGCCAAACAACTTCTTTTACAGCTTCATAAGCATCAATATATTCCGTCTCTGTGGTGGAATCAGCTGTAGACCCCTGTTTGGAAATTTTCCAACAAACTGCACATCCGTTAAGGGTAAATACGAATCCTGATGTAGACTTTCTATCATCGGGATCCGATTGGAAATCAGAATCCGTATACCCATTAACCTGCAGTTCATTTCCTCCATAAATGATAAATTTATCCTTAGTACCTTTAAGATACTTCAGGATATGTTTAACGGCTATCCAATGGTCATTTCCTGGATTGGACTGATATCTACTGGTTACACTAACCGCGTAGCTAATATCAGACCTCGTACATAACATAACATACATTATGCTACCCATAAAAGAAGCATAAGGTTGATTAGACATTCTAATCTTCTCATCTTCTGTTTGCAGACACATCTTCTTCGTAAAATGAATGCCATGTCTGAATGGTATATTTACTGTCTTATAGTTAGTAAAATTATATCGTTCTATGATCTTATCTATTTACATGGATTGGGATAACCCAATAATTCTTACAGAGGTAAGCTGTGATGCCTTGCATCATTCCTATATCATTCCCAATGATTAGGATGTCATCAACATAGAGAACCAAAAATACTATCATACTCCCACTAGCCTTCTGGTACACACATGATTATTCCGTATTCTTGAGAAAACAAGACAATCTAAAAATGTCATCGAATCGAAGATTTCGATTTCGCGAAGCTTGCTTAAGTCCATAATGGACTTTTTAAGCTTACAAACCATGTGTAAGCACTATATTTTTGCATATAAGTCCCTATGATTAGTCTCATTTGGAGGCACTACCTTTTAAGTCACGGGAAACGGACGTCGGAAGGGGAAATTCAGAATAGACATGTCATCAAATTCATTTCACAAGTTCACTGTTTTGTTCATACTGCATTCGTTACTTCGTTCGAACGTCAGACAGATTGTGGGCGTTCGTGTAGCGTTCGAAGAGGCGTTCGAACGGTGTCGGTATTTCTGGTTTTGCTGCTAGCCTCACACCCAAGCCCAATTAGCCCACCAAAGCCCATAAAACACTAATTAAATCATATACCAATTAAATAAAATATTAATTAAATCATATACCAAATTAAATAAAAATATTAAATAAAATCATGCCTAATTAAAATCAATCAACCAATTATATTCCCAATCAAGAATATCTTATTCCTAACCTAACAAATATTATGCCTAAACAACACAAATTAAATATTTTAACTTCCTAATTAGCCAAATTTTGTCCCCCCTCAAATCTTTGGTTTTCCTTGTTTGACACCAAATCAAATCTCTTTCCTTGTCAAACAAGATTTAACCCTAGCCCTTTGCCTATAAAAATAACCCAATTCCAACCATTGAACCCCTAGTTGATCCACACATCTAAACCCCTAGCACATTAATACAACCCACAAAAATTCTGCAAGACACAGAAAACTCTTAGTTCATTCACACAAGAAACACCCAAGATCATTGACACAACTCTCCTTCACTCTCAATAACCGAAAATCACAAACCAAAGAACCCCCATTTCCTTGATCAAAACACATCCCGAATAGCCCCATTTACCTCACCAAAACAGTCCCCAAACCACACCATAACAGCAGCCCATACCTTACCAAAACAGTCCCCAAATACACCAAGAACAGTAACCTAAATACAGTAAACGTAGTGACCAGAAAACGTCACCAAAAGAACATCGAAATACAGTAAAAGCAGCAGCAAAACAGGGAGAACGACGACTCAAAACAGTAAGACAACGAACGAGAGCAGTGAACCAGTGAACCGGAGGAGTTGCGGAGTGTTGGCCCTTCCGACGATCGCGTACCGTACATCCGAGAGGTGATTTAAAAGGTTAGACCTGAGGGAACTCTTTCTATTTACTGCCATTCGTTTTTTTATTGTTTTATTACGCATGAGAGTCGTTTATGGATGCATGTTGTGGTTTTAAATAAAAATGAAAACGTGTCGCCTCTTGTGGTATATAGGATGGAAACCCGGACATAAATTTCATAGCCGATTCTGAATGGACGGTAGTATGATCTGTACTCGGGATACAACCCCACCTACCACTCGAGCAAATGGAACATGTTTCGCTTCGTTTTATCTTGATTGTTTATTATCTGCATTTTTCATCTCGCCATTTAAGTTTCATATGATGATTTGTTTGTATTGATGATGTGATGCGCATGTGCTTAGTATGTCGGTCTAAAAGTTTTCCATTTGAAGAAAGAAAATGCCAAAAGGCTACCTTTACGCCAACACTTTGTCGCGCCTCTTACATCGTGTCTTTTGCTTTATGTACGTCGGTTGTTTATGCAATTGGTGATAAAGCGCATGGGATTAGTAAGTGCGATTAAAGGTACTCTATTTTGAGAGGTTAAAATCCTTTACCACGATGCTTTGCCGCGCCGGATAATGTACATTCGATTGGATGTGAGATATGTTCAATCAGATACATGAAGTCCGACACTGTTGTCCTTACCTTTTTATATATGTATTGTGTTGTTTACGCATGGGCTTAGTAAGTGCGATTAAAGGTCCTCTATTTTGAGAGGTTAAAATCATTTACCACGATGCTTTGCCACGTCGGATAATGTACATTCGATTGGATGTGAGATATGTTCAATCAGATACATGAAGTCTGATACTGTTGTCCTTACCTTTTTATATATATATTGTGTTGTTTGCGCATGGGCTTAGTAAGTGCGATTAAAGGTCCTCTATTTTAAGAGGTTAAAATCTTTTACCACGATGCTTTGCCGCGCCTTTTAGCCCGTTATTATTTATTAGGTATCATCTATTCATCTGTTCATGTATGTGTCATGTTGTTTACTGCATTTTGGAGGTCACTGCTGTAAACCCGTTCGAACGCGTTTCAGAACACCGCACGAACGCATGTTTTCTGTCTGCTCTCGTTCGAACGCATTATCAAACGCTATACGAACGCGAACCTTTTGTTTACCGTTCGAACGTGTTTACGAACGCTACTCGAACGCGCATGCATTTGTTTCATCAGGTCTGGTCCCGTTCGAACGCGTTATCAAATGCTATACGAACGCGAACCTTCTGTTCACCGTTCGAACGCGTTTACGAACGCTACACGAACGCACACACACTGAACTGAGTCCTTTTCATCAGATTTCGTGCATAATTGTCCCTAGTAGTTATCCCTTCGCATGATGAACCTGATTGCTTCTCTGTATTACGCAAGATTGTGTATGTGTCGTTCATCTGTATTCCCCCATTTATGAGTACAATGTGTTTATTAACTTGTATGCTTGCCGTATGTTAATTTATCTTTATGTATGCAAATTGAGACATAGATTACATGCAATTAGGCTGTATGCAATTCGGATATGTGTTACATGTAAGTTTAGATGAACTTGTTGATGTATGCATGCGAAGTTAGGGGTAAATCATCCTTGGAAATATGTTGCTTAGGCTTGGTTAGATTATTGCACAAATCATTTCATTACAAGTGGCATAAGTAAGGGACCATTCTGAACTCAACGGTTTGAGGTCTTCCCTTGCGAGGGGTGAGTGCGGCCTTAAATCTCTTTGTACCGGTTCACACCGGGTGGCGACTCCATTATTCCCCGGTTTAGTCCCACGCGGGCTACTCCATACTCCCAACCGGGCCGCGAGCCCGGGACAACATGCGTCGCCCAGTTCCCGTGTCCCACACCATATATGAGGTTTCGCTGGATACAAAACCCTCCAGTTTTTCCATATAGATTTCTTCGTCAAGAAACCCATTTAAAAAAGCCATTTTGACATCCATTTACCAAATCTCATAATCATGGTAAGCAGCAATATATAAAAAATCCTTATAGACTTTAGCATCGCGACTGGCGAAAAAGTTTCATCTTAGTCGATACCAGGTCGCTGCGTGTAACCCTTAGCTACCTGTCTGGTCTTAAATGTTTCAACCTTTCCGTCAGGTCCACACTTCCTCTTGTAAACCCATTTACTACCGATAGGAACAATTCCTTCAGGAAGCGGAACCAAGTCCCAAACTTGATTCTGATGCATAAAGTATAACTATGATTTCATGGCCTCTTACCGTTTCACAGAGTCGATGTCCAACATCACTTCTCTATAGGTATAACGGCCAGTCTCTTCGACTAAGAGAACATCTAGACTCTTTTCTTGTATCAAATACAAGCGTTCAGGAGGTCTAGACACCCTTTGGGACCTACGAAGTGTGTGTGTAGAAGGCTCTTCATCTATTTGAACTTTGGGTTCCTCTACTGGTTCGTTGGTTCCAGGTTTTACTTCATCAAGTTCAACTTGTCTATGATTACCTCATGCAGACAAAAATTATACCTCTAGAAATTTTACGAAGCGAGCTACGAACACATTTCGGTGCTCGGTATCATAGAACAAATATCCTTTCTTATTTGAAAGATATCCAACAAACCTAAAATTTTGCCCTTTAGGCGAAAGCTTATCTGGCTGAGCTATCCTGACAACGGTAGGACAGCCTTAAATCTTAACATAATTAAGATTTGGTTTCCTACCAGTCCATATCTCATACGGAGTTGTAGGAACAGCCTTGGAAGGAATCTCATTCAAAAGATAGCAGCAGTTAAAAGAGCATAACCCCATAAATAATAGGGAAAATCTGTAAAACTCAACATCGATCGAACCATATCTAATAAAGTCCGATTTCTCATTTCAGACAATCCATTGTGCTGTGGAGTACCCGGATGAGTATATTGAGTGAGAATCCCATTCTATTTTAAATAATTAGTGAACTCACCACTCATATATTCACCGCCTCGATCAGATCGAAGACATTTAATATATTTACCAGTCTGTTTTTCTACTTCATTTCAGAATTCCTTGAACATTTCAAAGGTTTCCGATTTTTGTTTCATCAAATAAACATAACCATACCGTGACAGATCATCGGTAAAGGTAAAGAAGTAGGAAAAACTATTGTGAGCAGTGTGACTCATGGGACCACATACATCAGAATATATTAGTTCCAATAAGTCAGTGGCTCGGTGTCCTACACCGGAAAATGAGGCTTTGGTCATCTTACACTGAATACAAGATTCACAAGTTGGATAAGGTTCAATGGTGAGATCCAGTATCAAACCATTCCTAACTGAACTGGGTTAGGCATTTCACACATATATGACCCAACCTCATATGCCACAGTTCAGTATTATTTATATCAGATACTTTACGTTTATTAATTCCAGCATTAAAGATATCTTGTGAGGTATGCAAAATATAATGACCATGCTCATTTGGACAAACAAGGATCTGAACATTATATCTATCATATAAATTTAAAGAACGATTCTTAATATTTACATTATATCCTTCAGTATCTAATACAAAAAGTGATACAATGTTCGCAACACATCATGGTACAAAAAAGCAGTAATGCAACAAAAGGCTCCCACTGAGTATGGGAATCTCGCATAAGCCCACAACAACTGCATCCAAAGAGTCACCACTCCCGAATCGCAATTGTATCTCCCCATATTTTGGCCGTCTACTTTCCTTCAACACCTGCAACGAATTGCAAATGTGAATTGGACAAGCAGAATCCAAAATCCAACTGGACGACATAGCTTCACAAGCTAATGAGATATCAATAATGGGAAAAATAAAAGTACCTGAGGTAGATGCTCTTTCCTTTCTGATATGCGACAAATAGTCGGGACAGTTCCTTTTCCAGTGGCCAATCTTGCTGCAGTGGTGGCATTTATCTTCGGCAGCTCTCTTGGGTTTAGCTATCTTACTATGTGGTGGAAGATTCGTACATTTCTTCTTATTCCCTTTCTATTTTGATTGGGAGCAAGCAGGAAGAACAGTGGGTTCAGGAGGGCGAGTTGGTACTCCATTTCTCAAATCTTCCTCCGCAGTTTGCAGCATCTTATGCAGCTCCTGGTAAGAACAACTAATCTCATTCATATTGAAATACATCACAAATTGGCGATATGATGCTGGCAGAGATCCTAGTATGACACTTCGTCCTAAAGTGTCATTCAGAGGAAAATTATAGTGCCTCAACTGTTCGATCAAATCAATCAGATGTAGCACGTGAGGGCTCACAGCATGTCCCTCTTCCAATTTTGCATGGAACAGTTCCATTGTAATTTTATGAACCGAGACCTGTTTTTGGTTCATAAAGGATTCTCGTAGCCCCATCATCATAGTACATGCGTCGGGCAATCCAAAATATTGCCTCTTAAGCTCCGGTGCCAATGAACTGAGAATATATGATTTGACTTTTCTATCATCATCTCTCCACTTTTGGAGAGTCTCATGTTCCTCTTGCGTAGCATCAGGTGCTATGGAAAGTGGCAACGGATCTTCTAACACATATTCTATTTGTTCGGTCCCAAGAACAATTCCCATATCCAAGTCCCAATCTGTAAAGTTTTCGGCGCCTTTAAGCTTGTTCGTATCAAATATACGAGTAAAAGGATTAAATGCAGGTGCCGCCATCGCAAATCTATCATATAGATAGCGAAAAATGGTTAGCAGACATAACAGTTTCATATAATATAAATGAAACAAAGCATAAATAGATCATGGATTTTTAATCTACAAATTCCCCTCCCACTATTACATGCAATATTGTAATCCCCAAACAGAATACAAACAAACAATTAATCAAATTAAATATAATAGTGAAAGGAAGATCCCATGAATATGTTTCAGCTCACAACTTTGGCACGATCTCGCCTACGTATATTCATTAGGTAGACAACTCATTGTCAATCACTCAATAGTGACTCTTTGGTTCCGGTCCTGGCCGTTTCTCATTATGACAGCTTTGGCACGTTCACAAGGTGGCGTACCAAGGTTGAACTTGTCAATGTTAAATTCAAGATACTTGCGTAGTCCTGACAGCTTTGGCACGTTCAAGATTTCTGTTTTCGCTTGAACTTATCTAGTGTCACATATACATCCGGTATGGATAAATTTTTATCAACTACACCCTCACTGCTTTGGCATAATCTCGGATGCAGCCATAGAACAGATATCCACAAACTGTATTGACAAGACGGACCAAGAATTATATATCCAATACATATTACTTTCTAAAAACCTTATTAATTAGGGATTTTCCGCAAAGATGATACGTATTTAATTTGATAAAATTAAATAAATACAAGCATGTATAAAGTAAGAACATAATTAAACATTGAATTTAAAGGCACATTCATATTATGTGTTCAGGTTCAGACCTGCGCTGATACCATTTTTATTGGGGTTTCGGGCGGTAATTCGGGTAAACGCAGCGGAACGTGAAAAATCAAAATTTTCCGATTTCAATTATTTTTCTTGGGTAATTAAAATAAACTAATTTATTGCAATTACTCAATACTTAAAAACTGAAATTCTTACCCAAAAATCAGATTTTTCAGTAATTACCATTTTGCCCTAAAACTTTGTATTTTTGTCATTTTAGTCCAAAATTGTCAAATACAATTCTAATTGATTCCAAATCAATACCAAAATTATTTATACATGTCTAATACATGAAAATACAATTTGCAACTCGTAGAAACCGAATTTCCAGAATTTTCCGAATGGTCCCTAAACTTTCAAGAATTTTTAATTTGGTCCTTTTTGTTCAAAACCTGCCAAGATCAAATCCAAAAATTTCAAAATTTAATATACATCATATATACATAAAATCTCATCACATATATGAAAAGCCCCAAATTTGATGAAGGTTAAAAACCCTAATTTTATAATTTCACAAATTAACAAAATTAACACCAAATTAATTAAATTTGATACTCTAATTCAACTCCACTACACCAAACAAGTCTCACCATCATGAAACAACTCAAGAACAATTCTAGGTCAATCATGAGTGGCTAAGTAACTCTAGAATGGCAACTTCGATCAATATGACTAAAAAGAATGCTTAATAAACAATTTAAAGCTATCTAAAACAACATACATGCTTTCATCTTTCAATCAAGCTCCCAATAATCAAAACACAACCATAAGAAAGTAGAGAAGAAACTAAGATACACATGTTGAAGCTTGTGATCATAGAAATAATTTTCAAGAAGAAGAAAGTATGAAAATCCTTACCAAATTTCCAAAAAATATGCAAGCTTTTCTTCTTTCTTCTCCTTTTTCTCTCTTTCTCACTTTATATTTAATTTTTTTAGGGTTCTTAGATTATGAAACAAAAAAGAAAAAATGGCTTTTATAATTTCCCTAAATGACCGAATAACAAGGAAAAAATAATAGTCATATATTTTCAATTTTATTTCAATAATTGGAAAATGATTTAATTAATATTTGTGGTAATAAATCATTAAATAATTCAATCCTTATCACAAATAAACCAATTAAATCATTCCAATCCAACCAATCAAAATTTGCAAAGAAAACCAATTAAAATAAGCCATTTAGTTTACTTAATTAAAGTAAACTAGATATTAAATATTTAATTAATTTAATTATTTAAAATTTAAATGATCAAATAATTAAATACAAATATTTCAAATATATGTATTATATTTACATTAAATAATCACAATACATATTAATAATAAATGTCAAATATCTCAATTCGACATTTAATAAATGACCGAAAGATCTCAAAAGCATGTATTTTCGTTTAATCGTTAAACGACTTATAAATAATCAGTATTATTTATAAAAGTTGCCCTAGTGCCCTACGAGTATATTTCATAAGTGAGACTCTCTAGGTTCAGGCATATCTGTCACGAAATCTAATTTTATGTCCATAATCTACCCACCGTAAATTGTAACGAACACGGATAAAATCTCTGAACCATACAGGTCGAGGTCACTGCATACGTATAATCCTTCCGTCACAGGTATCCGAATTATCCCATAGATATATATATATATATAAACGTCAAATCTCCTTAGGTATAATCTCATCGACGATTCTATTAGCAATCTCCTAAATAACATTAGAATTGATTTCTATAGTGTACCACGGGCCCATGGATTTAACAAATTGCTAATTCTATAATGGATACCTATGCTCTGTACACCGAACTAACGGATCCTAACTTGATACGCACAGGATATCATGAGGATCAGTCCACACCCAACGAACAAGCGGAGGTCTGATCTAAATAGATCGGTAACGTGACTGCCATCAAAGTGTGCAGGATACCTCATATATCTATAGTGGTATCTCAAGTTGAAGGATCACTATGCTCACTCAACCCAAGAAGATTCTTATTGACGTTGGTGTACCATCTATTAAGAATCTTCAGTGAGTCGTTCAGTGTTTATCCGATATAAACACCTATGTGTCTATATGAGTCTCTCGAGACTCATGGTTAATTGAGAAACCATTAAAAACCAACATTCCAATATACAACACTTACCGGTCTCAACGGGTTTACTTACTGACCAAGTAATTGTAAACCTTGACCAGAAACAGTTAAAGAATGATATTGTTATGATACTGCTCAATGTCAGTTGCGACGCTTTTGCAACTGTATCATAACCAATCACTCTATGGTCATTTAAGTCTTTACAATATAATAAAATAATTATATTATAGAGACTGTTTATTTTATTCATTAATAAAATATATACAAAAGTATTTACAGGGAAATACATAAGAAATTGGCGCTCTGAGCACCAACTCTAACATCACCGTCCCCCTAGCCCTATACTACGTGTGCACACGGTCTTTGTCCGTCAATTCCATAAGTAAGAGCTGAGGTGGGTTTTTCCCTCATGCCTCAAAAAACATAAAAAAATATTAATGTTCAACTTTAAAACTTTCAAATCAAGTCTCACTGAATCCGTAACTGATAATTAAATAAGGCTAACGTCCTAAAACTTTAAAAATAAGTCTGAACAATAACAAGTATATACAAATCAAATTTAAAAGAAAAAGCATCCTCTCACAGATTTGAAGTTCGATCAAGTCCCCTTTACGTCGCTGATGGTGAACACGGCTTCTGATGAGTGTCTATATGGAATACACTGAGTTAGAAACATCGGTTATAAAATACGGTTCGAAATCACATAAAATTCCTTAATCTAATTGGATTACCCCCTTAGAACATTTATATTCTTTAAATGAAATGTAAATCAAAAATTCAGACTCTTGGTTATGCGTTGTATCTTTTAAAAAAAATTTGGTTTTTGGTGTCGCGTCACGACGTCAGTCCCCTTCGCGTCGCGACACGCCCGTGCAAATCACATGCACGTCTCTGCCTTGATCAAGTCGCAACGCACGCAAGCTCGCATCATGACGCGGCCTTGTTAAGCAGATGCACATCTCTGCCTCGTCTGCGTCGCGACGCGACGTCGATTCTAGGGGTAGATTTCCATTTCTTCAGTAATAACCCTCAAATCTCATTTCACCAAACCACCCACAAAATACTATATCTTCATCACTTCCTCATCATCAAATGATACATCTAATATCTCATCACCACCCAATTCTCATTAATCCTACTAAGTGTTCCAACTAGAATGATGATACTAAAATTCACCTAAACATTGGGTTCTCAATCAAATCACCGCAAAAGAAAAAGTTGGTTTGGTTTGGGTGCTCCTCCATATGGTGAACTTGTGGATCCAGTGCTGAGAGTCTCCATGAATTTGCATATCTGATCCAGCTTGGCGTTGACTGCTGTATTGGCTCCACTTTCATAAATTCCTGCAATTCTTTGGATCATGCTCCTTTCTGGTGGCCACAAGGAATTGTTGTTGGCCATTTCTTTGATTAGGTCTCAGGCTTGATCTTCTCCTTTTGCCATTAAAGCTCCTCCAGCAGCAGCATCGATTGTGGTTTTCATCAGTCCAGAAAGTCCATTATATAAGGTTTGGACTTGAAGCCATTTTGGAATCTCATGGTGAGGACATTTCCGGAGCAAATCTTTGTATCTTTCCCAAGCTTCGTATAGAATTTCTGAGTCTTGTTGCATAAAGGATGTGATGTCATTCCTGTAGGGGTTTTTTAGGGGGTGAGTCCGGTAACGCAGCGGAAGCGGTGAAAATCAGATTTTCAGATTTCAAAACTTTTTCTCGGATTAATTAAATAAACATATTTATTTAACATTCCAATAATCAAATTATGAAAATAAATTCAATAAAATATTTTTAGGTGAATTTACCGAAATACCCTTGCTTTGTATTTTTGTCCATTTTAGTCCGAAATTGATCTAATCAATTTTGAATGATTCTAAATCATTTCCTAGATGAACTTATGATGTTCAAAACATCAAAACACCAAAGCAACAAAAATCCCCAAATTCTCTCTCAAAGCCGAGAGCACCATTAGAGTGCATTTTGTGCATTTTGCACTTTCATGCTTCAAGACACATCCAAATGATATCCAATCAACATGAAACTTTATATGCATCATATACACACACAAATACACAACATATATGAAAACCCCCAAATTTGGAATTAGTTATGAACCCTAATTTTTCAATTTCCACAAATTGGACAAATTAGACCAAATACATTAAATCAATTACTTCAATCATCATTCTTCCATCCAATCCAAGTCTCAACACAATGAAACAACTCAAGATCAAATCTAGGTCATTTACGAGTGGGTCAATAACTCTAGATTAGCAACATGGTTTCAAAAACCTTAAAAGAATAGTTATAACTACAATAGTCACAACACTTCCTTCATTACACATGCTTCACACTTCTCCAAAACTTCCATCATCAAAAACCACAAGGAACAAAGAAAGAAACATCCTAAGAATATCATATATTAAAGCCTAGAACCTAAGGAACATATTCCTTACTAATAGCAAGTTTGAAAAACTTACTAAATTTCCAAGCTTTTGAAGTTTTCTTTCTTTCTCAAGCTTTCTTTTGGTTTCTTCAATGGTGTCTCTCTTTTGTAAAAGGTGTATTAGGTTAACAAATAAAGATGAAATGAAAAGAATATATACTTGCTTTATTTTTAGCCTTGGCCGAATTTGCCAAGCCAAATACAAGATAAGTAATTTCAATTTCATTTCAAATTAATGTTATCAACTTGCATAAATATCTTAATACAACTTTATTAGATATTTATTTAAGTCGACAAAAGCAACTAACATCATTTACTTAATATATCCTAATGTAAGATATTTATATTTTAATTAATTTAATCATTTAACAATTAAATAATTAATTAATTAATCAAATACAAATATATTAAATATATGTATAATATTTACATTAAATATTAAAAACATATATTCATTTAGGATAAAAGTCAAATAACTCATTTTGACTATTAATTAATGTGTATTTAAATTAATCAAGTATTAAATGTAAATACACAATAATTAGGCAAATGACTATCCAGTCCTTTTAGCACGTATATTGCGTTTAACTTTTAAACGACTTTATAAATAATCAATATTATTTATTAATGTTGCTCTAGTGCTCTACGAGTATGTTTCATTATTGAGACTCTCTAGATTCAGGTATATCTGTCACGAAATCTAATTTCGTGTCCATAATCTATCCACCCGTAGATTATGACGATCACGGATAATCTCGCTGAACCATACAGGTCGAGGTCATTGCAATTGTATAATTCCTCTGTCACAGGTATCCGGATAAATCACAGAGATATAGATGTAAACGTCAAATCTCTATCGGGATTATCCAGTCGACTATTCCATTAGCAATCTCTAAAAGAATGTTTAGAACTAGCTTCTAAACTTTACCACGGGCCCATGGTTTTATCTGATTGCTAATCATATGGAGTACCTATGCTCTGATACACAGAACTGACGGATCCTATCTTGATACACATAGGACACCCTGAGGATCTGTCTACACCCAACGAACAGGCGGAGGTCTGATCTAAATAGATCGGTGACGTGACTGCCGTCTAAGTGTAGAAGATGTCTAATGTGCCCACAATGGCATCTCAAGTCTAAGAATCACAAGTGCTACTCAACCCAAGAAGATTTTTATTGACGCTGGTGTACCATCCATTAAGAATCTTCGGTGAGTCGTTCAGTGTTTATCCGCTATAAACACCTACACATCTATACTAGTCTCCAAGACTAATGGTTCATTGAGAAACCATTGGAATCATATATTCCAGTATACGACATGTACCGGTCTCAATTGGTTTACTATACTGACCAAGTAGTGTAAACATTGACCAGGAACTGTCTGAGAATGACAACGTCATGATACTTCTCAATGTCCGTTGCGACGCTTTTGCAACTGTATCATGACTAATCATTCTAGGGTCATTACGTCTTTACCATTTAATAAGATAGATTATATTATAGAAACTGCATATATTATTCATAATAATAATGTTTTACAGAAGTATTTAACAGAAATACAACCGGGAATTGGCGCTCTGAGCACCAACCCCAACAATTCCTCAGCTTTCCAGTTCTGGCTGGTGGAAAGTACTTTGCAAGAAATTTGGTGGCTAAAGTGTTCTAAGTTGTGATGGAACCTGCTGGTAGTGAATGTAGCCAAGTTTTAGCTCTGTCTTTCAAGGAGTATGGGAAAATACGCAGTCACATTGCTTCTTCAGCTTCTCGGTTGTAATTGAAAGTGCCACAAACTTCCAGGAAGTTGCTGATGTGGGCATTATGATCTTCAGTTGCATTCCACCCAAACTGAACTGACTGTTGAATCATCTGAATGCATGTTTTGATGTCACATGCATTTGCTGGTAAGGGAGGAAGTACAATACATGAAATGAGTCTGTCAACCACCGGAATTGTTCTGTCTCGAATGGGAATTGGTGGTGCAACCTCCAAAGGTTCATATTCCATGTTGACTAAAGCTTCTTGGCCTTCTCACCTTTCCCTTCTCAACTGTCTGATGGTTCTTTCAATTTCCGGGTCAAGCGGTCGAAGTTCAAAACTTCTGGTTCGTCTCATGAAGTTTCTGAGACCTGAAACACAAGAAAACAAAAACAATAAGTAAAAAGAAAATTAGATACAAGTAAAGGTATCTGACCTTAAAACTAATAGTGAAAGATAAATAAGTCCCCGGCAACGGCGCCAAAAACTTGACCGACGTAAACACACACGTATAACGCAAGCGTACATATCGTTCAAGTAGTATAAAAAGTATCGATCCCACGAGGACTTAATACCTAATCTATTAATTTTATGAGGTCAAATGATTACTAGTATCTAACAGGTTGATTAATAATTTGAAATGGTGATGATTCTAAATTTAAAAACAAGTAAATGAAATTGCACAAAAGTAGGTTTAAGAAAATTCAATATTAAAAACTATTTAGGGTTGTGATTTCTTCCAATATCATTTTAAAGATGAAGTGGTTATTTCATGTTTGTGTAATAAATCGGTTTACTAACCTGGAACACTAAATTATACGAAAGCCTATGTCTATGGTCAGACGCAAATACCCAGTTTAACCCAATTGAACCATATGTCTATGTCAACCAAATTATCTGGATTCATTAAGTTTAAGTTCCAATTATGGCTACCCCCGCCCGATAGGTATATGTCTATCCTGTAAGGAAATCTATTAAAGGGTTATCTATCCTCAAGGAAGATCGTGGGCTATTAAGTCTAAGGCTGAAACCTAAAATTCCTTTGTCAAGTTTATTTTAGATTTACCACATCAATCTTATTGGTGATCAGACAACAAGAAGCATTAAGCTTAAGACTTCATAAGTAAACCTTTAAATTACCAAAATTATAAAATAACCCCTTATAAACCGGTGATATTAGAATTCATCACAACCCCAGATAACTAACTTAGTTACGACACATAACTAGGGCTAGTAAAAACTTAAAAGTAAAAGACATAAAGTAAAAATGCTGAAAAGTAAATTACAATAAAATAAAATGCTAAGGTAAAAGGATCAACTTTTACTATTTACTATTTAGATATCTCCCTTAATATAATATATTAACTTGTGATTATTTTACCAACCGTCCATATAGGGGTAACCTGATTAAGTCAAATTAAATCCAACCAGCCATAAAGGCGGAACCAAAATAAACCCGCCATATAAGCGGTAAGAAAATTTAATTACCAACCGATCAATCTGGCGGTATCCTTGATTAGTCAGGTTTAAACCAGATTAAAATGAATTACCAACCGACCAATATAGCGGTATCATTTTAAAGTCAAATTTTAAATAGTGAATATATTATATTTAAGGGAGATTAATCTAAATAGCAATGGTAAAATAATTACCTTTCACCATAGCAGGGGGAAGTTACCTCCTCATGGTGAATAGTAAAAACTGTAAAAAGTAAAGAAAGTAAATTACTATTATTACAGAACGTAATTAAAATTAATTACAAAACTAAAATTTAAAAGAAACTAGATAGAAAACTCCATATTTACATCAGAGAAATTAGAGAGGAATGTACATCTGAAACTGAAACCTCGAGCTCAATTTATAGGCGCGGATAGGCTCTGGGCGTCGCGATGCTAAAACCTTTGGCGTCGCGACGCCGGTGTTTTTTGGCGTGGCGATTCGGATAAGGAGATAAGGCGACACGTGGCAAGGCGGCTAACAACTCAATTATTATGCTGACGTGGCGACACGTGGAGAAATGGAGTGTCGGCACTGTAGGATTGCGACATGTGGCACGATGTGATTGGTTGATGATGATGTGGCGATGATGTGGCACTTTGACTTGGTTAATAGGTGATGTGGATGATGACGTGGCAGAAACATGGAGTGACACGTGGCAATGGCGATTGTCGGCACCGTAGGATGATGACATGTGGCACGACGCACGTTAGCAGATCGGATGTGATGGTGACATGTGGCACGGCGCACGTTAGCAAAGTCAAACTTCTCAGATTCTGACATGTGGACCCGGCGCAAGTTAGGCGTCGCGACGCCAAAGGCTTGCACGTCGCGACGCGCGAAATGGTGAAAATTCCCTTTTGTCCGTTTTTCACTGTTTTGGCCCCAAATCACCTCCAGAATGTCCTGAAACTTTATTTATCTACAAAATAACACAAAACACATCAAAATATTCATAAAACTCAAGAAACTATACAAAATATTAGGTTAAATGAGTGGGAAATAGTGATATAATTACCACGCATCACCCTCCTAAGGGTTATACCCATTCCATGCACCATTTGGAGCCCAATGAGTCTTCTTCTAAATTGGAGGACATGTCCCATTGGGGTACCATCCAAGGGATATATCCCTCCTCCATCCAAACACAATAATTAGAGAATTTACAACAATCACCCACAATTCTCTAAATATTCATGGAGACACTTGAGAGAGTTTCCGTGAACTAAAACTGCATCGAAATAGGTAGCTTTCGTCTTGAACCTAAGGCTGAAACCTAAAATCTCTTTTCCAAGTTCATTTTAAGTTTACCTCATCAATCTTATTGGTGATCAGGCAACAAGTAGCATTAAGCTTAAGATTCTATAAACAAACTAACGTATTAAACATAATGTAATTAAATCAATTATTAAACTCATGAATATTGTATTTCATCACTTCCCTAGAATAAAAATAAAATGTTGTGGTTAGGGGATCCACCTTTAATATTTCAAATGTAGAAATATAACTTTATTATAATATAGAAAATTGTCAGTGTTACCCAATTAAGTTAAACCAGCCATAAAGGCGGTGTTATTATTTATCCATAAACCAGCCATATAGACGGTAATCATCTGTCACCTAAAGACCGACCATATAGGCGGTGTCACATTATGTCAAATAAATAAAACCAGCCATTAACGCGGTATCAACTTTAATCCATATTATTAAATTACAATTTCCATACTATAAATTAAGTGAGATTAATCTACCTTATCATATTAAAGGTTTCTCCCTTCCCCAAACGGAAATTAACTAGTAAACATAAAAGAAAATAAAAATAATCAAACTATTATTACTAAAAATAAAAATAAAAATATATTACAAAACTATTAAATAAAACACACAAGATACAATCCTTAATTTCTTATCAAGAAACCAAGGAAAGTATGAAATTTACAAATGAAATGGCTTGGTATTTATAGGCAAAATTTTGCCTCCACCAATTTCTCCACAAATTTCTCCACCAAACACGACACAAAACATGGCACCAAATCCTCAAGCATGTTTGGTGGAAATTTGACAATTTTCAATTTTTTTTTTTTTTGAAAATGACTTTAATAATTACATATAACATACTTTCGGATATTTTATCAATTTTGGTCATGAAAACGTCAGAATTCGAAATTATTATGAACGTCAAAGTTGTATCTATTTGAGTTTTCTTTAATCTGGAACTTTAATCACCTCAATTCGATATCGGAGTAGAAAGTTTTGGCCAAAATACGAATATTACGCAAAGTTGAAATTTCCGAAATTGTACTTCGTTAGAACGCCATTTCAAGTTTCCAACCTCTAAAATCCAAATGTCAAGTCCAGTTGTTGCCCTTATTTGTTCCATATTTCATCCTGATTGATTCCATTGAGTCCTGATTTCATTTTATCTGCAAAATAAACTAAAACACATCAAAACGTTCATTAAACTCTAGAAACTATACAAAATTTTAAGTGAAATGGGCGGGAAATAGTGATAAATTTTCCGCTCATCACACCCCCAAACCTAACATTTTACTAGTCCTCGAGCAAAACAATAAAATATAATATAATAAACAACTATAAAACTAAGCTAAGCCACTTTCGTAGGGATTACAGTTGCATTTAGCGTATGCAACAAGCCTTTAAACCCCTAGCTGTCCCTAGTGGACGAGTTGTAGTCTCGTGAGGGCTTACAGTGACGATACCCACAAACGTCAAATGCACACAAAAACAAAAAGAAGCAACAATTTAGTGACTAAATAAGTGAAACTTCTTATCCAAGTTAATAATTGTTTTCTTTCTTTCTAAATTATCAAATAAGTAAATTCTCTGATTATTTTTATCATTCTCCATATACACAACCAACAAGGTATTAATCAACTCATTGTGCCCACATTATTCATAAGTGTAGTTGAAAAAAGAGTAATATTTTTGTCCTAAAATTATATCATAATTCACATTTTTTTAGCAATGGAATTTTTTTTTCCATTTTTATTTATTTACAACATCTTCAATCCATATAACGAGCATTGGGCCAGTGACTCCCAAACCATTTTTTTTAGGACAGTAGGTGTTAAGACACCCTTACAGATTTAACTACTCGGATTTCAGATATCTTTTTTTTTATAACATCTTTGATCCATGTTGCGAGCTTTGGGTCAGTGACTCCCAAGCCAGTTGGCTTTAAGGAACTATGTGTTAAAATACCCCTACAGACTTAATTACTCGGATCTCATATTCTTTTTTTTTATAACATCTTTGATCCATGTAGCAAGATTTGGGACAGTGAATCCCAAGCCAGTTTGCTTTAGGGCACTAGGTGTTAAAACACCCCTACGGACTTAATTACTCGGATATCAAATGTAAAATTTTATTTTCTCTTTTTTTTTTTAATTCCGTCACTTTTTTATATGCTTCCTCCAATTAAACTAGAGCACTGAATATTACAAACTTTTCAATTACGACTCATGGTCGTATGTTACTATGTATGTTGATAATAGCTGATAAATGAGCATATAAAGATCGAATTTAAGTCAATATTATGGAGAATTCACAAATTAAATAATTCAAAAGGAAATAAACAAAAATTAACTTGTTACGAAATAGGTTGAGATACGTCTCAGGAATGGAAATTCCTTACACAACTATCTTAAAAACCAATTTCACCTGGTTAATCAAAAATTTTAAACAGAAAACGAAAAAAATGTTCAAAATTTACACAAAATAATAACAAAGTAAAAATAACAAAACAAATAAAAACAAGCAAGTCAAATATTCCCTCCCTCAAACCTAATTGAGACATTGTCCCCAATGTCTGAAAAAGAAGAAGAATGGTTTAGAAGATATCACCTGATTAGCGCGAATTTGACAATTGCAGCTATACAAAATTATCGATTAAGATCTAAATCCAATTTACGCTTCTTTCTACGATCGTTATTAGACCAGTTCAACTTGGAAACAATGGATCGATTTTTGGTTCATAGGCTAAGAGTTGGTCAATTAATTCATCGGCTTTTCTCGCAGTTAGGAATATGTCTTTTACCGATTTCGAGATGATCCCAAGTTTGTTAGCATCTGCAAGAAATACAAAAAGAAAATCGAAAAATCCATCCACATTAAGTAATCCAATAGGTTTCTGATGGATATTCAAATTTGCCCATGATGCTACTCTGAATATTTCTTCCAATGTGCCTAGCCCGCCTGGTAAAGCAATGAAAGCGTCAGCGTGATTGACCATTTCAATAAGTTGTTCAGACATGCCTGAAACAATGCATTCCTCTCCATTTGAATCTCCGATGAGGTCTGTATCTGCTAATGATTTTGGAATGATTCCCAAAACATGACTGCCACCTTCTTGTACGGCTTTTGAAACACATCCCATCAATCCAAAATTTCCACCGCCATATAATAAATGCATGTTTCGTTCTGCAATAACTCTCCCTAATTCTTTTGCGGCCTCCATAAATTCTGGTTTGGACCCAGAGTTAGATCCATAAAACACACAGATATGAGTAACTCGTCACTTGGAAGTTGTTTCCATTTCTCTCTTATCTGAGTTTTTATTTGGATATATCGAAGAGAAGAATGACGAGCTGAATTTATAGATCCTAAAAAATGGTGAGTAATAATAGCACTAGTACCTTCCAAATGACAATGAACATGAAAATAAATCGTGAAAGTCCAAAAGTATAGATCTTGTCGGTGAAAATAAAAGAAAATCACAATAGAAAAGCAAATCAAAGAAATTATTAAGGCAACAGAATTGTGTACGCAATACGCCACTCGCTTGGTATATAAATCCATTAGGATGCGTCTCAAGAATTCATTCCTTACTCAACCATCACTAATTAATTAAATTTCATCTTTGTGATTGCCAAACACCATTCCTCATGTCTTGCTCTGCCTTAAATGCTTCGTTTGTGCTTTTCCCTATAAAATAACACACAAAATTAAAAACTCTACAACATGTATACAAAAAAAAATTGAAAATAAAATTTTGCATGGGTTGCCTCCCTGCTAGCGCTAAATTTTTCATCTTCAGCTAGACATGACTGAAATTCATCCGTCAATGAGGCTTCAACGTCATTTTGGATGTCCGATTAAAGACAATCCCATGAGCGTTGTTTTTGAAGGGTCTCTTCCAACGGTAAAGTGGCAAAAAGAAAGAATTTTATCGCATTCAGTGCTCGTGCCACCTTTTTAATCTTTGACGCTCCAGTGGTTCCTGAAAAGATTGAAAGAAAATCATGAGGTCTCGTATGATGTTTGACTTTGAATGGGAGTTCCATTCTGTCAAGCTTTTGGGCGGTGTCTTTGATTTGTACTCCCCAAAACAGTGATGTTTCTCGTGAATGCATAAGATCTTCAATGTGGTCAGACATTTGCTCCTCAATTTGGTCTGCATCTTGCTCCACCTTTTCTTCACATATGTATTTCCAAATTTCCGCATTCAGCTCTTTATCTGTCATCTGTGAGATACATGCTCTATATGTGTCAATCTGAGGATGTAAAGATATGTTTGTCTGTAGGCTTTCATCCTCTGTGGTTGGTATGAACAGTTCAGATATCTCTTCTTCAAACATTTGTGCAATGTATGCTCCAAGATCTTTATTTTGAGGATACATAGTTTCATCCTCATTTGTAGTTGGTATAAATAGATATGTTTCTTGTTCCTCCGCAGAGTCCGAATAATAAAAATCAAGTTGAAAGTTTGCTGGTTTGGGCTGAAAAACTGATACCTCAGATTCTTGATATTGCTCAGCCTCTTCTTCTGTTAAGGTGTCATCGTGAAATGCTTGATATTCGGAGGCTTCATCGGTTTCTTCTGGAAAGTTTTTGTGAGGTATGTAACTCTGGTTTTCTGTTAATTGTCTCACTTGATATGTCATTCTTTGTAAAGTTACTGCTCGTCTCTGAAAGGATTCATTAAATTCAACGTCCCATTTATTGAACTTGTCAGCCATTGCATCGAACTTTTCATCTTGTTTCTTGAGCCAATCTTTGAGCATGTCAATCACCTGATCTTCTTCTGATGGTTATGGTTCTTGATGAAGATCGTAGGTGGATAGTGGATAAGATAGAGAATAAGGTTCAATGAAATATGCTGGTTCTTCGTACCTTGAATCATTCTGATAATTTTCCCACCCTGAATTGCAGAGGTATATGCATTGATCGCTCGGGTGATTACCATCATATATCTCACATCTATCCATTGTGTTCTGAAATGGTTGGGCAAATATTGTATTGATTGGTTCTGACATCCAGTGATAATTGGGCTCGGCAACAGGCCTCAGAAAATCAAACTGCTGCTCCCTGAAATAGGGTGTATCTTCTTCTAGTAAAGCTCGTAATCTTTCAATCCCCCAATAATGTTCCATTTTCAACCACCTGAAAAATAAAATAAAGAAATAAAAATTACAAGTAAATAAAATTAGATTAAAGTAAAATAGATAGCTTCAAAATTAATAACTCAAGAAAAATAATTCCCCGGCAACGGCGCCAAAAACTTGATCGGTGGTAATCACACATGTAACGCAAGTGCACGTATCGCTCAAGTAGTATAAAAATATAGATCCCACGAGGACTTAATTTCTACTGTTGTTATTAATTATTGATTCTATTTATTTACAAGTATCTAATTAAAATGAGAAGATGATGATTGGTTGATTGAATATGGATTTGCTAAATAAATAAAAACACAAAAGAAAATACTAAAGAACATAAATAAAAGACACAAATATCTAGGGTTGTGATTACACACAATATTATTCTAATGATGAATTGACTCTCTTATATGTGTAATAACTCAGTTTGCTAACCTGAAACACGAAGATATGCAAAAGCATGTGTCGATGGTCAGATGCAAACACCCAAAATAATCCAATTAATCATATGTCTATGTTAACAAAGTTACCTGAATTCATAAAGTTCAAGTTCCAATTGTGGCTACCCCCGCCCGACATGTATATATCTATCCTGGAAGGAAATCTACATAAGGGTCACCATGCCTTAAGGTGAGATCGTGAGCTATTGAATCTAAGGCTGAAACCTAAAATTCTATTTTTCAAGTTCATTTTAAGTTTACCCCATCAATCTTATTGGTGATCAGGCAACAAGAAGCATTAAGCTTGAGATTCAATAAACAAACTAACGTATTAAACATAATGTAATTAAATCAATTATTAAACTTATGAATATTGTATTTCATTACTTCCCAAGAATAAAAATAAAATACTGGGGTTAGAGGATCCACCTTTAATATTTCAAATTTAGAAATCTCACTTTATTATAATTATATAAAATTGTCACTGTTACCCAATTAAGTTAAACCAGCAATAAAGGCAGTGTTATTATTTGTTCATAAACCAGCCATATAGGCGGTAATCATCTGTCACCTAAAGATCGACCATATAGGCGGTGTCACATTATGTCAAATAAATAAAACCAACCATTAAGGCGGTATCAACTTTAATCCATATTATTAAATTACAATTTCCATACTATAAATTAAGTGAGACTAATCTACCTTATCATATTAAAGGTTTCACCCTTCCCCTAGTGGAAATTAACTACTAAACATAAAAGAAAATAAAAACAAACAAACTATTTTTACTAAAAATAAAAATAAAAACACATTAAAAAACTACTAAATAAAACACACAAGATACAATCCTTAATTCCTTATCAAGAAACCAAGGAAAGTATGAAATTTACAAATGAAATGGCTTGGTATTTATAAGCAAATTTTGCCTCCACCAATTTCTCCACCAAACATGGCACAAAACATGGCCCCAAATCCTCCACCAAACATGCAAGCATGTTTGGTGGAAATTTGACAATTTTCATTTTTTTTATTTTATTTTATTTTTTTGTTTTGAAAATGACTTTGATAATTACACATAACATACTTTCGAATGTTTTATCAATTTCGGCCATGAAAACTTCAGAATTCGAAATTATTATGAACGTCAAAGTTGTATCTTTTTGCGTCTTGTTTAATCTGGAACTTGAATCACCTCAATTCGATATTGGAGTAGAAAGTTTTGGCCAAAATACGAAAATTATGCAAAGTTGAAATTTCCGAAATTGTACTTCGTTAGAACGCCATTTCAAGTTTCCAACCTCCAAAATCCAAATGTCAAGTCTAGTTTTTGCCCTTATTTGTTCCATATTTCATCCTGATTGATTCCATTGAGTCCCGATTTTATTTTATCTGCAAAATAAACTAAAACACATCAAAACATTCATAAAACTCAAGAAACTATACAAAATATTAGGTCAAATGGGCGGGAAATAGTGATATATTTTCCGCTCATCAATATTTCACTACATAAAAAATAGTCAAACCGTGATTTCCTGGTTGAGAATATAGTATAAATAAATCCTTAACCATTTCATCACTCGTAATGTCCGCGAGGAATCCTTCGCGATCATCTGTACCAAAAACGGATTTAAAAACTCTTTTCAATGAATGACAATATTTATTTGAACTTTTACCGATTGTCACATATATTTTTTCAATTAACTGATCAAATATAATATCATTTGGAACAACAATCACAAATGTTATTCCATCATGATAATTCATTCTACATTTTTCTGAAGTTATCCATAATCCATCATAGCACATCTTCAGCACAATTAAATTCATTGAACCTGCAAAATCACACAAAATGAATAAATTTTTAATTTCTAATTTAAAATTTGAAACTTTATATTTTGAGCACCGATATAAGTGTCTGGGTGCCCGTACGAACGCCCACATGCATTTCCAAGACTTCTGGGTGCCCACATCAGGCGCCCATGTTGTCGCACATATGTGGTTATGTATGCAGGTGTCCGCTTATGCCTATGTATGTTGGCACCTAATGAGAGTATGAGCACCCACGCTCAAAGATTGGCGCAAGAATATTGGAGCTCAATAGGTCGCCTACTGTAAAATTTATCAGAAACTGTGAAAATTAAATATTACTAACCTTATTTGATTCA
The DNA here is from genome assembly GCA_019454045.1 of Zanthoxylum bungeanum. Taxonomy (NCBI): domain Eukaryota; kingdom Viridiplantae; phylum Streptophyta; class Magnoliopsida; order Sapindales; family Rutaceae; genus Zanthoxylum; species Zanthoxylum bungeanum. The sequence continues at coordinate 248,238 of SKCR01038368.1, forward strand.
TTTTCAACTGATGAAATGGGCTTTCCAAGATTTTATGAGTGAAGTTGTGAAAAGATTTTTATCAAAGAAGTGTGAGATTAGTGGAGGTTTTGTGATTATGATAGATAAGTTTTTAAATTCTTTTTTTAACTTGAAAATGAGGACAATTTGATCTCAATAATATTTATTTGACAAATAGAAATATTTTTGAGCTTGTAGATCAACTTTTATAATGGAATCACGAAAATGGTTAGTTTTGTAAATTTTCCTTTATCTTTCCATGATTTGAATTGAAACACAGGTAAATTTTCCTTTATTTTTATGTGGCATATGATATATTGAAAGATACAAAATACAGACTACAATATATTAAAAGAAAAAAAATATATAATTTTCAATAATTTTTTATCTCTTTTAACAAGTTTTCACATTTTATAAAATATAAACTCCCCCATTTGAGAACGATTATTTAAGTGGAAGGTTGATCCCCGCAACAACATTATTTTTTGAGCAATGTATGATTTAGTAAGTGTTTAGTGTTGGTGATTATAGTGTCATTAAACGAAAATTAACATGCAACCAAATAGATCAAAACCAGAAAATTCAACCAAAATATGCAAAACCCTAAAACTTGCAATATTAAGAAAAACCTGGAAAAATTGATGAAATGCAGTCCAAGACGAGATAGATCTCTGTCCTTAAGAACTTATTAACCCTGTCTCGGTGCTTTACGGGTTTTGTGGCTAATGTTCTCCCAGGATAACTCGGATTCCTCTTCTCCAAGGGGCACACCTTAAAAAGCTCTTGAACTTGGAAATGGAGGAACTCTCTCTCTGACTCAAAAATGAAATTATAACACTCGAGACTTGTTTTTCAGATCTCGATCTTTAGAATAAACCTCCAAAGCCCTTTAAATAGACATGGAATGGTGCCTTAAGGGCACCCTTTGGTTTGGGGTGTAACCCTCCTAAGGGTTATACCCCTTCCATGTACCATTTGGAGCCCAATGAGTGTTCTTCTAAATTGGAAGGCATGTCCCCTTGGGTTACCATCCAAGGGACATGTCCCTCCTCCATCCAAACATAATAATTAGAGAATTTACAACAATCCCCCACAATTTTCTAAATATTCATGCAGACACTTGAGAGAGTTTATGTGAATTAAAGCTGCATCGAAATATGTAGTTTTTACCTTGAACCTTTCCTAGTGAATGACAATCGGATTTACTTGGCAAACAAGTGACCCATAGTCTTGAAATTTTCTATCGTTGGTGTGAACCAAGACAATTGCCAACACACAGCTTTACTTCGATCATTTCATGTTCTACAGTTGTGTTCATTTCGGCCCTGAACAGCGGTCTTGGATTCGTCAAGTACTTTAGGGAAATCAGCCTGTAAAATTCCATGGAAGCGGTCTCACTTCTTACTTGAAATAAGTGATATACTATGAAGAGGTAATATGCCTTTACCCCCATTAGGACTCATCTCCTAATATAGTGATCATTAAAAGCCTTAGTTTATCCTAACCTTGACAAACACACTCTGCGTCATTATCGGAATATGAAAGAGTAAAAAACTCTTAAGTGCTTGTTTTGAATTGCACAAAGTTTTGTTGTCCCTTTTGAACATAGATCTTGGGATCTCTAGTCAGCTAGGTTGGGTTTCCACAGTGACAATTCTTAATTTATAGGCTTCAAGCCCATTCCTCTCGATGACTTCTCAACTTACTCTCTAGGTAAACCTTTAGTAAGTGGATCCGCTAGGTTTTCCTTCAACTTAACATAATCGATCGATATTATGCCACTTGAGAGCAGTTGATGAATGGTATTATGTCTCCGACGTATGTGTCGAGACTTACCATTATACATTGTATTTTGGGCTCTCCCAATAGCCGATTGGCTATCACAATGTATGCTTATTGCCGGCACCGGTTTGGGCCAACTTGGAATATCCTCCAGGAAGTTTCGAAGTCATTCCGCTTCTTTCGCTGTTTTGTCTAATGCTATGAACTCTGATTCCATAGTAGACCGGGCAATACATGATTGCCTCGAGGATTTTCATGACACGGCTGCACTACCAAGTGTGAAAATAAATCCACTCGTAGATTTGGAATCCATTGTATCAGATATACAGTTAGCATCGTTGTATCCATCTAGAACAGCATGATATCTCGCATAATACAGCCCATATTTTGAAATTTCTCTCAGATACCTCAAAACTCTTATTATGGCTTTCTAGTGGTTATGTCCTGGATTACTCGTATATCTGCTAAGCATGTTCACAGCTTGAGCGATATCATATCATGTGCAATTCGTGAGATACATCAGACTTCCGATGATCCTCAAATACTCTAATTGCGATACGCTTGAGCCATTACTTTTTGATAGATGAAGAGTTAGGTTAGCTACTCCCAAATCTTTCATATCAAATTTGCTAGATAACACTTTCTTGGTAGATTGAATCATTTCATGATTATTACCAATTATCAGCATATCGTCTACGTAGAGACACACAATGACATATCATTTTTGAGTTGATTTAGTGTACACACACTTATCACACTCATTGGTTTTAAACCCACATGACAACATCTCTTTGTCAAATTTCTCATGCCATTGTACATGTGCTTGTTTTAATCCGTACAAGGATTTTATAAGTTTTCACACCTTCTGTTATTGTCCAGGAACATTAAACCCTTCTGGTTGTTCCAGGTAAATCTCTTCATCCAATTCACCATTCAAGAATGTCATCTTTACATCCATTTGATGTATTTCAAGACCGAATATAGCTGCTATGGCTATTAGCATTCTTATCGACGTGATACAAGTCACTGGTGAATAGGTATCAAAGTAATCAATGCCTTCTTTTTTTCTATAACCTTTTATGACAAGCCTTGCCTTGTACTTATCTAATGATCCATCCGATTTCATCTTCTGTTTGATTATCCATTTGTAGCCCAGTGGCTTACAACCTGGAGGAAGATCAATCAACTCCCAAGTATGGTTTTGAAGGATTGAATCAATCTCACTATTGATAGCCTCTTTCCACAAAGGTGCCTTTGTCGAAGACATTGATTCCTTATAGCTTTGAGGCTCATTTTCTACCAAGTATGTAAGAAAATTGGGTCCAAATGACTTAGACGTTCTAGCTTTTTCGCTACGTCTAGGTTTATTTACCTCAACATTTCCATGTTGATCTGACTCTTGGTCAACCTGATCACTGTCCTTGACAGTATCAATAGTTCTTTTGAGAGACTCTCTTCTTTGTCTTTCCTTACAATGAAATGTCTCTTCAAAAAATATTGCATTCCTTGACTCAATTATCATATTCGGATTGATGTCAGAAATCTCAGACTTGTGTACCAAGAATCGATACGCACTACTGTTGCGAGCATATCCGATGATTATACAATCAACAGTTTTGAGTCATATTCTAACCTTCTTAGGTTTAGGAACCATTACTTTGGCAAGACACCCCCACACTTTCAGATATTTGTAGGAAGGTACATAACATTTCCACAACTCATATGGTGTCTTGTCCAATCATTTGTGAGGTAGCTTATTCAGAACGTAGTTGGTGGAAAGCAAGGCTTCCCCCCACAAGTGTTGGGGTAAACCAGAGCTTGTCAACATGGCGTTTATCATTTCCTTCAACGTTCGGTTTTTGCGCTCCCATTTTGTTGAGGTGAATAAGGAGCAGTAGTTTCATGAATAATTCAATGATTGGAACAATATTCACCAAATGGTGACACATATTCACCACATTTATCACTCCTGATTCTTTTGATTTTCTTGCCAAGTTGATTCTCAACTTTGTTCTTATAGTGTATAAAGCTCTCAATAGCTTCATATTTGCTCCTCAGCAAATACACATAACAGAATTTTATACTATTATCGATAAAAGTGACAAAGTACTTTTTACCGCCTCTTGTTTTCAGAATATTCATATCACACACATCAGTGTGTACAAGTTCCAATGGTTCAGAATTTCATTCGATGAAATGATGCTCTATATATTTTTGTTTCAATACATGTATCACACTTATGTTGGCTATCAATTGCAAATTTAGGTATAAGGTCCATGTTAATCGTGTCATAATTACCATGTCCTAACCTCCCATGAAATACATTTTGTGACTCAATAATATAAGCAGACGTTATAGATTTATTATTACTAGCACTGTGTCGACTGACAATCATTACATTGAATTTGAAAAGGCCCTCAGTGAGGTATCATTTTCCTACATAGACATCATTTTTGGTCAATACAAACTTGTAAGAAACAAATACAAGCTTAAAGCCATTCTTGCTACGGAGAGAACTCGAGACCAAGTTCTTCCGAATATCTGGAACATGCAAAACATTCTTCAATGTAAGCTCCATTCCGGATGTCATCTTCAGAACCACTGTGCCTTGTCTAACCACTCTAGAGGTAGACGAGTTTCCCATAGTCAGATGATCGCCACCATCGACCTTCTGATACGAGGAAAAATTCTTGCTATCAGCACAGATATGACGAGTAGTCCCACTGTATACCCACCATTCTCTCAGATTCCCAACCAAGTTGGCTTCAATTACCACTGCTGAGAGGTTCATCTCTGAGATCTCATCAGTTAACTTTCGTCTTCAGCGACATGGGCCTCATTTTTATTTTCTTACCCTTGTCCTGAGACTTATTGTTTCTTCAGTCCTTTGCAATATTACCGCTTTTTCCACAGTTGAAGCACTTCCCCTTGAACTTCTTGTTTGCTTGGGAATAATCAGCTTCATTGTTCTTTCTCTTTTTGTTACCTTTTCCATCCTCGACGATGTTGGCCTTAGACTCCATAGTCTCGTAGCTGGCCTTTTCAGACTATCTGTTGTCATCTTCGATCCTCAATCGAACTCCAACGTCTTCAAGGCTCACCTGATTCTTTTTGTGTTTCAGATAGCTCATGAAGTCCTTCCATGATGGAGACAACTTTTCAATTATGGTGGCAACTTGAAACATCTCACAGAGTTTCATTCATTCATCCAGTATTTCATGAATGATTAATTACAGTTCACCCAACTGAGACATTACTGTTCTTGAATCTACCATATTGTAGTCCATGAACCTACCCACGATAAATTTCTTTTGCCCGGCATCCTTGGTTTTATATTTCTTCTCGAAAGATTCCCAGAGAATCTTCACAGAATTCATGCCTTGGTACACATTGTACATGGTATTGTCAAGTCCACCCAAAAGAGTTCTTGCACAAGAAGTTGCCAGACGACCATGTCTTTTCCCGCAGTTGCTTGGCCATTTCTGATTCACCCTCCACAGGATCCAGAGGATCTTTGAGGTATTTAACCAACTGCAGCGTTGTCAGGAAGAACAACATTTTGCTCTGCCACTGTTTAAAGTTTACCCCACCAAACTTTTCCGGTTTTTCTCCATGAGAGACTGGTACTGTTATATTTCCGCTAGCCATATGTAACTGGAAAAAATCAACAATGGGTCAATAAGTCTACAAAAGATAAATTGTACAACGATAAACAAATGATCTTGTTCAAATGATATACTAAGTATCCACTCGTTGTTCTATTGGACAATAGTACTAATAAACACAAGTCCTTGAATTTCCGAATAAGGTTTCTTATGATAAGTAAATAAAGGAATATTCCCAGAGGACGATGGGGGTCCGGAGTAACCACTTAAATCTCTGAACACTTAGGCTCTTATCGCCTTTTTGACAGAATATCCTTTAAATACTTCCTCAATAGAATCTCTTAGCAATTAAATACTCAGTATTTCACTTTTAATGTTACAATACAATATTCGATATGTGTAGATATATGTGTATGTGTCAATCAAGATTGGATGGAATTACTTATGTATAATTACACTTTAAATTCTCAACCAAGTATGCAACACACAATTAATTTTCAACTTTATCACTATGTATATGCTTGTGATAATTAAACAACCTAATATTAACATAAATCTATACTACCAAGATTATTGTGATTCAGTATATGATTTACTAAGTTAATATTGTGATTAATTAAATTAATCTAAGTCTTTTTAATTTAGACACAATTCCAGGACTTAGTTCGTTAGTCTCGCGTTCGTATCTAAGTTCGAACGAGACTGTCCAGTGTGTGTACGTTCGTGTAGCATTAGTAAACGCATTCGAACGCAGTGTTCCAGAGAGCTCACGTTCGTGTAGCGTTCGAGAACACGTTCGAACAGAATATTCCAGAGAGTTTACGTTCGTGTGGCGTCCGAAAACGTGTTCGAACGAAATAATCCAGAGGGTTTATGTTCGTGTTGCGTTTAGGAAGCGTTCGAACGTTTTAAGTCAGAAGGCTTGCGTTTGAATACGCGTTCGAACATTCTTAGGCAGAAGACTTGCTTTCGAGTTGCGTTTGAAGATGCGTTCGAACGTTCTTACGAAAATTCAGATTTTTGCATTTGCGTTCGTCGTATTTTTCATGCACAGACTTTATTTTTCCAGAAAATTTTCTTATCTAAGCATGCGAATTACTATCTAACAACACTAATTTGATAAGTTCTTAAGATTGTTGGTGATTATAGTGTCATTAAACGAAAATTAACATGCAACCAAACAAATCAAAACAAGAAAATTCAACCAAAATATGCAAAACCCTAAAACTTGCAATATTAAGAAAAACTTGGAAAAAATGATGAAATGCAGTCCAAGTCGAGATAGATGTCTGTCCTTAAGAACTTATTAGCCCCGTCTCGGTGCTCTACGGATTTTGTGGCTAATGTTCTCCCAGGATAACTCGGATTCCTCTTCTCCAAGGGGTACACCTTAAGAAGATCTTGAACTTGGAAATGGAGGAACTCTCTCTGACTCAAAAACGAAATTATGAGACTCAAGACTTGTTTTTCAGATCTCGATCTTCAGAATGAACCTCCAAAGCCCTTTAAATAGACATGGAAGGGTGCCTTAAGGGCACCCTTTGGTTTGGGGTGTAACCCTCCTAAGGGTTATACCCCTTCCATGCACCATTTGGAGCCCAATGAGTGTTCTTCTAAATTGGAGGATATGTCCCATTGGGGTACCATCCAAGGGACATGTCCCTCCTCCATCCAAACACAATAATTAGAGAATTTACTACATTTAGGTGTCATCCTAATTAAAATATAAATCATTATTTTGATACTCCTTACTAGAGATCATTTCATTAAAAAAAAAAAAAGTAAATGGGTCGATTCTTTACACGAGGACAGTATTATGCCAGTAGCATAATATTTAAATGGGTCGATTCTTTAGTATTATTAAATGACAAAGAGGAAGAATATTTTTGTAAAATAACTTGGAATCAATAAATAAAGAAATGGACGTGATGCTTTGATAAATTTATAGGTTATATAATATATAAATCTATCACACAGAGATTCAACTCATGTCATCTCAAAGTATTGGTTAATTGAGAATGGAAGAGGTGAGTTTAGGTATGATCATGATTTATGTATGTAAAATATATAAAGAAAATTATCATTTATCTACTTGAAAATTGTATGATGTTTAAAAAAATATTCAATTTTTTTTATAAAAAAATGACATTTATATACTCAAAATTCTTAAAAAATAAATATTTATCACCCAAAAACTTCGAACATCCTTTAACTTTTGGGTGGATAGATGATAAAACTTATTAAATTTTTTGGTGATAACTGATAATTTTTAATAACTTTGGAAACATACATTACATTTTCTTAAAATTTGATATTTTTTCGAACATCAAATAATTTTTAAGGGGATATATGATAATTTCCCTATACAAAAAGAACTTTATCTTGCGATTGCTGCATTGTTACTTTCTAATAATTTTCAACACTCAAATTGATCATTCTCTTTGACGGGATATATATTATTGTAAAAATCTTTTCAATCTTTCATTGATTTAAAAGGAATAAGAGTCAATGATGTGCTTATATCAAAGGGCAATGGGAGATTTTTGTTCACTTGGGCATCAATGTGGGCCTTTAAATTGGTTTGTAGGACTGTGCCTCATAATATAATTCATGTATTTGATTATTTAAGATGTCTTGTTTTATAAACGCGACTGACACTCAAATATATGCAAGTATTTTTAGTACATTCAATATATTTTCTTTTTTTTTGAATCGTTGGAAATCTTACTGTCAAACCACCCTTTCCGGGCTTAAGCGGAGCAGGTAAAACTCTGGTTGTCTCAGGTTCTTACAAGAAACACACTCCTTAGATTCGAACCAAAGATCTCAAAGTGAGATTCTGAGCCGTACACCACCAAATCACACTCCTCGAAGAACATTCAATATACTATATTGATACCTAAAATGAATAAAAACCTTCTATAATACCAATTGTACAAAAAGTTCTATCAATTATTACAATTTTGTTTTTGTTGATTGGTAAATTAAAGTTGGATCAAGAAAACATAAAACAATGGCTGAAGATTATTCTTCACTCCAATGGCTTAGAGAACGTCCACATCTACTTTCATAGATGAAGATGTTCAAAGATGTTTACCATAACGAGGACCTCAAGTAGTGGGGTTACATTCATTAGTCAAAACGTGCATGAAATTTTGGCGGATGATCTAGTGGGGGTGATAGCTGTATTGAACACTAAATCAATAGATAAGCGATAAATGAGATTATTATTAATTCATATTAAATAAATTATGAGAATTGATTTGGTACTCAATATAAATTTAATTTAATACTGAATCTTGATTCTTTGTAATTGGGCTTAAATCTAATTCAAAATACATGACAACCTTTTTAACTCAATTGTTTCGAGATAAATTACTGTTTTTTTGAATAAATCAAGTTCCTCTCATGACCATATCTAGACCTGGCCGGCGGTCCGGTTCGGTTCCCGGTTCCACGTGTGTGGAACCGGAATCGAATCGGTTAATTTCGGTTTGGTTCCGGTTCCATACGGTTCGTTTCCTGTTCCATACGGTTCGGTTCCGGTTCCACACTAAATATGGAACCGGAACCGAACAGTTCGATTCCGGTTCCATTCGTTTTTTTTTTTAGTTTATTGAATTTCAAATTGAGAATAAAAAAATGTTGGGGTTGGTGCTCAGAGCGCCAATCCGGGCCGTATTTATGTCTGATTCATGAATACAAACATCCCCTTATTCCATAATATTACTTATTTATGGTTGCACCTCTTGTTCTTATATACATATTCGATCTGATTACGATTAGATTGAAACTAAATATGGTTTAGTGATATGTATATATTAGACAAAGGCCCGATAATATATAATGCAGTACACAGTTACAAAGTTAGTTTGTAATTGACATTGGGAAGTGTCACTGCTATATGTATATTATCAAAAATAGTTCCTGGTCAAGATTTGCTAACACGGGTCGGTTAGTCAAATCCGTTGAGACCAGTACATGTCGTATATCGAGACTTGGTCTGATGGTTTATCCCAATGAACCATGAGTCTAGGGAGACTCGTATAGACGTGTAGGTGTTTATAGTGGATAAACACTGAACGGCTCACCGAAGATTCTTAATGGATGGTACGCCAACGCAATAAGAATCTTCTCGGGTTGAGTAGCATAGTGGTCCTTCGACTTGAGACACCACTGTGGATGTATGAGACATCCTCCACACTTAGATGGCAGTCACGTCACCGATCTATTTAGATCAGACCTCCGCCTGTTCGTTGGGTGTGGATCGATCCTCAGGATATCCTGTGTGTGTCAAGATAGGATCCGTCAGTTCTGTGTACAGAGCATAGGTAGTCCATATATTATTAGCAGTCTGTTAAATCTGTGGCCACAGTATACATCGGAAGTAAGTTCCGAGTGTTATTTAGAGATTGCTAATAGATACGTCGACGAGATAATACCTATAGAGATTTGACGTTTACATCTATATCTCTGGGATTATCTGGATACCTGTGACGGAGGGATTATACGTATGCAATGACCTCGACCTGTATGATTCAGCTAGTTTATCCGTGATCGTCATAATCTACGGGTGGATAGATTATGCACATGAAATTGGATTTCATGACGGATATACCTGAATCTAGAGAGTCTCAATAATGAAACATACTCGTAGAGCACTAGAGCAACATTTATGAATAATGATGATTATTTATAAATCGTTTAATCGTTAAACGAAAAATACATGCGAACGGGCCGAACCGTCATTTCCTAATTAATGTGTATTTGTATTTAATATATGATATTATTAAATACACATTAATAATAGTCAAATAAAGGTATTTGACATATATCCAATATATGTATTTGAGATATTTAAAGTAAATATAATACATATTTGATATATTTGTATTTAATTAATTATTTAATTATTTATTGTTAAATGATTAATATAATTAAAATATAAATATATCACCAAATGATAAAGTTAGGAAATGATTATAAGTTGCAATTGTTGACTTATACATTAAAGGAAATGGTTGTCAAATTGATTTTGACTTCTTAAGATATTTGTTCAAAAATGTTTGAAAAATGAAAATATCTTTTTTTTCTTTATTTCTTGTTAAATTTCGGCCACAACACTTATAAATATAATAGTTTATATTTTTCTAAGTTGCCTTTGTTGACTTAAAATAAATATCAATAAAGTTGTTATTAGATATTTGTATTAAGTTAAGCAAATTAACTTGAAATGAAAATGAAATGTAATTTGGTATATATTTATGGCCAATTTCGGCCAAGGCCTTCTTTGGGCAAGTATATATTGATTTCATTTCATTTTAAATGTTAACCTAATACACTTTAAAGAAAAACTCCATTAATGGAAGCAAAGGAAGCTTGTGAGAAAGAAAGAAGAAATCAAAGAAAGCTTGGATTTTAGTAAGTTTTTCCAACTTGCTATTAGAAAGGAAAATGTTCCTTAGGATCTAGGCTTGAACATATGATGTTCTTAGGTTATTTCTTTCTTTATTCCTTGTGTTTTTGTTGATGGAAGTTTTGATGGAAGTGTTGAGCATGTATAATGAAGGAATGTTGTGACTATTGTAGTTATAAGCTTTCTTTTAAGGTTTTGGAAACCATGTTGCTAATCTAGAGTTGTTGACCCACTCTTAGATGACCTAGATTTGATCTTGAGTTGTTTCATTGTGTTGAGACTTTGATTGGATGGAAGAAAGATGATTGAAGTGTTGAAGTTAACCAATTTGGTCTAATTTGTCCAATTTGAGGAAATTGAAATTAGGGTTCTTGACCAATTCCAAATTTGGGCATTTTCATATATGTTGTGTATTTGGGTGTGTATATGATGCATATAAAGTTTCATGTTGATTGGATTACATTTGGATGTGTTTTGAAGCATGAAATGACCAAATGGACAAAATGCCCACCTTAGGTGACATTCGGCCAAATGAATAGATTTTGGATTTTTGGTGCTTTTGGTGTTTTGATGTTTTGAACATGCTAATTTCATCTTAGAAATGATTTAGAATCATTCAAAATTGATTAGATCATTTTCGGACTAAAATGGACAAAATACCAAGTAAGGGTAATTTGGTAAATTCACTTAAATATGATTTATTTGAATTTTATTTCATAATTTGATTATTGGATAATTAAATAAATATGTTTATTTAATTAATCCGAGAAAAAGTTTTGAAATCGGAAGATACGATCTTCCGCCGCTTCCGCTGCGTTACCGGATTCTGCCCCTAAAACCCCTACAAAATGGTATCAGAGCGAGTCTGATTCTAGGCCTCCATAAAATGATTAGCTTGTTTTATTCAATGTTCAATCATGTTTTCTTGACTTTATACATGCTTGTTATAATCTAATTTGATTAGATTTAGGGTGTATGACACTTAATGAAATATCCCCGCTTAATAAGGTTTTATAGTAACTAGTATTTGGAATACTTGTTTCTTGGTCCGTCTTGTCAATACGGTTTATAAATATCTTTTCGTTGACTACATCCGAGACCGTGCCTCTGCTGTGAGGATGTAGCTGATAGAAATTTATTTATGCCGAATGTATATTAGATACTAGATAAATTCAAGCGAAAGCGGAATCCTGAACGTGCCCTAGCTGTCAGGGTTACGCAAGTAACTTGAGTTTATCATTGACAAGTTTAACCTTGGTACGTCTCCTTGTGGGCCTGCCTTCGCAGCGACAACGAGAAACGGCCAGGATCGGAACCTTGGAGTCACTAGTGAGTGATTGACAATTAGTTGTCTACCTGTGAATATACGTCGGCGAGACCGTGCCTCTGCTGTGAGTCGAAATATATTCATGGGGTCCTCTTCCCATTATGGAATTCGATTTAATTATTGAATTCTCGTCTTTCCGTTGGGGATTACGGCATTACGTAAAAATAGTGGGAGGCACTGCTAAGTTTAAATATTCCATAACTTAGGCAGTGTATGTTATTATGGAAATTGCCGCTTGTTTGTTTCCTTATTCTATTGTTTATATAGAATTAAACTTTTATTTACTGCACACATATTTTGATATGATTATCTGACTAGACTCTTGGTTGCAGTTATTCTAGAATAGGTTCTAGATACTATTAGACAAGGATATTATTAGATTAGTCTAGACCATCGGGAATTGTTGTTCCGATTTTCTTCAAAAATAAAGATGGTTAGTGACTTAGTTTCTAAGTCATGATAGATAATCTAGATAGATATCCCCTTTAGGATATAATACTTTAGAGACAATAGTTTCTTATGCAGTAAGAATTGACTTGAATTAGTTCATGTCTCGAGATTCTTGACTGGCATTTAGAAAGCCCTATTAGGTATTTGTTTATCTAGTAATGACGTTTCTAAGCTTTAATTACCTTTAGAGGAAATGTGTCTGACACAATTTGCTAATCAGTTATTTACAATTGTTGTGAATAGTTGAATGCAAATAGTAAAGCTAAAGAAAGGAGATGCGTATATTTGTG